>QLOH01000295.1:0-600000 GCA_026901365.1 Sesbania bispinosa | reverse complement strand
TTTTAACATAATTATGTTTTGGTTAGTTTAAATAATTGTGTCAATTATTGTTGTAGGTATTCATTTTATTATTTTTTAAAATATATTAAATGAGTTTTCTTAATCCTCTCTGGTTACCTTTGGGATGATCCATGAAAAAACCCATGATATTCTTCCTCAATCCCCTACCACGGTCCCTATGCTGCTCCATCTTATTTTACTAAGATGGTATCGGAGCTCCCTCCATTGAATTCACCTTGCTTCAAGAAGAAGGGCCGGTGTTCTCTGAAGAAGGCATGGTTGTTTGCTGCTCTGAAGAAGCCATCATTGTTTGATGTGAATATTGCAGAGACATCTTATCATCTAATGCAACTACCATTCCTTTATTCTCATCCGCATCTACATCTTTTGTGCCTTGGATTGCAGCCTCGTCTTCTTGGGCAATTTCGACTGCCTCTGCTGATGTTGTCATTGCCAAGGCCCTGAGCAAAGGAGCCGTTGAAGAAGGGCAGATTGAGGAAGGTAAGGGAGCGTGTTGTGGTCACTACAAAAAAATATCCATACGTCTACGGAGACAGAATGCCATCTATCACTAAAAACATGCCTGCTTTCCGAGATTACTAAAATATTTTCTAAATCATCATTATTAAGCAATTTGAGATTTGACAATTCAATTTGGCACAGGCATTGCCGAACCTTGAACAATAGAAATTTCATATAAATACTACATTCAAACATTACATGAGGTTATGCGCAGCATATGCTTGCACTAATACCTCACAAATGAACCACAAAACATATAGAAGCGGGGGTAGCGAAGCAGTAGCAAAATTACACCAGTCCATGTAACCAAAACCAAAGATATCACTGTCTGAATGCACAAAATCAGCACAACCAATTAAAGCACTAGCTAGCCCCCACGAAGCCATCACATGCAAACCTGAACCAAAAAGCCATATATTCACAGCTCAAACCAGCAATATTTATCATTCAAATAACACAATGAACGTGCTATATATTAAAAATCATCAGCACGTACAAAATGGTTATTAATATAAGGAGAAACAATTAAACATGGTTATTAATTACCTCGATCAGTAATAAGGCGACATGCCTTGGAACATTCCTTGGGGTGGATTGCCAAACGAAGAAGACTGCTGCATTCCAAGCAATGGAGGAGAATGTAAAGAAGATAGTTGCTGCTGTTGATAATGACGACGACGATGATGATGGTTACTAGTACTCATGCCAAAACCTTGATCAGTTGGCGTCACAGCTGGCTTTACCCTGTGACTTTCCACAGTGAACCTGCAATGCACTTGATGGCCATCAATTACCTTAGTAGGGTGAAGGAGTGCCTCCCTTGCACCGTTCTTGGACTTGTACACAATGAAAGCAAAGCCTTTGGGCTTTCCATCCACTCTTTCAAACCCAAGAGGCCCTTCTTCCACCTCCCCATATCTCTCAAAATAACTCAATAGCCTCTCCGCTGAAATATCAAACGACACGTTCCCAATAAAGATCTTTCTCTCCCGAACACTGCTCTCACTCCTCCAAACCCCAAAATAAGCAAGTTGCGCAAACGCCATTCTCCCATTGATTTTCTTGCTCGGCTCCTTTAGCGCCAAAACGGCACCGTCCACGTGCCTGAACGTCACGAACCCGTACCCTTTGGACCTACCGGTCTCTTTGTCGAAGATGATAACAGCCTCCTCGATCGGCCCAAAGGAAGAGAATGCGGCATGGAGGGCGGCGTTGGTGGTGTACCCACCGAGGCCGCGGACGAAGAGCTTTCGAAAGGTGCTGTCGCTATTAGCAACGGACCGAACAGCGTCAAGAACATCACGGTGATTCAGCGCTGCGAATTTAACAATGTGGAGGAGCTGGTCTTGGGTGAAATGCACGAGGATCTTATGTATTTCTTCTGCAGCAAGGGAGGGTGGTGATGCACAATTGGAGTCGCCATTGTCTTCGATCTTTCGCTTCTTCCCCAATTCCATGGATATGCTTTTGGGAATTAGAGTTCAAATCAGACTGAGATAGAGATAGAGATAGAGCTCTATGCATGGCAAGAGCGGGAAGCAGAGAAGAGACATATACTTGGTCTTGGATATAATCTTTAAAAATATTTTCTGTATATGTCTAGTATTGAATGAAAACCTTATAAACAATATAAAATATATTAAAAAATAATTTATAATAGATACCGTAAACAAAAATAGGAAAAAAATATTGAATGGGTAGGAACAGAAAATTTTATTATATTATTATTGTAAAAGAGTTTTTACTTTTTAGCATTTTATATTTTAAATAGTGAATAATATTAAATATTCATTAATACATACTGTTCTGGCACTTGCAAAAAAATATTTAATATATTACAAACTTAAAAAACATTTAATATTTGCATTAAATACTTTCGTTAGTTATTCGCATACACTTTTATTTTTTAATAACAGAGAATTAAATGTCTGTCTTTTTTTTTGACGAAATTAAATGTCTGTCTTTGATATTGTTATAACACTAATTTAAATCTTTGAATAATTTTTTTCCCAATTATATTATAGTGCCTTAATGCTTTGTTAAATATATATATAATTTTTTCATAGAATTATAATATTTTTAATTTAAATGATGTATAATTTAGTAAAATGTAATCATATATATTTTCTCCAAAATAGTGATATCTAACAACCTTCTTAATTAGTTATATTTTAAATTGTTATATTTCTTAAATAATAATAAATATAATTTAGTTAATATCTTTAATACCGTGTATAATGATATGCTTAACAATCAAATTAGGGAAAATTGCACTCGCCTCCCCTTAGTTTTGCCTAAATAACAAAGACCTCCCCTCTGGTTTTTGAAATGCACCCACCTGCCTTGTCTAAAACAGAATGATAAAAAAACTCGTACTTGTAGATATTCGCAGATATACCAGCGATGAGTACCCGCATATTTATTAAATAAGTGGACACAGATATTATACTACTCGTCCCGCGGGTACCCACATACTCATTAAAATATATTAAAATATTAAGATATTTTATTATTTCATGATGAGATAAAATTTAATTTTATTATTTTATAATAATATTTTCAATACATTAACTTGTAATAATATTATATAATGTTAATTTATATTATATAAAATTGATAAAATATGATACCATAATATATTATATGTCATTTTTTCTTTATTTTTTTTATAAATTCTGAATTCTTTGATATTAGTGGATACTCATGAATACCCGTTATCCGTTTGGGTAGTTGTTAATTTTAGTAGGTATGGATACAAGTAGTGTATAATCCATTCCGCTCCGTTAATATCCCTAGATAATCCTCACGGTGTCAATGAGAAGGGAGGTTTCTGCATTTCAAAAACTAGAGGGGAGGTCTTTGTCATTTAGACAAACCTCAGGGGAGGTGAGTGCAATTTCCCCATCAAATTAAGCTGTATACCATTTAAATATAATTAACTTAAAATAGAGGCGATGCAATGTATATTTACACCTAAAATATATTTTAAATAAGGTCTTCCGAAAAAATATTTTTTCTTAAAAATTGATTATTTTTACAACTTTTGAGAGTTTTTTCTTGAAAAAACTATTTAAAAAACTCTCTCAAGCTTGTATTTAATAGTAAAAAACTGATTACAATAAACCTTTCATTATATAAATGTCAATGTGGAAATAAGCTATCTTATTTTTATCTCAAAATGTAGAAGGGCATTTCTTTTATACAAAGTAAAACAATAAAAATGATATGAGAAAAATTAAATATAACGTGTAGCATTGACGATCAAAATTTTATAAATGTTCAAAATATATCAAATGTAAAATCTTTTGGAAAATTTTATTAAAAAATGCCAATGAAAACAAGAAAAAAAAAAAAAAAGACAACGGATAGGATCCGTTGGCGTTGGGGTGACACATGGATATGGTGAAGTCCGTCCGGCCCCGAACACAGTCACAGAAGAAGTAAAGTGCACAAGATTTCCGAATATGGTGGACACATGGTTGGGTCCCACCTTCTGTAACTCTCTTCCTCTCACCTTCTCAACCTCCAACAGGATCCTCTCTTCTCCTTCTCCTTCTTCAATGGCGTCCTTTCCATCTTCTCAGCAGTGCCATCATCGTCGCTGTAACTCAAACCCAAACCCTAACCCTACTCAGCCCCAGCCTGCTTTGCTCGTCTTTTCCGGAGGGACTGCCTTCAACGGAGTCGTCGAAGAGCTTAAGAACTTCACAACCCGCGTCGCTCACGTTCTCCCTGTTTCTGACGACGGTGGAAGCACAGCCGAGATCGTTCGTGTCCTCGGTATTGCTTGATATTAATTCATGGTGTTTCTAAATTTGGGCATTTTGGGGACGAGGAAAGTTATGAACTTTAGGGATTTGATTGATTGGGTTCTTACATTACAGGTGGTCCTGCTGTTGGAGACATACGTTCCAGGTGTCTGAGATTGTCTGATCAAAGCACCGCTGAGGCTCTCGCGGTTCGAAATTTGCTTGGTCATCGTCTACCAATTGACCCGCTGCAAGCTAAATCAGAATGGTACCTTATTCTCTTATTTCAATTATAGATAGTTTGGCCCCCCTTCCCTGTCACTTGCTTCAAAAGGTTGCTGTGCAGGGCATTTTGAGTTAATCAGTTAATGGTGTGGCACTTGTTAAGTGCCTGTTTGTTTCATCCACTTCAGTATTTTTTTAAAAAAAAAATCTTAACTTCACCCCGGGTGACATGTATAGGTACTCTATTGTGGAGGGTGATCACATTTTATGGATAGGCGTGTCAAAACCCTACAGGGAGACTATTCGAGCTTTTCTGGTTTATTTCCAGAATCAGGTGACTTCTACAAGTAAACTGAGGCTATTTCAGATTGTTTCTCGATTGCCTCTTAAAATGATCTGTTTTTATTGCTAAATATTTCTTATGTCACTCTCATAAGTTCTGGCTTCTTTCTCTATTTATATTTTAAACATTTGCTTTTAAGATGGGGGCATTGCTTCTTAAAGCCTGGTTTAGTAATGCTCTAAAGATAATTGGTCTTCAAAGTAATTTATTATTTCTCATACTTTACAATTTACATAGATAACTGTGTATGTATAGAGATAGATAGATATATAGATATTTTCTGGTCCAGTTTTTGTTTGAAATATATTATTATGATCATTATGATAATTGTTTTTTACCAAGCCTTTCAACCTTATATGCTTTTTGGATAATTTGGCAATTGCCATTAAATTTAGGCTTTCTTTTTGGTATTTGAACAGATTCTCCGCCGGTCTGAAGAATCATTTTGTTTCAGCAATGGCAGGTCCTATTTTTTCTAATTCACCGAGATGTTTCCCTGTTTTTTTTCTTTTTTGTGCTATAGTTTTTTCTCCTCCTTATAAGCTTGCTATTATTTATTTAGTTCTTCATGCTATAACAACAAAAGTGGCATCCCATTGCATCGCAGAAGCAAATCAGGCGTAATGCTTAAATGGCCCTTAACTGTTGTGTTTTTTTGTTTCTCCTTTCATCAGTGGAGTGGATTTGAAGTTCTAGTTTTTGGAATGTGCAATTGTCAATGGGTTGAGTTGTGAATGGATTTAACTTCTCTAAAGTGAGGGGGTGCATTTTAGAAGATAAAATAAATAGATAACCATTGATTGAGAAATCAATGGTTGAGATTGTAATTAAATGCATGTATATGTATAATAAACTATAAGTTTTTAAAATCTCAACCGTTGAATTTCTGACCAACGGTTATAATTCCACTATATCCTCTAAAATGCTTCTCTTACTTTAGAAAAGTCAAATCTGTTGTGAATACCACATTTCTAGCCCATGGTAAGAGTCATCAGACATTAGTGCTTGGTTCTGAATAATTTTAGGTTTATTGGAATGCTAATTTGTTGGAAAAAAAATTCAAATAAAATAGATATGCTTATGAACCAAGCACTAATTCAAGTATGTCAAATCAATGGGTTCGGTTTTATAAGTTTAGTTCTAATTAAGGGTTAAGTGAAACATTTTATTTAACTTGTTGGTATTTCAATACCTAATTCTTATAAGCCCCAGTGACTGGCCACAATCTCACCTTGTGAAATACCCTGACTTCCTGCCCTGAGATAAGTCAAATGCTACAGATGTTATGACTGGTAGGGTTACTTATTTCTTTCCTCTTCACAATGTCCTTTTTCTTTTGTTGTGTAACACTGACTTTAGTTGAAGGCTTGAATCCTTGAAGGCTTTGAAAAGGATTGTTCTCTCATGAAAGAATGCCATTAAAACTTAATTGATATCTAATATGGAAGAGAATAACTTTGTCTTCAGAAAAGTTAGAAACAATAAGAAGAGAGTTGGCAATGGGTTTAACTTTTTTCAAGATTCTTTCTCCCAAGAATAATAGATAAACGTTAGTCATGAGATTGCTGATGTTATATCATATAACATCTTATATCTTTGTTTTTCGAATTGTAATCTATCGTGTATGCAACTTCTGTTTTACTTTGGTGATAATCTGGTATTTTCCAAGCTGGTTCTCTGTCCAAATTAAACATATAATACTAATAATGTTTCCTACTAACTGACATTTTGGTGGGCAACATTTTAGCAACATAACTGACTTTTATAAACAATGCAGCATTGGGAATTTCTTTTTTGCAGGAGCACGTATATTTTTTCAGTCCTTGGATGCTGCAATATTTTTGTTTTCACGGGTTTCAGATATTCCCCCTGAAAGCCTGGTTCTCCCGGTGATTTCAACCAATGACAGACTTACATTAGGGTGTGAATTATGGGTATGTTATACATCTGTTTAACCATGTAATAATCTTATGGTTTCATAGAGGTTAAATACCATTCCAAGGGAAAATTTATTTTTTTCCTGTTAAAAGAACTTGATATAGAAATTCACAAAGATGATTGACCTGTTATTTAAATAGATGTCACATTATCTTACATTATTCTCTAATATCCATATAGGATGGAACTATTATAAGGGGACAAAATGAAATTTCTCATCCAACCAGTGGAAAAATGGAACCAATTAAGAAGGTAAGTCAGAATAGGTATACTCCTACAATAATCTCTTTAAATTTCTACTGATATGCATAGAAATTGCCTAAGATAAAGCTTGTATGTGTGTATGTTTGAGACTCTTATTGGAAGAAAAGGAGCACTCATTCTTCAAGGGGATCCAACAGTCATAGTAATGGTATTTTTAGGTTAGTAATGATGTGCAGTGTTTGCTGATGTTGCATGGATGTTGGATTGGCATTTGGAAATATTAACTGTTTGGTGTTATTTGAGTATGAAATAGACAAGAGTGTTGGTTGGTTTCAATTTAGAAAAGACAGTTTTTCAAAATTAGTTAGTTTATTCCTTGGATATCACCTTTTCTTTTATAAGTAAGGTTTATCTTTCAAACTAATGATCGATATTGATTTAAATTGAAATATAGAAAATGTTTTCTCTATATTTTTAGGTTAGCATAGTAATGGTATTTTTAGGTTAGTAAAGATGTGCAGAGTTTGCTGATGTTGCATGGGTGTTGGATTGGCATTTGGAAATATTATCTGTTTGGTGTTATATGAGTTTGAAATAGACAAGAGTGTTGGTTAATTTCTGTTGAAGTTATAGGGTTTTGGATATAGGAAGGAAGAAAAGAGAAGAATAGTAATTCATGATAGATAACTGATAATAGATTGATTGATGATGGATGATTTTTTTATTACAAAAGACTATACACTGACACCTATTTATACTGACCAATATAGACTAGTAATTAGGAAACAAATCATAATAATTATCTAGAAATATGGAAACTAATCCTAGGAGATATTATAGGATTAAACATAATCTTAATGGATATTCTTAAGATATTAAATATATTACTCTAATATTCTAACACTCCCCCTCAAGCTAAAGCTTACTAAGCTTTAAGCTTGTTACAAATATACCCATATTAACAAAATTGAATATAATAAATCGCGAGCCTAGATAGATTGCACTAGGAAAGCCGTGGGGCCAGGTATAGAATACTGGGGAAGCCATGGGGCCAGGTATAGAATACTGGGGAAGCCATGGGGCCAGGTAGAGAACACTGGGAAAGTCGTGGGGCTAGATAGAGTACACTGGGAAAGCCACGGGGCTAGGTAGATTGCACTTGGAAAGCCACGGGGCCAGGTAGATTACACTGGGAAAGCTACAAGGCCAGGTAAATGGCTCTGGGAAAGCCACAGGGCCAGGTAGATAGCGCTCTAGGTAGCCGCAAGATACATCTATAAGTTCTGAAAAGTCATGGGTTAGAACAGCAACAAGTAGGAGTGAGAAAACAACCATCAGAGGAAAGAGAAGCAAGCCAAACAGGGAGGACCATCAAGTACGAATCCCAGAAACATCGAAACAAGACCAGATTTGGAGAGAACATGGCGGGGTGAGTCCGCCGGTAGCAAGAGAGGCCGGAACGATGGAAAACGGGAGAAAAACATCCGGAAAAAGCACGATAAGGGGGAGATGAAGACAGAGCACACCGGTAAATGCACGGTGGATGGTTTGAAAGCATGCCGGAATAACACACGGTGGGGAGGTTGGAAATAAAAGAAGGGTATGAATATAGAGTGAGAGAGACGAACAAATAAAAGTTCCAAACTCTGGAACCCAGCAACGGAATAGGGCCGAGACAGGTCATGGTGGATGGTATTGGTACCGCTTAAATACCATGTTGAAGTTAGGGTTTTGGATATAGAAAGGAAGAAGAGAGAAGAATAATAATTCATGATAGATAACTGATAATAGATTGATTGATGATGGATGATTTTTTTTATTACAAAAGACTATACACTGACACTTATTTTTACTGACCAATATAGACTAGTAATTAGGAAACGAATCATAATAATTATCTAGAAATTTGGAAACTAATCCTGGGAGATATTATAGGATTAAACATAATCTTAACGGATATTCTTTAGATATTAAATATATTATTCTAATATTCTAGCTGTTTCAATTTATAAAATATAGTTTTTCAAAATTAGTTAGTTTATTCCTTGGATTTCACCTTTTCTTTTATAAATATTGGTAAGGTTTATCTTTCAAACTAATGATCGATATTGATTTTAAATTGAAATATAGAAATTATTTTTTCATTCACTCTCGATAACTACATAATAGTGATTGGTGTGTCCATTTTCTGAACGTCAAATTCTGTAATTTATTGATTCCCTTGATTGAGATTTTACACTATGCTGCTGGCTTCTGGCATATATATTATTGTATTTCTCTTGTATTGAAATTTATAATTTCATGGATAGGAAAGCTTTTCAGCTCCAGCACTTCCTTCAAAAATAAAACGGGTGTTCTACATGTCAAGTGAGGGAAAAAATTTGCTTCATGAGGTAAATGACATAGTGGTAGTTTAGTCAATAAAAAAATATTAATAGGGGTTTTGTTCTATTCTCTTTGATTCCACCTTTTTCTATATATCTTAAGTATTCCAATTTTTTATTCCTATGTCCTGTTTTCTTCCATTTTAAAAATGCCCCTGACATGAAATAGACCCCATATGTCCCATCCTGCTCTATTTTAATCTATTTACCAAATGCTACCTTAAGGTTCAAACTTGAACTAGGGGGAAACACTCATTTATTACCAAGTGGGTGACCACCATTCCTATGGCCTGATCACTTATAACATCAATACAACTAGTTCTGCAAGGTATTGCGCTGTGTGTTGTATTTTGTAATCTGTGTGGGTGTCAGCTGTGTGCTATTTTACTTGTTTTCTTCTGTTATGAAAATACTAATCCTGCACAGCTTTTAAATTTGTTTATCTTACTGTATGAAAGCTAAATTTGAATTTTCCTATTGAGTTTCTCATTATGAACAATTTGAAACTGGAACTTCTTTTTTTAAATAGGTCTTTCCCTCGGTTAATGCAGCTGTATTAGAGCAGTTAAATAATGTGGACTGCATTGTGTATGGCATGGGCTCTCTTTTTACTTCAATCTGCCCCTCATTGGTAAGATTCTTACATTTAGTCTTGTTGATTTCTGCAATCACATATGGAAATGTTGGCCTTTGCAAATGACAACATTTATGATTATGTACTCTTTTAAACCCTCGTATTTAAAACATTTGAGCAGTTGGGGTTTATATACTCGGCCTTCTCTTCATTGGATATTGTGAATGTATTGCGGTTGATTGTTCAACACTTCCAGTGACCAGTAGGCAATTTTTACTAGATTAATACGTAACTTTGTTGGAATGACATCTGGCTTTCTTTCTTTATGACAATTTGGTTCTCCCATTAGACTTTTACTGACTTACAAATTATTCTAGGTATTACTGGGAATTGGGGAGATTATTTCTTCAAGGTCCTGCCTCAAGGTATTTCCATTCCATGTCACTATTCACATTTTCTTTGGTTATTTGTATAAAGTACAATTGACCTTCTACACTGATATTTGTGGAATCTGGAATTGACCCTCTCATGGAAGAAATTATGGTTTCAAGGTGGTCTGGCCTTTTAGCTTAACTGCTGCACATTGAGGCAAAATGGGTCATAAGCTGTGATGTCTTTTAATATAGACAAAATCTCTGGTCTCATAATCCCTTGCTTTCTGATGATGATGAGATTTAAACCATAAAGTCCATCCATGTAGTGGTGTGAGTGTGCTGCCATCACCCAGTCACATGCCTTTACTTTCAAACTTGTTAAGCACATGTTTCTAGATAACAAGGCTTGGTGGAGATTAATTAATGCTTTCTTGCATAGTCACAAAGTATTTCCTGAGCTCTTCCATGCATGAGCTTCAGACTGTACTATCGGTTATTTGGATGTGTGATGTTGGATTAGATGTGGCGATCTCAAACATTGGAAACTATCTACTTTTTTATCTCAATTTTTACTAATTTGATTGAAAAAATGCTAGGTACTTATGTTAAATGGCACACGTGACCGGGAGACTAATGGGTTTTCAGCTTCTTGTTTTGTAACTGCTATTACGGATGCTCTAAATCGAACATATGGAGAACCTAGCAACCGCTTACAGAATCTTGTGAGTTATTTCCTTCCCTATTGAAACTACTTGGTGCCAAACAGAAGGGTTTATATTGATTATGGTTCAAAATAAAGTATTTGATTCAGATGACTCTTAACAGGGATTTGGACAGATTTTACTTTCCCCTTTTTTCAGTGGAAAATATCCCATTCCCATCAATGCAAAATTTACTTATTCTATAATTAATATATTTTTCTTTTTGATAAATCTACAAATTAGTTTTTCTTAGTGCCAAAGCTAATTAAGAACCTCGTTTTTCTATTTTTAAGACATGGATTGTATTTCGTTTCAAAGAACCATTACTAGCATCAGAATGAATTGTTGTATGAATTGTAGTTTACATTCCATCTTTTTTGTTGTTGTAATTATTGGGTTTTCTAAGAAACTACACAAAAAAATGTAGAATTTTGGGATGCCTATTAGCTTTGTTTCCGCTACTCTAATTTCATTAGTTTAAGCATTTGTCCCTTGTCTCCTTCATTCTTGTCACCTCTTCCATATGATACATTCCAGAAAAACCTAAGAAAATGACTGCTCTATCTGTTTCATGAGTGTTTTCTTAATATTTTTCTTCCATTGATACTTTATGAAATATTCGGTGCATGTAAAATGTTTCATCAAATTAAGATATGATTGTAATAGAAATTGATAACCAAAATGCACAATGCACAAAGAAAAATGTGATCAAAGTAATTTATGTGCTGTTTTTATTTGATGCAGCCAAGTCAGTATATCAATACCCTTTTGGTGCCAAGAAACAGTGAAATTTCTGTTGATGTTGATTGTTTGGCTGCCCAAGGAATATTTGATGTGGTATGGTTCCCAAATCTTTTAATTATGCCAAAGTGGATACAATCTCTGCCGTTTAGCATGATGAATATAATATATATTCCAAAAAGTTTTATTTGGGATTTCATTTGGACAAGTTCATTAAAAGAGCTGGCATTTTGTCTTAAGAATTAATTTTGATTTACTATCAATATAAAACTTGTTTAAACCATGATTCAATATGTACTACCACATCGTTGTAGGAGTTTGACTTCCCTCGAAGTTGTTATCATAATCAAACTCTTTTAATGATGGGGCAACATGTGATTAGATGATTAAGTTAGAGTTCATGTGCTCATATTATGAGAAAATTCCTCTAGTGTCTTTGAAGTGAACCTTAATATGACATCCTTGATACTTACAGATTAATGATTTATTGCTGGGTCATATTGATAATGAATCTGTATATTCTTATTTTGGTACATGATGTATGGCCATTTTATGATGCAATTTACTTTGTTTGTGATCATCCTACAATTCTTATCTCTGCAGATAGTTGTTGACTCCTTACGTGATCCTAAAGTGGGTATAATATATGATCCGAAGTCACTGATAAGAGCTCTTGCTGACCTAATTGACAAATATGTGAAGTCACAGGTCAATGGCTTAATTGATACCAGATGATAATGAGGGGCTAGTTTAATTATATCCAAAATATTGACTGCTGAATCCTACTTTTGCAGTCAGTTCTTCACAATGTACAAGGTATGGAATTCTTTTATTTCTATTCTTTATCAACAGCAACATTTTCTACGCCTGTAGTCCAAATTTTCATACTGGCAGATAAGGACTTCTAGGTGAATTGGCCTATTATGTGAAATCTTGTATGGGAACTTAAATTTTTTCCAACCAAGATCCAGTTTATTCCCTCCCATCAAAATACAGAGAGATTGGTGATAACATTCAAAAGTCTCTGAAATCTAGTTGACGATAAACAAAGACATGTAGAAGTGCTGTTGTATTATTAATTAAGAATATTGAGCACAAGACAGCTTCTAGTTAGTGTTGTGTACATATATCTCGTACTGTAATTTTTGCTGTTCCATTTTTATCATGTATAGAGCTTAGGTTTATTTATTCAGGGTTATCTTTTTCTTCAATTTCTCGTTGGGTATGTTTTCTGCTACATTAGCTCGAATTTGAGGGTGAGAAACAATAGATTTGAAGCCGGTTCGATGAGTTCCAAAGAAGATTCTCCTTACACCAAGCAAGTGCTTTTCAGTTTGTAGAAATAAGTTCTTTAGTCTGTTTGATTATCTTGCAGAAACCTGACCTGGGGAGGCCGAAGAAGAGTTTGCCCATGCTGGTGGTGCTGGTGCTCCAATACAGTCCCACCTTGTGCCTAAGTAGATAAGATGTAGTATCGTACATCTTTTACGATTTTCTATTTTTCTTTAAATGAACAGTAACTTTTAATTACAAATACAGAATTTATATTAATAATTATAAATATAAAAAAATTATGATGATACAAGAGTACCGAATCCGAAGTGGACCCTACGGGCTATGTTATTCGATTGACAGGTAGATATTTTGCTTTGGTGAAACAAACGTTAACAAGGATGGCTAAAAATTAAACAATATATATTATTAATCCTAAGCAGGTGTGTGCTAATCAAGGTAGTAAACACGGGTCAATGTCAAAGTACATTTTTGTATTTCCCGGAAGGATTAAATGAACGTACACAAATATCTACCATATTATTTATTGAGTTTAATAACACATGAAATGTTATATTACATGATTGAGTTTAATAACACATGAAACGTTATATTAAATGATGAAATATATGTTTATGTAAAATATTTTTATATTAACAGTGTATTTAAATTAAATTCAAATTAAATTCGTGATATGTTTACTTTTATAATCTCTTGGATTACAATAGACCCGAACGTAAGGGTGATTTGGTTTTACATTTTGATAAAATTAAATTTATAAGAACCGATGGTGAAAACATTAACCAATTTAAAATAATTTTATGTTAAAAGTTTTATTTATGCTCAATTTAAATGTGAAAAATAGAGTATAGTATAATTTTAACTATCAATGTAATATATAGATAATATTTTTATTTTATTGATACTCTTATCTAAAAAAATATATAAGTATAAAAGATTTTTTTCAAAAGAAAAAATTGTGTGTGTGAAGGTTTAGGGTTTAGGATTTTTGTGGATTTTAAAATTCAATTATTTTAATTAAAGTTATTTGATGGTGTAACTAATGTTAATGTGATTGGATCCCTCATTAAGTGTTATGTATAATAAAAAAGCAGCTCACAATTTAAAGTAAAATTTTATGCAAATATGAATTTAATAATTATATACCGAGAGTTTAAAAAAAAAAAACTTTACATTAACATATCATTTAATGAAAAAAATATTTCTTATATCATTAATGTCATTAATTAAAGTCCAATATTATTACATAAACTGAACTTTGAGATACTAATGGTTCCTTTTGTCCCAACTTACCTTTATGCAAAATTGCAAGAACAAGGCTCTAAATATAGTTGATAAATGTACGTAGAATTAAGAATGCTTCGACAATTGAACCATCACATGATATTGAAGACACTAACGAATCAATCATAACATAAATATAAATTTGTATAATTCATTCATTAATTGAAAAGCTGAGGTAGGAAGCCAAGAACTTCATACCAAAATACAGATAGACAAAAACATTGTCAGCAAATTAAATATGGAAAATGATGATAGGTCACAAGTAAGTTGACCAAGACAAAGAAAAAGCAAAAGACAAGACACGTGAACTTATTATAATTATAACATCTATCCCATAAATTTCATTTGAAACTATAGCTAGTTTCACATAGTGGGATAAGAAGCTTGCATAGCAATGCCACAAAGGCCTTCAGGTTGACCACTTTCCCTGAGCAACTTCATGTAGCCTTCCTCACCCCATGTGGTACCCCACGAATTCTTGATCAACCAGTACTTTGTGCCATCTTCCTCTGTCCCATAACCAATGGCAGTAACACCATGGTTGAGATTGGTTCCACATGTTCCCGTAAACACCCCTCCTTGGTATGATTTAAAATCACTGGTGGCTTCTATGGCAACTGACACTGGTTGCATCGCCACCGCCTGTTGTAACTGCTCCTCACTGTTTGGAGGCACATCCACGTGTCCATTTATTTGAGCTACAGCTGTCACATCATTCTGGCAGTTTTCATCCATCCCTTGGTACGGATAATCAGTTTCGCTAGCAATACCATTGTTTTGTATATAATCGAATGCATTGTCCATGAAACCTCCACCGCACCCGTGGTTCTGCTCATTGCTAGCACAATCTACCAGTTGTTGCTCTGACAATGACATCAAATTCCCTGTTTTAATTTGCACAATGCCTTCTACAGCTGCTATAGCTGAAAATGTCCAGCAGCTTCCTGCAAGTTCTCAACCCAAAAATAGCTTATAGGATAATGATGATTTATATATTATAATTTGATCCAGATAATATGAGAAATTACCACATTGGCCTTGGTCCTTGATACCGGTGACTGCTCCTTGTTGTCTCCAGTCAATGGTGGATGGAATATCAGTGAGGTCTAAGGTTGCAACTGATGAAGAGGCCATATTATTCTTGGAGTGTGGAATTTTGAGGCCAGTGTGTGAAGCAATAAACTCTTCACTAGTTAAATCAGAAAATTTATTGAGGCCCAACTTGTAACTATTGTTCCCTGCATTGTTGAACTTCTCTATGTATTCCAAGTTGTCCATGAATATCTTGAACCGTTTCTCCTTCTCAGCATCATCTGTGTAGGAACGTCCATGTTGGGACATCCATTGCTGGTGTTTCACAGCAACAGATGATTCATACAGCGTTCGGGACATGGCTACAGGGTATGCACATGCCCATAACATTAAGCAAATTGCACCAATAATATGCTTCATTTCTATCGGAGTACTTAGAGATATATATAGCTAGAAGAGAATGTTTTTATGAGAATGGGTTTTACTGATTTGATTGCAATGAAGAAGTAGCATAGATTCCAGGTATTTATAGAATTCAAAATCCTGTATTAATTCCATTCCGGGCGATAATCTCGGTACACTTCATCAGTGATCCAATTCCACCATTACGCTGGTCTTGTCTATGGTTGACTTGAAAACATGAATCAGCTCCATATATATGCATGTTTTTTTTGGTGATTTAAAATTTAGGGTGAGGGAATGGTACCCCAGTCCAAGGCAGGGAAAGTCTCGGGGTCTCTGAGCACTCACAGATATACTTACATTTTACCTCACCCCGTGGAAATAAGTGGGGATTCCAACCAGCAACCTGTCAGATATGAGACCATGTCTTACTCCACTCCACTAAACCCCTTGCTCTTATATATATATATATGCATGTTTAATTCATTCAAATACATATAGGGAATTTGCTGATTGAAAAAAACTCAGAGAGAGAGAGTTTGTGCCGGAAATTAATTAAATAGTTGGTTTTATAATATATATATATATAAATATAAATAATTGGTTTTATAAAGAATATTTATAAACTCCCGTTAATTATTAATGAACAACCAATAAATAAAAATATTAAAAGACTTTTAATTAGGATAAATAAAGAAAATAAATAAATATTTCATAAAAATTATAAAATACTTTATAAAAAATAATTTTTTTAAAAAAACGTTTTAACTAGATATGGGCTTATAATAAAAATTAGAAGGAGTAATAGACTTTATCTTCTTTAAAAAGTGGGGTGCATAGTCAAGATAAAATGTAAACAAAAAAAATTAAAAATTTCGAAGATAGATTGGGATAGCAATCATATATGTGTAAATGAATTACAGTGTAAAATAGTATATACTAATAAAACTCTTTTTTTTAACTGATACATTTCACATGACTTGTTATTAACGTACCTTGGCTTATCTTCCGTGACTCACACGTATATAGCTATAACCATTATAAATTAGTAAAAAAATTGTTAATCATATCATATTTTGATTATATGTTTCTAAAAATATTCCAAATTGGCCAAACAGCTCTTGAATTCGGTCTTTACTAGTGTCAAAAAGCTCTTGAATTTGTTATTAATGCACTTTAAATAATAAATATATAACTATTAATTAATTGTTATAAGAAATAATGAAATCATATACTCTCTTCCGAAGAGTGATGTAGTTCTTCTTTGAGCTCTTAGCCACTCATTTCACCAATTGGTCAGTTGAGATTTCATGGAAGGAAAAAAGGATCCGGATACTCTGCCTATAGCAACATTTTCTACCGGATAGCTAGAAAATAGCTATAAAATCATTCTGTAGTTAACTATTTCTTAGCTATATTACTAGGCTAAAGTGACTACCAAGGCTGGGAGGGGATTCTTACAAAAAAAAAAAAAAGAGGTTCCTCTGCCCAAATGACGAACCCCTCCACGCGTTTGGCAGTCCACGCAATTCTTCCTTGATTGGCTCATATACATGCGACACTTTTGATAAGAAAATATGTGAGATAATTAGAATTATTTGCTAACACAATATGAATGGATAATTCAATAATTTTAGCTTATCAAGTAAATATTCTAAATTTAAAAAAGTAATTAAAATCTACTAAATTTTTCCGACTATATAACATTGGTGATTGAGAAATGTTACGCGTACAATATTACAATGAGTAAACTAGCAATTAGGTCCCTGATTTTAGAAAATTGGTCCGTGGTCCCTGATTTTAACCTCCGTCATGTAGTTTAGTCCAAACGTTAAACTTCTGTCAATTCCTGCTGTTAAACTGCTGACTAAGGATCTAAGTGCATGGTTTTATATAAAGTTAAGGACTTTATGCATGATTTTATATAAACTTCTGTTTTTAGTTTTTAACTTCATAATCTGTTTTTGGTTTTTAATTTTATCTATTCTTTTTTTGTTAGGGATGCCCTGCATGCATGCCATTGCAGCATTGGCACACAGAGGAAAAACCAGAGGATTACTGCCATGAATGGTTGACAATGACATTCATTAATGCTACCTATGCTCACCATGTTAATCCTTTGCAAGGGGAACAATTTTGGCAGAAGACAGATCAACTACCACCACTGCCACCACCAATGAAGAGGGCTCCAGGCAGACCCAAAAAACAGAGAAGAAAGGATGGAAACCTGTGAGTTGCCAAATTCTACATGTGCAAGTGTGAGTGTCTAAATTAACAAAAACTTTAGTTGGATAGCATTGCACTTTATATTTAAGATGGTCACCATCACCTATGTATATAATATTAACAATTTAAGTTATGAACGAGAATATAAAATTAAAGATTTGAACAACAATATATTGACATAGACTATTACCTGCCCAAATGGGACCTCATCTATTGCTTTCCTTTTTCACCTTTTCCAGCCCAATGGCATGCATGTAGGGCATTCTTAAAAAAAAAGAATAGGTAAAATTAAAAACCATAAACAGATTATGAAGTTAAAAACCAAAAACAGAAGTTTATATAAAATCATGCATAAAGGTCCTTAACTTTATATAAAATCATGCACTTAGGTCTTTAGTCAGCAGTTTAACAGCAGGAATTGATAGAAGTTCAACGTTTGGACTAAACTGCATGACGGAGGTTAAAGTCAGGGACCACGGGACCAATTTCCTAAAGTCAGGAACCTAATTGCACGACGCTCACAAAGTCAGGCACCTAATTGCTAGTTTACTCATATTACAATATAATAATGAGAGAGAAAATTAAAGGAGATAAAAAATATGAGTGATGTGAGATAGAAAGCTAATAATATATCTAGAAAATAAGTTTTAAAGAATTGTGGCTTAATTGGTAATGCAAATTGATATTATGAGAAGAGTCCTCAAGTTTGTCCTCACTAAACACATTCTTATAAGGAGGGTCTGGGAGCCTTAAAACTGTACTAAGACCTAAACAGGAACTGTCTTTGATAATCGTAGATACTTGTAATTAATTAACACAAAAAAAATCTAGAAAAGGAGTTGATAGAAAGATTAAAAGTTAAAAATATATCTAGAAAACTCGTTGAAAGAGACTGGACCTGGAGCGGATGATTTGCGGTGTTGATTGCCATATAATTTTAAAAGTCTATTTGCATGGACGTCAATCGTCGTTAACCTATTAATCGGGCAGGCAGGGCACGCCATAACCGCAAGAAAAACTAAAGCCGTGTCTATATTTTAACGGGTCAACAACGTTAACGTACAAAACCCGTTTTGACGACCGAAGGAAAATAGTCAAAATACTATTGTTTCGAGAATTTATGTTTTCTCTTTCTCGTGCTAGACAATGTTACATGTATTATGAAATAAAAAAACTAAAAAATCAGTTTAATTGTAATTAAATAGGACTAAGTGACACACTATTATTTAAGTAGGGTCTATTCATTTTTCTTGTGTTTTTCTCTACCATGACATACATAAAATCATCATCTTAATATATAAACATAAGAGTACCCAAATCAATTGAAATATAGATATTATGC
The DNA here is from genome assembly GCA_026901365.1 of Sesbania bispinosa. Classification (NCBI taxonomy): domain Eukaryota; kingdom Viridiplantae; phylum Streptophyta; class Magnoliopsida; order Fabales; family Fabaceae; genus Sesbania; species Sesbania bispinosa. The sequence continues at coordinate 580,666 of QLOH01000295.1, read as the reverse complement.
AAGGACTCGTTTAAAATCTCATATTATATATAATAAGATGAATATAATATAACATATTAGAACTTTATTATAAGTTATTTAGTACAAATAATGCATTCTATAAAATTAATTATTTATTAAACATCTTTTATACATTGAGGATCTAATCGATCCGTTATAATTTGATGAAATAAGACTTAATAACATATAATAAAATCTAATGAAATTTTAATATTATGCAATTAATAATATGAAATCACATATATAATATATTATTTAATGTTTGGTGATGCACTGTTGTTTACATAGAATTTTCATTTTATTACAATTTTATAGCAATAGGACTTTATAGTGAACAATTTCGAAATAGAATCAATTCCTCAAGATGGCTCACCTTAATAAAATGAAGTGCTAAAAATAAAAATCAGATTAAAATATGAAAGTAAAAGAGACAAATTAATATGAAAGAAAAAAATCATTGCTTAAGATTGTACTTGACATATCATTTGATTAGTTAAAAAACTGAATTTCATACATGAAAAATTTGTTAAATTATTTTTGGTTTTGGTAAAGTAGCATTTACTAGCATGATTTGAAAGGACAGTTTAATTTCAAGTAGTTTTAGTTACATGTTGAAATGACTTTTTATAATGTTATTCTTAAAAAAATTTCAATTCTAGTATAATAATTAATGATTATTTTATCTATCATTTTACAGATACTAAGAATTTTAACAAATGTTTTTAATTCAACAGTTTTATCAACTTTCATCTTATAACTTCCAATTTCCAACTGGTTCAAATGTACAAAAGAATGCATGCTTGCTAAAAATAATGAATTATTGTCGTCTTCCATAAAACATGAGAAAAATTAAAGTGGGTGATCGGTTAAATTAAAGACACCGAGGAACCGAACATAATAAAAAATCTGAGTCAATATCTATATTTCATTGATTGATAGATTCAGTTTCAATACATATGAAACCCAGAACTTCATTACAAATATGGTAAATGACAGGCATGTATATATGTTGACCAAGATACGTCAACTTATTATAACAACAGGAAGCATGCATAGCAATGCCACAAAGACCCTCACCCCACGTGAACGTACCCCAAGAATTCTTCACCAACCAATACATGGTGCCATCTTCACTCGTCCCATAACCAACAGCAGTAACGTAATGGTCGAAATTGTTAGTTCCACATGTTCCTGTAAATATCCCTCCCGCATAGGATTGAAAGTCATCACTGGTAGTGGCGCCAACTGCCACAGGCCACGGCTTGTAGTAGTTGTCGTTCATCATTGACAGCCACATTTACAGTGGGAGGATTTAGTGTGTTAGTTTCCCACATTTTCTACAGATAAGGTCAAATATAGTATATAAAACATTGGATAATCGTCTCATAATCCTCACCCTTTTTTTTTTGGAAAGTGGATTTCACTAAACCAGTCAGAGAAAGAGAAGTACATAAGGGGGGCCCAAAGAAGGCCAAACTGCAGTACCAAAAGGAAATAAAATCTATAGCTAGATACGCGGGTACCCCTAAATACTCGGGAAACAAAAACATGTTGAAACCCTAATTAAGTACTTCAGCTACAACCTCTGGGTTAAAGAAAACAAGAACTCGAGATGCCAAAATCACGGGGGAACTGCATCTAAACTGACAGCTTGACCACTAGCACAAGTAGAGGAGGCGGATCGTGATGAACAACCAGAATATAGGATGGATGGGTTTTTTTTTTTGGTCAAAAAGATGGATGGTTGTACAACCATGTAATTCAAACAATACAAAGAAGGGTAGACACCAACAAAATATTCCAAGACAACCTAGAATTCATAGAGAAATTGAATTAATCAAACATAGTTTACAAGTTATGACAGAATAATTATGCTGACTTACGAAAATTCCTTCCCTTTCACCAAGGAAATCTATAAGCAAAGTAAACAAACGCAAGTGATGACAATAATTATGCTGACAGAATAATTGAAGGGATTATCCAAATCAAACTGGGAAGTATGAGCAACAATTGGTGGACTTTACTGGCAGTGAAGACAGCAGCTATCAGAATATGCAAATGAAGGTAAGCGGCAAGGCATATTGGCCCAACTTCATGTGCTTGGATGGAAGAGATATTGACCAAACTATCCAATGATTCTCGTACTCATAGAAATGTGAAACCAAGGGAACTCCACTTAAAAGCTAACATACATATCAGTATATTCACTTGATTAAAGATAAACAACTCCTAATTTAATCAGATATAAAAGTTCCAATAAGAAGGACTTAGAAATACAAAGGTTTAAACCAATAACTTGTTCATTTTATCCATCCGATCCGCGCGTGCACATACACTCGGAACCAAAGTAAACAAAAGCAAGCGACCCCCCCTACAGATGCAGCTGAAACATTTTACAACAGCATGAAATAGACTTCAGGGCATTTTGCTCCCGGCTTAATGGTTAATCTTAATGGTTAATCGTTAATAGTACCATGACCATATCAAATGGCATGCTGTAGGTGTCAAGGAATTCTATAAAAATCATCCTGGTTATTGTACCATACCATGTGTTGAAAGTTAAGATCTAATTGGATTTTATAAGATACTGAATCTATAACAAGGTTGTACCTCAACTATATTGGACAATCCAGCAAACACATGAAAAAAAAGGCTTAAACTTTGCATTGAAAATACTGCTCCACTATTTTTTCCATCAAGTATCATCTAAATCTTCAAGGAGCAAAGGAGAGGAGGAAAGAGGGGAATTGTCATCCTTGAGTGACTTGAATGAAATCTTAAGTCTGTCGTCTACAGCACCCATCTAATGTAAGAGGTGATTTGACATTGTTCACAACAGATCATGACACAACTAATGCCAATGAAAGATTCGTTGCAACAAACACAAAACAGTTTGAAATGTTGATAGTAAGGAAGAAATATTAATCACCTAACATACTCAACTAGATAATGTTCCATCAATACAAATTAAAATCAAAAACCACAATCAAAAGAATAAATAACAAGTGAAAATAAGGTGAACATAAAGGATATTATTATACATGCAAAACTAATTATCTTGTTTGTCATTCCATCAAGTCTAATTTGTGATTGGTTTTGCAGCATACTAGCACAAGTATATATGCAACTTAGCAAGAATCATAGATGACATAGACAAAAATTAATCCTAAAAAAAATTAAATTTTTAAATATTAAAGGTACAAAAAGCGCTGTTATGGGGGAAAGCTTGAAATGAAGACAAGTACAGAGGAATCAATACACTTACCCACTGAAATAGAATACACTTAAGCCCTTTTCGCCTCTATTTCCCACTATTTGGGTGAGACTTAGTGCAAAGGACTTTCCTTCCCTTGGCACGTCGGCGCTTTAAGATAGCTCTTCCACCTGGTGTTCTCATCCGCTTGCGGAAACCATGGGTGCGTGCCAATGATTTTCGTGATCTGCTTCTCTTGGTCTGACAAAGAGCAGCCTTGCCTGCCCTCACAACCAGGCCACGACCATTTCCTCTTCTAACCCCAACATTAGATGTCAAATCCAATCCCAGTGACAAACCTAAACATTGACAAATTAGTTGAGAACTAGTTAAGCTAAATCTGAACAAGGATTTTTACTTTATGCATGCAGAATAAACAAATCCACCAAACAATTCAAAGCTAACTAGTCAGTGTAACATAAGAGTTAAGAGCTTTGTTTTCTTCTTTTTCTTCCAACAGTTTCTCTTTTTCTTTGCCAAGTTATTCACAAGGAACCCTTGGCAAAATATGTTGAATTTTAATCTCAGAGTGAGGTGTTGCCTGAGTTTCCTAATGTCCTCAATGATTTTAATGAAAGAATGTCATTGAGGTATTCCATCCAGACAGACACAGGCTAATGTTCTCACTGGAGTCTCTTTCCTATAATAACTTACGAAAATCCTTCACTTTGAGGCAGGAAGAGAGCAAAAAAGCCAAGGAGTTAAACCTTCATGTTAGTACACCAGCAAATACAAAAATAAAAGTTCCAGAATCAATTATGTTAAGGTTCCTAACGTCTCCTCCAAATCCATAGAAATACCCGTATTAATGTTATGGAATATGGATACCACTGGGAAGTACTAGAACCAGATCACAATCCTTAGAGAAAGTAGAACAAGGTACTACACTCATTCAGCATCTTAAAGAAGGCAATTTAGGGTTACTAGTATTGAAAGTAAACTGGTTCTGACTTTAAAGACCTCTCTAATTGCATTTCATCCGAAAACCAAAAAGGCCAAAATGTGAGCATGTTAAACTGTTATTATTATAAATAAAAATAATATTGCTATGTAAATAGTATATTGGCTTGGATTCAGAAGTGAGCTTATCCACTTACAACCCAGCCTTACTGTTTCATTAGCAAGTAGTAGCATCAACACCTACTAGGCTTACATTGAAAGAAAGACAAATTTCACTTCAAATTTAGAAAAGGAACTTCCACTCTAAACTGTTACCATACTCAAGTTCAATTCAACCAAACAACAAAAGCAATTTTTTTCAAAAACAAAAAATATGACTTAATGCATAACTGGTAAACAACCACATCGAGGGAGAAAAAGAACAAGTAACCAAATGCCAAAATCTCAAATACTCTTTACCACATTTACCCAGTTCCAATTATCCAAGTATCAAACCCCATTGCTTCATTAGCAAAATCAAACAAGGAGAAGGTACTTCCAATTACAAACTGCTAAGTGCTCAGTAAAACCGCTATTTAAAAAAAAAAATTGCTGAACATGGAAAAAGAAGCTCTCCATCTAAAATTATATAGAACCATGTGAAACAAAGGCTGAATGAATGAAATTCAACTATAAAAAATAAATAGGAACATAACCCACTGCGTAATTGGTAAACTAGCGCATCGAAGGAGGAAAATAAACAAAGTTTGAGGAAAGGGGTACCTGAAAGGGAAGAGGAAGGGAAAGAGAGAGAGGAAGGAGCGGAGAGAAAGGAAGAGCGCAGAGTGTTGGGGCAGTAAGTGCGGGTGACATTGAGAGGCAATGGGAGTGAAGTTGGTCTTGAACCACTGAGACTAAGGGAAGCTGAGTAGGTAGGGGCTCTCGTGGCTATGCAAAGAGACGCAGATAACGAAGCCATTATCCTCTTTTGCCTTCTGCACTTTGTGTTTAGCTAGTTTAAAGAGATGGGATTTTACCTCAGTTGCCGTTTTATGTTTAATTAAATAATTATAAACTAAATATCAGTTCCAGACGGGGATGTAGCTCAAATGGTAGAGCGCTCGCTTTGCATGCGAGAGGTACAGGGTTCGATCCCCTGCATCTCCATTTTTTCCTTTCTCTTTTGGACTTAAGGTTGAGAAGAAGTTGTTTAGGCTGCTGGGCTGTGCAGCTTAAAAGAAAATGTACCCTCTTACTTTGGGCTTTTTATAATATGTTAAAATATTTCTTCTTTTCAGTTTCTAGAGGAAGTCATATATATGTGTGTAATATGATTTAATTAATATACACCGTTAGTGTAAAAAAAAATTTACCCAGACATCCAATGATGTGTTGCCGCATCATTTAATGAATTTAATAACACATGAGGTGTCATAGTCATTAAATGATATGGCAGCACATTATTGGATGTCTGTGTAAAATTTCTTTACACTGACAATGTATATATATATTAAACTCTGTAATATGTATATAATTTATGATTTATTAAATTTTTGTGATAGTATTTAACGAGATAATAACAATATAAGGTGATATATTTGATGTAGAAAATGTCATGTAACACCTAAAATGAGAATCAATTAGAAAAAATGACCTTTAATATTCAAGAAAGATAACTCAAATTTAATATATAGAACTTGATTATTAAATATATAATAGTTGCATCATTATTTTTTTTATTTGAGATCATTGTTATGCCTAGTCCCACTAACAATGTAATGTTGAGAAGTAGAAATGCTGAAATATGGTGATATAATTCTAAGAGAGGAAATTTTGGTGAGTACATTTTGTTTAGGAAAATGGGGAAAAGAAGAATATTAAGACATGTTGAAAGAGAAATAGCCATCTTCCCTTGAATGCGATATAAGTTGCCTTATCCTTATGTGACTTCTAGATTTTAATGTTATGTTGTGTTGAGATTATGGCATGTGTTTAGATCAGCTTTTATAAACTTGATTTTATATTGTCTTGATTTGTAAAATTGCTTTTAATTAACAGTGTGTTTGAGATTGATTTTGGAAAATTTTACATAAAGGGTATTTTATATTATTTTGTTAAAAAGTTAATTGTTAGAGTCATTAAAGGTTAAAAATGTCAAAAAGTATTTGTACTTGCTTATACATAAACTCAATTTGAAGAGAGAATCACGGTGACAAAATTTTTATCAAACATCCTTTCATTATACTAAACCTATGTTTGGAGTTGCAAACTTACATTCATACTTCAAACATGTACCAAAGTATAACCTGAATAAAAAAATTATCTTGCTAGAAGGCTTGGGTCACTGTGTTGAAGGCCATACTAAAGAAACACCAATAAAAAAGAAAAATAAGAAAACAGAAATTGAATTTATAATAAAACACAACTTAATTATAATTACAATAAAAATATGTAATTTAACATTATATTCAAATACAATATAATAACATAAATACAAAATAAAACTCATAGAAGATTTCATTAAATGACTAAATAAAAAAAGCTTATGAATTAGTAGTGTGTAGGAGGAATATAAATGGGAAAAACAGAGGAATACTCTGTACAAGTAAGCAAAAATTATTTCACGGATAAATAACATCATGTCATCATCTACTTGAAAACTTTGTTTTCAAAAATGATAACCAGCGGAAAGGTTTGACATGAAACAAAATAGCAGATAGTTATGCAGACGCTTAAAAAGATATTTATCACATCACTTGTAGCCTTACGCAAGACTGGGGTACAAAATAAAAATTTTCAAGCGTCAAAATTATACTTTAGAAAACTAAACATGAGAAAATTTGCAGTGATTGGACCAAAAAGAAAAAGAAAATTAGCAGTGATATTAGATGTGCATTGGAAATTAGAATTTTATTTTTTTTCCGGGGCCATGAACTTTGTTGCAGATCTGACCTTACATGCAAACATTATTCGTGTGTACTCTAAAGCAAATATGATGGCAATATAAACAGGGCCAAAAATAAAAGCAATCAAGAAAATTAAAATTTCTCCACATCCTTAGCCACAAAATGAGTTCTATTTATAGATCAAACAAGTTTGAAAAAACAAATCCATGACAGAGTCAGCAAAATAAGAACTGCACAAAGAAGTTAAACCCCTCAACAAGTCACCAGTTCTGGTTTTGAGGTATATGATATCTTGGTAGGAACCATACCCCTTTAAGGTAACGGACTTCAGATTCTGAAGTTGCCTGAATGCTTTCATTCTGTATTATCAGATCATGTTCCATATCAACGGGTGGAATTAGCGTCCCGCATGTAGAAATTGAAACATTTGCTCCTAGTCCCAGTTTTGTCATCATATCATTAGCTCTAAACATGTCATGACATATCAAATAGCTCGTTTCATCCGCAACAGATACATCTGCTGGTGAGACTACAACATACTTGTTAAATTGTTTGGTATCAGCAGCATCAAATGTTACTAACCCATGCTTCCCGCCCATAAAATGAAACTCCCCTTCAATAAACACTGCAGCAGTTATTGCAGTAAATCCCAGTCTATGGTAATAAAAGTTGTGCTTAGTCCATTTGTCATCCCCACGGAAAAGCAAGTGCAGTTCTAATTCATTATTATTCCTGCGGCAAAGCACAACAACAATGCAATCTTGACAAGTTGGAATAGAGGAAAATGATGCAACATGATCAGATAACTCTGTGAAAGGACAGTCTGGAAGGTCTATTTTTGCTCTGGAAAAGGGGCAAAAGAAGAAGATTGAACCACGGCAAAAGAGAAGCAACCATCCTCCAGAAGATGCAAGGCAAGTTGCTCCATCAAGTTCTTGGAAGTTGATAGAGTAGATTTTCTCATGGTTGCTTAGAAGGGTACATTGGGGACCTTCCCCATCATACATGAGAAACCAAGGGTCATATCCAAAAGATTTATCTTCAGACAGAGCTTTCAGAGAAGCATTGCGCCAATCTTTGCAAACACCACTGAAACTCAGAAAATCAATCAGTTCCAAACCATTTGCAATTTTTGATAGCAGGTCTTGGGGAAGATTTGACCAATCTAATATGCATGTCGTTTTGCTTATGGTGGAATCAGCCTCTGACATCTTGCTATTACAGTTTGCTTCACAGGACTACATAGGCAAATAGGTTAAATTAGGAGTATACTCAAAACTAAAAGTCAAGATTCACTCAAGAACACTGATAGCAACCTAATTCATTGCAATTACACTTTGATTAATTGACTTAACAACTCTCAGTTCTTGAAATTAAGGGGAAAAGAAAAAGAAAAAAACAAACACAGTCGCCTCTAACAAATCAAAATGGAAAACATAAAAGAGTCACTAAGGGATCAAAATTTTAAATGAATAATAATCACATTATGATTGACGACTAAAATAAAACGCCATGATCATACAGTACTAATGAGAAACAATAACAAATTACGATTTGTCATTACGGAATTGAGAACACAGAAAACATGGAAGAAAAGGGGAGTCTTGCCTCAGGGTTTTGGAGTAAGGAATCAAGACGAACAGAGTCAGGATAAACCCCTATTCCTTTAATCAATGGATTTGTTATCAGAATCACTATTTTGTCTTTATATATTTGAAATCTTTGTATCAAGATTATGTTTTAGGTTTGATACAGGCTCTGGCCCGTAATTGTCCATTTCCTTTATTTGCGTTTGCAACAGAAGGGTGGTATAATCTTTTTTATTTTCTTTGACAAAAAAATCTTTATTTCCTAAAAACCAAAAAAAAAAAGAAACAAAAACTTTCTTTATTTCCTAACTTTAACTTTTATTACTCTTTTCGTTAGGTAACAATGACACATAGACTAGACATAGGTTAACAAATATATATTTGTTATGAGAGGTTAACAAATATTAGTTAGTAGTCTATAGTCTACGTATAAGGTTTTCAAATTAATTTTTTATATATTTAAATTACAGTTTAATTAGTAAATTAACATTTCAAATGTGCATATATAATATATTTAAAATATTGGATAAGTCATTGAAGTGTTAGTTGATAATTCATTGATTTACCATCCATCATTTGTTAAATTATGGTTGAACTAGTAACTATTAAATATGATTTTTTTTTATAGTCAATAGATGTCTTGAGTGATATTACCTTAGATTGATTTTCGACATGTTGTGTTAGGAAAGTAGGGAATGAGAGTGATACTTTTTTTTTGGGAGGATGGGCGGTGTGGTGATATACCATTGCATGTTCAGTTTCCTAGACTATTCTTAATTGCTAATAATAAGAATGGGTCTTTAGCTAACATGTTAGTATGTAGTGAGGGTCGGGTGTTTTGGTTTAGAACTGGAGTTGGCGTCGGCCTTTATTCCAGTGGGAATGGGACCAACTGCAGGAACTTTCTCGTGAGTTACATAATATCAAGTTATGTGCAGACCATCCAGAATGTTGGAGGTGGAGTGTTGGTGCCAATGGTGTATATACCGTTAGGTCTGCTTATAAAGAGATTGTTCATGAGACTATATTTGTTGAATTTCCAATGCACCAGTTCATTTGGTCAAAGGTTGTTCCTGCTAAGATCTCATCTTTTGTTTGGAGAACTATTTTAAATAGAGTTTCTACTAGACAAAAATTAATTAAAAGGAAAGTGATTAATGCTCTAGATGGTGGCTGTGTGTGGTGTGGTCACACCTTGGAATCTACTGCACATCTATTCTTTGAGTGCTCATTTGCTCACAAAGTTTGGATGGCATGTGTGAAGTGGTGTGGGACTAGTCCTGTGTTTCACAAGGGATGTCTGGAAAAAATTTCCCAATTTGTAGGCTTATCGATTTGTAATGTTGAAAATAGGCTCCGTTGGTCTCTGGTCTAGTTGGTGGGTGTGTGGACTATTTGGTTAGCTCGCAATGATTCTATTTTCTCTAACAAATTTGTTGGCCCGACAGATGTGGTGAGCTTATAGAACTCGTATCATGGAGATTTCTGAGAGCTAAAGACTCATTTTTCATGTTTCCCTTATTTTTTTGTGGTATTCTGATGTTGCCTCCTGCTTGAATTTCAAATTTGGATAATTCTTTGGGTGATGTTTCTGTCACTTCTGCTGCCAGATTTTTGTTCTTATGCGACATGTTTCATTCTTCACGGTATGTTTTGGGTGTCATTGTTTTGCTGCTATAGTCATCTTTTGAGAGGTTGTGGTTGTGTCAATCATTGAGACAATTATCAATCTTTTATCCTGCAGTGGGGTTTTTCTTATTTGTTTTGGATTCTGGTATTTTGGTACGTTGTATTTGGCTATTGCGTTAGGTTGGTATCACTTTTCTTTCTAAGTTTATGTAATGGGATTGGTGGGTGGGTTTTCGTTGTAAATGTTCCGTTTTTGTTTGTATTGGGTTAGAGTACCCCTAGTGCTCTTTTCAATGATAATTTTGCTTATAAAAAAAGAATTATGATTTTTTTATACTAGTCAAGAAGTTATATATTAGATTTTGAAAATATAATACTCTAGAATTTTTTAACCACGCATGCTATATGTTAAGAATATATTTCGATTATCATTTAACATTATATTATTTATTAAATATTAAATTGATAAACTTTAAAAATGATTTAAAGAAAATTTTCATAAAAATAAAATGAAATTATAAACGAGTTAAACAAGTTAAGCTCAAGCTTTATTTTACTTAACAAGCCAAATCTAATTTTAAAGTTTGTCTCATTTAAATAAATGAATCAAATTTAAACCACCCATTTTTCACCAGACAAGCTCCACTCATTTACACCTAGGGGTGAAAATAGGTCAGACTGCTCATCGGGAGCCTATGGCCCAGCTTACTTAAGATCTAATTTGGCTCGACTCGTTTAATAAAAAGATCAGATTCTAGACTTTTGGAAAAAAAAAAGCCTTTTTAGTTAAATAGGCCAGACTTAGGCTTTTTAAAAAGCCTACTAGGCTGGGCAAACTAGCCTATTTATAAATAATATTATTGTTAATAAACATATAAATACATTATATATAATAAATAATATAATAATATATAATTTTTTAATTTATCTTGTTGGCCTATTAAGAGATAGGTTTATTGGCATATTTAAAAGTATATGTAAGTGACATATTTACATTATCAAAAAGTAAGCCTATAAGTTTATAAACGATTGAACTATTTAGAGATACATTTATTGGCATATTTAAAGGTCACAATATGAAATAAGCTTTTAAACAGTCTAATAGGCCAAACCGGACTTTGAAATAGGCTAGGTCAGGCCTGAAAAAATGGTCTATGACAAATAACAGACTAGACTTGAGATCATATAATACAGGTCAGTCCTGGACCCTACAAAACTTAACTTGGCTCGATCCACTTCCACCTAATTATACCCCTAGTCTTAAGTATATGCATCAACACGAAGAACTAGTTAACATTTGGGCCGATTGTGTCTCGTATCCGGGCTTGACATTTAAGCATGGTCTAGAATGATGTGGAATATAATAATAATAATAATAATAATAATAATAATAATAGTTTATATATATATATGGGTAAAATATTAATTTCGTCCCTGTAAAATTATTGAGATTTGAAATTGGTCCCTCCAAATTTTTTTCTTTTTTTTTCATCCTTTGAAATATTTTTCGTTTTTTTTTTCGTCCATGCCGTTAAATGTTGGATGGAAAACGCTGACGTGGCAAACTCCTCACACTGTGGCAGATGACATGGATATTGTTTTATGGGTAAAATATTAATCTGGTCCCTGTAAAATTATTGAGATTTGAAATTGATCCCTCCAAAATTTTTTCTTTTTTTTTCATCCTTTCAAATATTTTCTTGTTTTTTTTGTCCCTGTCGTCAGTTTTGGATGGAAACTGCTGACGTGGCAAACGGAATACACAGTCAGCTATCCTACGTGGCATTTTTTCTACTGAGATGGATATCATTTAAAAAATCACGTGAACTGCACGTGGGTTAGCATTTGACCTTGTTATTGAGAATCCCTACACATTTTCCAATCAAAGGATCGATTTTCTTCTTCTTCTCCCCTCCGCCGTGCTTAATCTTCGCCAGCCCTAAGTCAGTTGCAGCGAAGGTTTTACCGTCCATTGAAAGACTTTTAAAATCAAATCGTATCATACATATACATCAATCTATGTTTTCTTTAAATTTAGATAATATACTTCAAATTATTTTAAAATTTAAATTAACCATGGGAATTAAAAAAAACATTTTAACAACCCTAACATACCAAATAGGATTTTTAATAAAATAACTAGACATTAACTACAGAATAGCTACGATACTCTATGGTAAAAAGGCTTCCAGAACCGCGGTAAAAAGGCTTTCAGAACCGCGGTAAAATGCCTTTTTTGGCATAGTGTTTACTCTTTATTAATGTTTAACTCTTTTTAATTCCCAAGTGTGAATAATTAATGAAGTTTTATCCACATGTTCAACTACACCATTGAAAAATGACTTTTGGAGTCAGTCTTCCACCATATGACAATTAATGTCTCTAAAATATAGTGACTTTTAAATATATAGGGGTATATTTGGAATGCTATATATAAATTTTTTTGTAAAAGATCAATGGACGGTAAATTTATTTTTTGAAGTCTTTCAATGGACGGTAAAACCTTCGCTGCAACTGACTTAAGGCTGACGAAGATTAAGCACGACGGAGGGGAGAAGAAGAAGAAGAAAATCAATCCTTTGATTGGCAAATGTGTAGGGATTCTCAATAACAAGGTCAAATGCTAACCCACGTGCAGTTCACGTGATTTTTTAAATGATATCCATCTCAGTAGAAAAAATGCCACGTAGATAGCTGACTGTGTATTCCGTTTGCCACGTCAGCTGTTTCCATCCAAAACTGACAGCAGGGACAAAAAAAATAAGAAAATATTTGAAAGGATGAAAAAAAAAGAAAAAATTTTGGAGGGACCAATTTCAAATCTCAATAATTTTACAGGGACCAAATTAATATTTTACCCATAAAACAATGTCCATGTCATCTGCCACCACTATGCCAAAAAACCCCTTTTACCGCGGTTAAAAGGGGCTTTTTACCGCGGGTAGAACCGCGGTGTAGCACAGTGGGATAAAAGCCTTTTACCGCGGTTGATTTTCGGAACCGCGGTAATTGGTGTTGGTTTTTTACCGCGGTTCCGAAAATCAGCCGCGGTAAAAAGCTTGGAAACGAGAAATTTTGGCACACTTTTTTACCGCGGTTGCCTTTGGGAACCGCGGTAAAAAATCCCAAAAATCGTAGCTATTTCGTAGTTAATGCCTATCTGTTATATTAAAAATCCCAAAAATCCCAATAGAAAGCCTGATTTAATCATAGTGGTGACTTGAAGTGTCTTTTGTGTTGAAACCTGCACTCTAGTCTAAGTACCTGAAAATGGCTACAATCCTTTCCAAGCAACCTAACTGTTGGCCTAAGTGGATCAAAGACATGCTTTTCATGAACTCACAAAAAATCATAAAAGTCATATAAAAATCATGAAACTATGCAGTTTGAATCTAGTATAATTAGACTTTCAAATGAAATTGGTCCCATTCAAAAAAGATTTCTACAACTCAAGTTATATGCATATAAAATTAGCAGTCTCAAAGTAAACATAATAGAGTACACAACTTCAAAGATTTACTGGGAACTGCACAGTTAACAAACAATTCTTAAACTTTGCAGTCTAATAATAGTACAAGTAACCTTTCAAAATCAATTGGTTTCACTCAAAAAGGATTTATACAACTCAAGTTATGATATGCTAAATTAGGTTGGTTTATATCAGAATCCATAACAGGGCAGCTATAATAAACAATTTATTGGGGATTATGTGATTGAGATTAAATTTTGAAAATTTTTCATGTGATACTCCTCTGAGTGAGCTTTCAAAGAAAATTATTTTCACAAAATTTGGATACCTACAATAAGAGATGTACCTTCTGCAATACACATTGTTCAGGAGTTAAGCATAAAGAAGAAATGGTAACTTCAAATAAAAACTGGTGCAAAACTAGAGATCCAAACAGAATGAAATTTATATCAAATCTATATTTGAGTATTATCTTTCATTTGGGACCAGTTTCACTAAATTTGGACAAATATATAAAAAGTTAGACCTTTTAAACTACAGGCTGACCAACATAGAATAGGATAACACATGTTTAAGTTCTTTCACTTGTATAGCACCCTTTTATGGTTTTAACACTTACCTTAATGTCCGGTCACATCTAGAAAGTAAGTAATACATTCACTCAAAAAAAATATAAGAAAGATTGAAGACATACCTGTGGGGTTCAACCGAGCAGTGGGCATCCTTGGACATCCTGCTGTTGAGTTAATGCCACTGAACCTCCCTATGGATTGTGGGCCTTTTTCAAAGTCTCTCCCTTGAGGGCACAAAGCTCAATGATCTGATACATAAAAATGAGTAGTCAAATATCTGAAGTGATATGCATGTCATTATTTCTTTTTTGTTTTCAAGGAATAATATTTCATGGTAATTCTATTGCTATATTGATGCATATGAGTTATATAGCCTTACTTGCTGATAACATATTATTCATAGAATATACAAAAAAAACAACAATTGAATTAAAAAATAAAATACTTGAAATGGGAAGCTATGAATACTGCACTGCAGCTCCAAATTAACTCAAACCACCTTGTAATATGGTTCAGACCACAAAGCTCCCCAATGGCCCTAGGCCATTCTGCTTCTGGTATGGCAAGTTTTTCACGCATTTCCACAGGTGTAGTATGCACACTAAGCCCAATAACCACAATGCTGCTCCTTGGTATGGCAAGTTGGTAACCAGACATGACATGACCAAATTTGAGCTTGGAAATTTCTAAATGAATTTAAGTATATGAAAGATAAAAACATTAATATAAAAACATTAAGACCATTTTTAAAGCATTAACACCTGGGCTAATATGTATTTTAGTTTCACAAAAGAGTTGTTACACTTTATCTCTATGATCCAGTAATACCATGAATCTTCTGGATCATAAAATGCTTAAGGGTGCCAAATTGAAGTGCCCTGCTGGATAAGGTGGACAACAATTTTAGAATCACATTCAATCCAAACATGGCGAATACCCTGACACTAGGCAATCTCAATAACTATTTAAACTCCCCTCAGTTCAAACATTAGAACATAAGAAGCTCATAGGTTCTGAGCGAAACCAACAACCCACCTACCATTATGATCTTTGAGTCACCCCTAACCTCTCACCGAGCCATCAATTTGGTATTAATCTAATGGCTATTTAGTATTGACAGCAAGATATATGCAAATAAATTAATTGATCAATACATGCCAAAAAAGGAAAACAAAAGAAAAAGAACCCACTAGGACTGTAACAGAATAATCATCATCTGTGTTGTGAGGAAAGGAAATAAATTAACAGAAAGGAAACACATGCAGGGAAAATAACACAGTTGACATATTGGGATGGACTTAAGCATTTGTCACTTGGAAGTTGGAACAAACAAGCAGTGTTATAAAGGGAATGCCAATGACAATAACCTGTATACTTTTGTTATGCTTAGTAGGGAAAAATATTGATTGGGCTTCATCATTTGTATTTGACTTTGAAATTTAATTCCGGCTAATGTCCTCTCACTCATTATTTTTTGGCTCAACTATGTCCATTGTCTAATGTCCCCCTAACTTTACTCATTAATTTAAAGTGCCAATCTCATAATTTTGAATAGATGGCCTAGCTTGGTCAACTCTGAAGTCTGAACTCTAACAACTACCTTGTGCCCTTTCATGTTTACTTTACCTTTTATCTAACATATGATGGCCTATGCAACTAAAAATAGAAGCAAGAATTGAATAAAACAAAAATAGAAAAGGCCAAAATAGGAGTGTTATTTGTGAGATTATTGTCATGTGCCAAATAGAACTTAGTAAAGTTCTACCAGTGACTTTATTCTGGCTTTTATTTTTGTGTGTGTTGAGATGGCATGGGTGATGAAACCATATGCAATTTTAAATGCGGGATAAGGAAGATATTTGGTTTTAACTACCAATAATCTTAAAAAATAAATCATGTAAGTGGTTTTTAGTGTTAGTGAAAAAAACCATCCATCATTCTTTAGACACATAGCCACACTGAATGATCAATCTGACTTTTCGCATTAGCTCTTTCCGAGAACAAAATTAAGGGGTGAAAGTTAACCCAACTATTAGGAAAATTAGCTTATTTCATTGAACAAAATTCAATGATCAATCTGACTTTGATTTGTGATAAGGCTCAATTGTGTCCGATGAAGATGAAACTATCAAATGCTTTAAGTAATATTAGCTAGCTAAAAATGCAAGAAAAATATCTAATTCTAGTTACCTCTTGCATCAAACTCATCTATGCTTGGACAGACAGAACAGATTCATTTCATTACAATTAAATTAAATACCCTTTAGAAAGCATGTGTTTCTTCAACTTACATGTATATATAAAACTTAACAGTTGATTGATTACAGAAGGGTCAATCAAGTTAAGTTGTTGAGCTCCTTTTCAATTGCCTTGTGAAGCCATGCCTCAGCATCTTGCATCATCCCATTCCCAGGGCTAAGCCTCACCATAAGGATGCAAAACTCAGTCTGCCATCCCCATCAAGATCGCCATGTCTAACCATGGACTCTGCATCCTCTTTACTCATCCCATCCATACCCAGCAGAGCTGAATTTCTCACCAGACTCTCACATGTGATCAAACCCATTTCTGAGTCTGCTAGAAGCTTGAAACCACCACATAATGCAGACACAAAGGCCTCCACATCCAGCTTTTCTACCATCACAGGCAACAAGTCCTCGAACTCTGCTTCCATTTCCATGGTGGTTTGGTTGCTTTCCATTGTTTTTGGAGGAGATTAGAAACGAAACCTGTTTTTCTTATAATTGTAAACAACAAGGGAAGGAGAAGAAAGCGACTTTAATTTGGAAGACTTGTATTTTAAATCGCACAGGGACCACACCTTCCACTGCCAGCGAAATCAAGCAGGACTCGTGCTTCAGAACCTGCGCCACTGACGCCGGAACCCTAACCCTAGCCCTGTGCCCGAGATTCGGAGCCGAATGTGGCGAGGGAGTTGAGGGAGTCGAGGAGAGAGGGTTTGGGGAGGCGGTTTCGGGGGATAATGTGGAGGTCACCGGAGCGGATGAAGACGCGGTGGAGGGAGGTGTCGGGGTTGAGCCGGTGAGGGAGGTGGAAGGCGGCTTCGATGAGGAGGAACTCGCCGTCGGAGTCCCAGAGGCGGATAGAGAGGGAGGGGAAACAGAGGGAGATGTGGAAGAGGAGGAAGACGGTGAACCATTTGTCGTCGAGGTTGTCGCCGTAGCGGAGGTGGCCGTGGAGGTGGGGGAGGTGGGTGGAGGAGGGGCAGGGGCAAGAGGGGTTAGGGGGAGTGGAGAGGGAGAGGAAGAAAGGGTTTGGGGTTTTTTTAAAACCCAAATACCGCGGTTCCGTTAATGGACCGCGGTAAATACTAATTTTTTTTTTAAAAAAAAGAAAAAATTTAAAATTAAACATAACGCGCCGTTTTTTACCGCGGTTCCTTTTCGGAACCGTGGTAATTATGTTATTTTTTTTTAAAAAAAACTCCAATTACCACGGTGGTTTTACGGAACCGCGGTAATTGCCATTTATATGGCATTTTACCCCGGTTCCTTTATTTAACCGCGGTAATTGGAGCGCGGTAAAAAGGGTTTTTTGGCATAGTGCACAGTGTGAGGAGTTTGTCACGTCAGCGTTTTCCATCCAACATTTAACGGCAGGGACGAAAAAAAAACAAAAAATATTTCAAAGGATGAAAAAAAAAGAAAAAATTTTGGAGGGACCAATTTCAAATCTCAATGATTTTACATGTACCAAATTAATATTTTACCATCTATATATATATATGGTATGCATAGCTTATTGGCATTAGCATAGCTGCCAAGCACTGCATTAATTTAGTCAACAAAATCCAGCCAATTATCTTGTTTCGGTCATACGCTAGTTATTGCTAAACAATATGACAAAATACAACCAAATACAAGACTCATATGACCAAATATCGTTCTTTAATCTAAGATGATAACCTAATACAAGACTCATATTATCCATCAATGCAAAGTTAACCATGTTCACTTAATAATGCCGCATGCCATATGACCAAATTAACCAAAGTTCTGAATTCAGATCCACAAAGTCGTAGTATTTTAGTTTATCTCATGAGGTAAAGGTTCGCTTAGCTGCCAAGCACTGCATTAGTCAACTAAAGCAACCAATTCATGTGCTGAAGTTGAGTTTGTTATGATTGGGATTGGACAACAACATATACATGCTTCTCTGTTCTGTTCCACATGTACAAGTGTATATGAAAACAAAAGGAAAAGGATAATAAAGTTGTAGTCAGTACCATTGGGCATTGGCGCACCTTCGTGAAGAAAGCTTTTCAAATGGACATTCGGAGTTATCATTTTAGTTGCAATCAATTGTTTCCATTGTAGCCCACCAATTAATATTCCTTTCTGCTGTATTGCGATTTTCCCATTTTCTTGCTACTATACTAATTTTTTCACATAATTCTTTCATCATTGAATTCGGTTTTAGATATGTATATTAAATATTTTGTGGACAACGTTAATTATATATACATGACTCAATAGAACACGTCCACAATTGCGCGCATATTATTATAGCCACTAAAGATGTAACAAAAGCCAATTGATCCTTATGTTTAGCAATATAATAGTGCATTTGACTTTCAATAGATACGTTACTTTATATTCTATTTCTAAGTTCTAACACAGTACATGTTGGCCTCTACATCTATATAAGTATCATTAAGGGTCCACATGTAAGCACTACCGGTACAAAGGTAACCTCACACAGGCCACACTAGTCCTTTATTTCAATTTTTTTTCCGTTATCGCTTCCACTATTTAGTCCTACCTAACACTCGTGCATAACAAGAGGTTTTAAAGACCCCATTCGATGACGGTTAAAGGGAAACTGTTATAAAAAATGGCGCGGTAATATTTTTTAGTAAAATATTAGGATGTTTTTATTGTTGGTTGTAAGTCGTCCGTCATTGAAAATGATCTATGATGACGATTATAAAAGTAATCGTGGTTGAAAGTGCATACAACGACTTCACTCTGTTGCGCGCTATGTTCACTCTCGTCCATCTCTCTCTCAAACCTTTCTCTCCCTTCCCTCTCCATCTCTCATCCCTCCCTTCGATCGGACACTATCTTTTCTCCAGTGTTCCATCTCCCTCTCTCTCCCCCTTGTGGCCACTGCTGCTGCCTCCGCTTGCAATTGCGCCTCCCCTGCTGCATAGAGGTAAATGCATGCAGTTTTTTTACACGTTTTATTATTATTTTTATTTGTTTATGTTGTATGAGTATTTTTTTGTTTATTTATGGTTAAATAGTTTATGATTGTAATTAGGATTATTATATTTAGATTGAAAATATTATACATATTAAGATTTATTTATTAACTTAAAATGTGATTTATGATTGTGATTAGGATGATTGTATTAGCTTGGAGTTTAATGTTGGAACATAATGTATTTTTTAGATAGAAATGAAATTTGTGTATGAAAATTAGTTAATGTTTGAGATTGTCATTGTCATTATTTACGTTGTATATGAATATTAGTTAACGGTATGTTTTGTATTTATTCATTTAATTATATGGTTTGCCTTCTTTCTTTTAATTATATGTTTTGTATATCGTTATGGTTTTTAATATATATTCGATTTATGCATTTAGTAAACTCTAGTTCCCGTATGAAATTTAATATAAAGATTAAAGTACTTTCTCAAATTTGTAATGTCCATTTGATTTCTTTTTTAATAACAAGAGGATGAGGCACTAACCGTCAATATATTGAATTTATCTTGAATATTGGATAATTTAAAAAGATTAATTATTTTTTATAATTTATTAATACGTATATTTAATTTTAATCATCATGTCATATATTTTATGAAGTTTCGATCGGTTAATTGCATTCTGTGTTTTCTTTGGATTATACATGCACCTCTGAGTGCACCAATATGATTAAATTTAAAAAAGTATATATATTTCTTTCATTTATTCTTTAGACTAATAGTGAGTCGTCATGCAAGTGCATAAGATTATCAAGTAATAGAGAAAGCATTGCACTTTATTAATTGCAAGTTGCAAGCATAAGATGTGCACGGCTTACCAGCCACAACGAACAATGATGTGAAGCAGATGAAGTTGAAGTAGACAGTGGCATGTGGGCCCCTGGGGACCTATATTACATGTGTGCTTATGGGTTGCGTATGCAGTGGGTTTGTTGATTACTGAACCAGCAAAGAAACGCTTTAACATTCACAGTAATTTCACCTTTTTGGGCTTGGGTGGGTGGCAAGGTTTGTTGTTTAGTTACTGTTAAATAGAGCAAACCGACACACTGAACCACCGATTGAAGCTGGGAGGGTGGCTCATAACGGTGTTGGTGGACACTGACCCAAACCCGGATGAAAATGTTAGTAACACACTCTTTTGAACACTCTCTCTAACACATGATTGGTTAAAATACACATGGGTCCCAACACTTGGGAGTGAGACCCATGAATTTGGTGGGACCCATGTGAATTTTAACTAATCACATGGAGTATGTTTGAGATAGTGTTCATAAGAGTGTGTTGCTAGCTTGTTTTACTTCCCGGCCGTTTTCTGGTACGTAAATTCTCTTTGATGTTGATTAATTAATAATCATGATATAGTTTATTTTTTAAAAGAGAAAAAAAAAGTTGAAAATAAAATAAACAGATAAAAGCGGCAATAAAACTTAAATATTTTAATTTACCTCTAGTAAATGTTGCTTCAAGCTTTTTTCTTTATTTAGCATTTTAAGGCATGAGTTTGCATTAGAGTAACTTGATAAAATTAGCCACAATTATTTAGACAATAATCGAACGACCTGCAGTAAAAGCATGAACGTTACGACCTTTTGTATATAAAAATAAATGAATGAATGATGTCACGTCTTTACAATATAAGAAAAAAACAAATTAAAGTTACAAAAGAAATGACAATTTGTCAAATTTGTGCTGCTAAAGTCTTTTCGTAATTCTTATTTATGTGCACGTATTTATTTGTTCAGGAAAACTACTTCCACCGTAAAATTATTTAAGCAGATTCTTAAACAAGTAATAGTTTGTTTTGTATTTCCGTGTGAAACCTGTTTAATATGAATGGAAAGAATGAAATGAAACGAAACGTAAAAACAAACATAGTAGTCAAATTAATGATATATATTATAGTCAAATTAATTATACATGCTTTTCTTTATTTTTTGTTTTTTATATCCATTTTAAAAAACTTGTCTAAATTTAAAAATTCATGCCGGCACTGTGTAATTGCTAATGTTTCTTAGAATATAAGGCATGCATCAAATGATTAAAAATTAGACACCCAAAATTTCCAATGCTGTCTCTATCTCTCTGTTTTTCACGTTATAGAAACCCACCCACCATTATTCTATTGATACCAACTCATAAGTCATGATACTGAAGCCTACCAGCAATGCTGTTGTCAAATTTGAAAAGCTTGAGAATACGCAAATAATCAAATCTTTTTTTTCATATAAGAGGATGGGAAAGCACATGATCGCTTATTCATCAATCAATTTAATTTAAAAAATTACAACATAAAGCTAATCTATAAACCAAATAAATAATTTTTTTAAAACTACAAATTCACTACTCATTTCATTAATTTAATTACTTGTACAAAAATGATGTAATCCACTAATTATGTAATGGAGTTAATTATATTTTATCATGCACCTGTAGATATTAAAATCATTTCGAAATAACATAAATCATAAAAATCTATCATTTCTTGATTATATTTTTTTTATTTTGATTAAGCATTTTTGCAAATATAATTCGAATCAAGAGCAGTAAAAAAATGATAAATTTTACAAATAAAGCTCAATTCTAATTTTTTACACTCAGATTTTTATATTTATTATATATATTTATTACATCTCTCAATTTTTTTTTACTTTCCATTGTATCTCTTGCTATACCTTCAAGATACACATTTGCAAGTGCGAAAGGATAGCCAAAAGGATAGTGACTCAATTAGTAATATTGGCGGAGATTGTGAGAAGAGACGAATTAGTAATATTGGTTGAGATTGTGAGAAGAGACGATGAGTTCAGGATCATGTTTAAAAAAAATGAAATGATAAAATTCGCTTTTATTTTTAACCAAATACGGTCCAATAACATTGTTTTTTTTTTTTCTCAAGGTTCATGAGATTGTGCCGATGAATTGAATATATTTTGAAGTGCATGATAAATTGAATATTTAATTGGGAGAAACAGATTCCCTTTGGCCCGTGACATGGTAGTCGGTAAACCAATGGAATGCAAAAGAACATTTCAATTCCCTCCATCTCCATGGTGCAGCAATAAGTCAGTAACCTTTGGTTTTCCCCATAAAAAACAACCTCTTCAATTTCAAGTCCCATTGGTAATTGGTTACACACACACCACAGACAAATCCATCCAAGATCCCATTGTCAGATAGGGAAAAAAAATCTGTGTCCTACAACACCCACCATTGGAACCCCACCAAGTACTACTTTTCCTTGAGTTTCTCCATCCTATATATGACCCTTAAGCACACACAAGTTCTATTCACGGCCATTCTTTATCTCTTTCTCTCTCTCTCTGCTTTTAGACTCTAGATGGGTTTCAGGGTCAGTAATCTGTTTCTGTTCTCCCTGTTTTGTCAAGCTCTGCTTTTGTCCCTGCAGCAAGCAAGAGCAGCAAAGTTCCACAATGTAAGTGGCATAAGAGGGAGAAAGCCAGTGGTAAATGGTGGGTGCAATTTGTTCATAGGAAGTTGGGTTGTTGACCCTTCTTATCCTTTCTATGACTCTTCAAGCTGCCCCTTCATTGATGCTGAGTTTGATTGCCAAAAGTATGGAAGACCTGATAAGCAGTACCTCAAATACTCTTGGAAACCTGATTCATGTGCCTTACCCAGGTAGTGTCACGTTTATATATCAATAGTGTTCAATACATTACCATTTGGTCCACACCAAAATCTTCTTGTTCCCAGATTCTATGTATATAGTTTGTCTAAGGAATATTGAAAGGGAGCTTTCTTAATCTTGTTTTTCCATTTCTCCACAAAGTACTGTGATATACATAGATGGGGTCAATTTTGGAAGTGTCTCATAAACAGGTTTCAACAATAATTCTTCAATTTGATTCTGTGAAAGAAACCAAACCATTTTTCATTTCCAGATTTCTTGTTTAATATGACACATAATGTTAAACTAATTTTTACTCTGTTACACGATTTCATTTTGCAAATCAGCTTACTCATATTTTTTCCTCTATTATTCTCTTCCAAACTACAAGAGGACTAATAAAACTTCATTTGTTTATAATTACACTCTTAACCATAATTTTTTGAATCAATAACTGCAATTACTTACTTTACTTGAGAGCGGTGAAATTCTTCATTAATATAACGGCAATTTGGTGTAGGTTCGATGGAGCGGATTTCCTGAACAGGTGGAAGGGTAAGAAAATAATGTTTGTGGGAGACTCACTGAGTCTGAACATGTGGGAATCACTGTCTTGTATGATTCACGCGTCGGTGCCGAATGCCAAGACCAGCTTTTTGAGGAAAGAATCACTGTCTACTGTGACCTTCCAGGTTTGCTTTTGTTCTGCTTTTCTTTTTATATTATATATATCTTTGTCTCCTTTCTGGTTTGGTATATAACTCACTGCTGTTCACTGAATCCAACCCTCCCATATCTGTCTTCATTTTTCATCTCCTTGTTTGTTTCTTTATGTTGCCTTTGCATTTATGGTTCATGCCCCGTGTTGTTCATCGATTGCTATTTTCCTCAATTTTAGGCAACCCCAGTTATTATATATTTGTGACTGTATTACAAAATTCAAATTAGAAATGTATATTAAGTTAGAAAATTGTTACCACCAGAGCACGTGGATCAGCTGGTAAGGGGCTCTTCCAGCTTAACCAGTGGCCTCGAGTTCGAGCGTGTTAAATACTCGGAGGGAGAGCTTTGCCGCCCATAGAGGTCCTATCCGGCTTGACAGGATTGCCTCCCGTGGAGGATACCTGTGGTCTTGCACCAAAAAAAAGTTAGAAAATTGTTACTTGTGCTAAGATCATTAAATTGGCTATTAGCTTATTTGACTAGCTATTAGCTTATTTGACTAGCTTATAAGTTTGTTTAATCAACGTAAAAATGTTTGGTAAGAAACAGACTATTAGCTTATTTAAGCTATAAGCTACTTAAGTTAGCTTATAACTTCTAACTTATAGCTTTATTAAAAATCTTCACCAATTCTAGATCTTCATCAACATCTACTTAATATTTACCTAACAACCGTTGAGAGGGATCTATTACCAATTTTAATTTTTTTCATTCAACCGGTTGCCAATAGTAAATCCTCACCATTCATTCAAAACTTAACTGATCTAACGGATATAAATGTGTGACACGCCAGGTGAAACACTCTAGACGCACCCCATATTTTAATACAATTTTCTACGTGTTTTCTTTTAACGTCTTTTTATGTTATTTTATATTTTTAGAAGTGTGGAGTTTATCCTCTAAGAGCTTATCAGCTACCAGCTAATTTTACCAAACACTCACTATATATAAACTCTTACATCTTTGTATTACATATAACACTTTTGAAAAGAAAAAAAATAGAGAAAAGTAGGTAGGAGGAGAGTTCAGATAGAAGATTTTTCCAAAAAATATTAGGTGTAAAGGAGTACTATATGCTACAAGTATTTAAGTGTATGAATACCATTTCCCACAAAGTTAAGGGGCTATAATGAAGTGATGCTTTAATAGTAGACCTTTATCTCTCTCTAATCTAAGTAATATACCTTTAAATAGTACCTTTGGGTTGGAGAAGATTCCTTTTGCTGGGCCAGGAGCCCAGGAGCAATCATTAATCAAAGATTCAAAATAAAGAATAGCAAAAGAAGTAGTAATACCCGAAAAGAAAAAGCGGAGAAAGCAACCACACATATTAATTTTCATTGCAAGGAATCCAAAATTCTACATATATCTAGGAGTAATTAAGGCCTTATTTTGCAACGAAAATGTAGAGTTCAGATAATTGAAAATTATTTCATCTCCAAAATTAAGCCAGGAAAGTGAGGTTTAAACACAAAGTTGCACCAGTGGTTGGCTTTTTAGATGTAGATGTTCAATGAGACGAGTTATCTGCGGCACTTGACAGGCTGTGAGGCAGACCATGCCAACCTGTGAATTGTGATTACAAGTTGGAGGCTCTTCACAATTATTTGGTTCATTATGTTGGTTTACACTATATCACTCTCAGATCCGCAATTATTTGGATACCATTTATGATATGTCAACATTCTTAAGCTACAAATTGCATAATATATTAATTAAGGGGATGATTGAGTGGAACAACACTATCTTGCATTGCATTTGATTTGACACGTTGTAGAGTTAGTGTATGTTTGGTTTGACATCTAATTTGACAAGTTGTGGATTTAGTGTGTTTGGTTTGACATTGAAATTGACAAAACTCAAGTTTTAATTTCTCAATCCAATTATTTCTAGTGTTAGAAATATGAGTTTATCATATTTCAGCATTAAACTAAACATGCTCTTAAAACCCATTATAAGTGCTTGAATTCAAGAGGCTTTCCCTTCTTTATATTAGTAGCAAATACAAAACATATTGACATAAGGTGGAAACCCAGATAAATTTGCCCATGCTCCAAGCAGAACATCAATAGTATTCCTGCCTGAGAACTTCAATCTATGAATTATTCACGAGATTCCTATGAAATTGACAAATCTAGCAGTTTAAACAATCACAGTTTCAAAGTGTTTATAGTTAGCTAACGTTGGTGTCAATCAATTTTCAATGAATTCCAAAACTGTTACCATGAACATGAATAGATATTCCCCCAACTTTATTTTATTGATAATTTATTATTCTATACTAATAAATTTTAAGACTATAATAATAATTAATGATAATAAAAATTATTACTAAATATTAACATATAGTAGTTAATTATTAACAATTATAAAAAAGAGTAGTATAAAGTGCATTGATAGCATTGTTACATTTTTTTTTCTAATCAAAAGGTGACCATGACAGAACAGAGCATGTGGTAGATGGTTACTATTTTTCACGTGAATGTTTTAAGCACACAAATGCATGTTTCTGCTTTTGAAAATGATGTTTAATCAAGAAAGTCTGGCACAATTGATAAGGGTTCAATTCTTTATCATAAAACTTTGTTGGCACTTGGGACTTGGGAGAAACAAAGCCAGTAGCTCTATTTCTTGAAAGGATTAGTTTTTAATTATCGATAAAAAATACTCTTAGTTTAAAAAAAACCTTTAATCACTTTTATATGATAGTTTTGTAAAAATAAAAAAAATGAGCCATTAGGTAGTAATAAGATCTGTAACCATGATCTCATAAACTAGCCAAATTCTTCACCACAAGCCCTGTTTTAGAGTTTTTAAGATGTTGTAGGTTAGATTTGGATTCTTTCTTATTTTTTAATAACGGAATAGGCTCTATTGGAGAGTAAGATCACTAGTCTCCTTTTTAATAAAATTATATCATTTATTGAAAATAAAAAACCTAGATGCATGTATGTTAAAATATGTATTTTTATTTTATTATTAAAAGGTGATATAAAAGTAATATATAAAAATCATTAGCCACAGTTTATAACGAATGAAGAATATAGCATGAATTAATTATTCTAAAAACTTAAATTGTTGGTTCAAATCATCAAACACATATGAATGAATATATCTCTATCAGAATATGCCTGTGGTGAGTGGTTATGCTAGTTGTTTTGCATTTATTTGTCAAACATCTGGGTGTGATGCAATTTAATCTGAGCCATCCAAAGTGGAGTGGATTTGTGGTGATAATACTTTACTTGTTGGTGAGTTTGTGCAGGACTATGGAGTTACTATACAGCTATACCGCACCCCCTATTTGGTAGACATAATTCGAGAAAGTGCTGGTCGAGTGCTTACCTTGGACTCCATTGTGGCTGGAAATGCATGGAAAGGCATGGACATGTTGATATTCAACTCGTGGCATTGGTGGACCCACACTGGAAGATCTCAGGGGTATGTATACTTTTAATTAGTAGAATAAACAATCATTCTAATTCTACTCAATTATTGAAACATACAGAACAGAAACAAGGAGAACTCTACATGATATGATTTCAAAGTTTTGGTTCTTTATAAGATAAAACATGCTTACCGTTAAAAATAAATCATGTCTACCTAAGAAACCTCCAAAATTTGTGCAATATCAAAGTTATAAAGAGTTAGCACTGCTCTGCTCCAAGTATTGCCTTAATTCATCCAATGTCTCTGTCCCTTTTGTTTTCCGCTATGACATGATTGTCATCATATTCAGATGGGACTATATTAGAGATGGACCCAATCTGGTGAAGAACATGGACCGTTTACAGGCATACTATAAGGGATTGACCACTTGGGCTAAATGGGTTGATCTCAACGTTGATCCTACCAAAACTAAAGTCTTCTTTCAAGGCATTTCTCCTACTCATTATCAGTAAGTAACTCCTACTCTCATCTTCATTTTTTTTTTTTTTTGTGTTTCAAAATTAATTAACTTTGTAACTGAAACAGAGGCAAGGAGTGGAATGCACCAAAGAAAAGCTGTAGTGGAGAACTTGAACCATTGTCTGGATCATCATATCCAGCAGGTCTACCACCAGCGACTAACATAGTGAACACTGTGTTAAAGAATATGAATACCCCAGTTTATCTGCTTGATATTACACTCCTCTCACAACTAAGGAAAGATGCACACCCTTCTGCCTATAGCGGGGATCACGCAGGCAATGACTGCAGCCACTGGTGCCTACCTGGATTACCTGATACCTGGAACCAGCTCCTATATGCAGCTCTCACCACGTGAACGTGAACAAGCTAGGTCCACACCATTTGATCCTTTTCTTCATCCCTTGGTTATATATTCAGCTGGTGACTTTAGATTTTCTTCATTATTTGGGGATAGATACTAATTAACGAGGGGTGAAAATCAATTGTAAAATTATAGGATTCTTGAATAATTTACAGAACAAAATAAGTTCATCAAGAAGAGATCAAAATTGTTGCCTATCAAACTAGAAAAGTAGTACTTTGTGAGGGTGTAAACTAATTTTATTGAATCACAGAATGATATCCAACTTTACCATTGATTTGATGCACAGACCATGTAAAATATTCCATACTTTATCAGCTACAACCTACAAGGTTAATTTTAGCCTTTTTTTATTACTTTAATGTCATTGGTCATTTTCGTTACATAAGCAATCTAGCTACTGCAATTTTGGCATGTCTTTCCTCATAACACACAGCCCCAAAATTATATAAGAGCGTATTTGGTTTAGTGTTAAAACGTGATAAACTTATATTTTCAACGCTAGAGCCTAGAAATAGTTGTGTTGGGGAATCGAGTTTGGCCAGTAACTCATTTGCAAGACCTTTCACACTCATTTGCAGTTAGTCCGAATTGAGGATTGTAGTTTTTTTTTTCTTTGGGTTTAAATTGAGGATTTTAGTTACATTCCCACTAAAATTTCATGCCAAGACTTAGACAGGCCTTACTCCTTAGCCTATTGGATGCTTTTGTATTTTAAAACATTAGAACCCAATTTACCCAAACCCTTTATTTTGCGATATAAAACAAATCTGCCATTTTTTTTTGGGGAAACCATAAACAGAAAAACGGGAAATAGAAATTGCTGGAGACGGTTGAAAAAGTTGTTTATCCTAGGCACGACAGCATAGTTCTTGGTTCACTTTTATATTTCTTTTATATGTTAACCAGTGACTAACTGTATCCTACCCATGTGAATCCAGGTCCATATGCTGTATATATGTAGCTTAGATTAAGGCTGTATTCTATACATTGATAGTGAGTTGTGAATCTTGCGTGTACAACTTTCTTGCTAGTAACATTTCCTTTCAGTTGTCCTTTGCTTATTTGACAAAGCTACATACACACACATCAAATCATTTCAGTAATTTTTTTCTTATAATATTACAACTGGACCTACCTCATTTTCTGCATACCAAATTTTATATATTAATGAGAAAGTGATGTATAATCATCTTTTTTCTTCCTGACTTAATTTTTTTATACAGTTTTACTATTCATGATACTGAAAAGGCAACATCTGTACGTTTTTAGTTATCTGAATTAGACAACACGAGTGACTAGTGAGGCAGGGTGAACTACACCGAAGTTTTATCAGGCTACATAATTTTACATCTTAGTGAACAAACATAACTCTACTTATTCCAATAACAACTCATCCGAATTTGATGTAGCTAAAACATGGTGAAATCAGTGATCATCAAATCAAAGATATTGAATGAAAATTGGATCGCTCGGATTTTGATCTCAGTAAATCAAATTCAAAACACAATAAAAAACTGAACCATTCCAACTTTCACCATCTTTTTTATTGCACTAAATTCGGGTCATCAAAAACTTCCAACAAAGAAAGTTGGCCAGTGCTACTCTATGAATATATTTTGTGTGAAGCCATTACAAAAGGAAATAAACCAATATCAACTTGCATAGCTTTAATGTTTAGTGGAAAATGAAACATTTACCACCCATGTTTTTGTATATCTTCCATGCCAAATCATTAGTAACTTAATTATTCAAATTGAAAATCTCATGCCTGAATCCAGATTTGCTGCAGATATTTTTTTGCTACCGTCACTACAGTTTAGTAAATATAAATCAATAACATTATCTCAACATCTAAGCTCTATCTTCAGTGGACAGACTAAATTTACTAACTGCAGTAATTACAACAAAAAATGACTGCAACATATATCCGACACCATAGGTGTCATAAGGTGAATCTGAAAGCAATTTGTATCTATCCTTCCTGACATAATAGGGTTAAAAAATGTTACCGCACCTCAAGAATTAAGAACGAGGGAAATAAATTGCCTTAATTTCATCTCCTCGTCCTTCTAAAATGAACAATCTTTACAAAAAACTTGTAAGTTTCATCATACTTAAAAAAAATGAATTTGTATTATTTAAAAAAAAAACGTGAATTGATACTACACGACTGCAGCTTTTTATTGAATCTTTGTTGTACTATATTGCAATTTAAGTTCAGTTATCGAGTTTTTTTTTTTTAGAAAAAGACGGTGGCGTAGAAGTGAATTTGGAGGGAATTCACAACAGCTAGGAAACGAATTGGTGTTACTGTCTTGCTACCCTTTTCCATTGATTAATTGATGAATTATGATTACGTTCGGCATTTAAAGCAAAGTAAGGGTAAAGATGGCTGTTACTCTTGCCATTCTATATCTATTCACAAACAAAATGTCACTATCTATACAGCAAAATGGGGATACTAATTTTCTGAAGCTGAGTTTGCTCCAGCACTAGCATGTTGCAGACCTGCAAAAGAATTTTTGTTGCTGGCTGTGACATTGAAGATGGCATGTCCTTGCTTTATCTCTCAATTCTTGGAATGCCCTCATTGTCTCTACATCAAATCCCCCAGCAAACTGCCAAACATCAACAACTCATTATTCCAGATGGCCCTATACTCCTCTATTTATTAGAACATGCACCTATTTAGTATTATTGTTAGGACTTGTAGTGGAGGATTTACCTGATGTACTCGAAATGCAAATCTAACTCCTTGGACGATGAGCTCCTCTTCTTCAGGACCACCACCAACTGTCTCAAGCTCAGCAGAGACTCTCTTCATGTACTTCATGGCTAATTTTACTGATGCCAGCTTGATCTGCCACGTTATAAGGTTGTAGGTACAATAAATGAAATGAGCTAACCAACATTTGAGAATTTACCCCATCATTCTTCACTTTGTAGCTAGAAAAATGTTATGGCAATCTACCATGCTATCCATGCCTCAAATAAGCTTTGTTTATTCGCATGTAAGAAGGATGTGGCCCTTTTGTTCTTTATTTTATTATCCTAGTGTGCCACTTGAATTGTACTATGATATTAACGGTCAAGAAGCGAGAATCTCATTCTCTTTTTTCAAGTTAAAAGGATGAAGCAGACAAACAGACGGATTCTAGAGATCTCGGAGTTCACATGTGCGCATGCAGAGGGAAACTGAAGTAAAAGTCCAGCCATTGCTTTGTCATTTTGCTACCAGCACTGGACCTTGTTGATTATACTATACGCTAATGCTAGATGGTAAACTTTACCAAGACAATTTTTTAAAAATATTTTGGTTGTATCTTTCTGACAGAATGAAGTTTAACTAATAATTTATTTAAAACAAGTACAGCCTATATATAAACAAAGCTTAAGACAATTCTTTGGTAATCCATAAAATAAATTGATTGAGTTAATTTAAAGCAATATAGTGAAACAACTTTTAGCCTTTAGTCTGTGAGACATTGAGGACAATTTGTCGTGCACTAGCCAAACTGCTGAGGCTATATTCTCTAGATGCAGTTAAAATAAAGCACATGTAACTTGGCAATTGGTACACAGAAATTACCTGGCTCAAAAAACCATTATCAAGCATCCAATGTATAGGTATTTGGAATACTTTGTATCTATTTGTTGCTGACTCCCTCATTCTTGAGATATTGTAAACTCCATGCTCTAATCTGCCATAACCCATTTTTTAAGACAACATTATGGAGAGTTTTCTAATGCTGTGTGTGCAAATTAACATTCAATTCAAATTTTATAAGTAATGTTGTTGGTATTATATTGGCAAGATTCACATACTTTTCCAAGAGAGCCTGCATCTTCTTGAGTGCTGGACCACACGGCTGCCGTGGATTATCGCGGAAGGAGGAAGCCTCAGATTCTAACTTCTTCAGATCACAATACCCAAACGCAGCCTCACGCAATGCATCGGCCTTCTGCTCTGGCCAATCGAAGTGTTTCAGCACTGCTCGTTCATCCACCTGAAAGGCAAAACAAAAAAGTCATTGAAAATAAATCTTAACTTTTATTTATCATTAATCTTAATGTAAACACAGGGGAAGTTATTATAAAGGAGTAACAAAAAATTAAGTACCAAGTAAGAGAGCTCATCATCAAGCCATTTAACAAATTGCACAACGTCTTCAATATCTGTGAATGCGGCACCCTCCACTTCTTTGATTAAGCATCTAATAAAGTCTCCTTGTGTTTCCACATCCGTTTTTATCTGAAAATACGCCAGAAATTGGATAAAACCACCTTCATTTATGTCTTAAACTAGTTGTGTAAGATTTTAGACTATGGTGAATTTTATTGTATATTTGATTTTACATTTGAAAATATCCAAATTTAAGTTTGAATCTACAACTATTTGTAGTACTCTTATTCATACAATTTCTTTTTCCCGTTTGACCAATTTTAAATTTTGAAATGATTCCACAAAGTGACACTACTTTGGAGCATATCAACCGTTGGTGGGTATCCCAATTTGAATATGATCACTGTCTTATACTACTCCTTATTGTTTCATTATTAAAGTATATTCACTTATCAAATAAAAGTTAAGTTTATGAGATATAATAATTAGTTAGATAAGTAACAAGAAATCCATTTCAAAATAAAGCATGTGAGTTAGCAGTTAGCACTTGACACGGCCAGTGGCAAATCCGCAATTTCAGAAAAATCCAAACACACACGCTTACCGCGAGCAGGTGAGATGAGCGGTTCTCGATCTCGCCGATCATGTCACGTGGATTCGCCGTCGGCGTGACCTCCGCCACACCGGAGATTGACTCCCGCCGTGACTGCGATTCTCTCCTCATTAACGAGTGGTAAAACTCCACCACCTCTGGCACCTTCCTCACCATCGCCGTGACCTGCCTATTCCCCTTGGGCGGAGGAGGAGGAGGAGGTGGAGCAGCCTTTGACGCAGCCTTGGGCGGCGGCGGCGGAGGTGGAGGCGCTAGCTTCGGCGGTTGTGGAATCGCTTCCTTCGTTCGGACATTATTGTTCGCTGACGCAGGCGAATGCGGTGACAGAGACGAGGGTCTTGGCGGCGGTTTTGGAACGCGAGGCGCACGTGATCTAGTAACCACTGAGTCAGTGAGTTCCTCCGAGTCACAACGCGAGAGACGAGGCCTTTCACTTTCCGCCACCTCTCGTTTGAAATCCGCTACAGTAGCTTCGACCTGCTTCATGTTCCCACTTCCATGATCCAACGACGCCGTTTTCTTCAAAAATTTTATAAGATTGGACCTCACTGACCCCTCCACCAACCCTTGAAACTTCTGCGAGGAAGAAGAAGAAGAAGAAACGTCGTCATTTTGCAATGGTGGAGCTCTGTTGCTGGCAGACGCTGTTTTCTTAAGCTCCGCTATTTCATCCTCCAATGCCTTCGTTCTCTGCTGGTGCTCTGTCTTCTCTTCTTCTATTTGGAGTTTCAGTTCTTTCAGCTCCTTCCTTAACCTCTGATTCTCTGCCTCTATCTGTTCGATTTTCTTGACATTGTTTTCAATCTGCTTATCCTTGGCGATGATCTCATTCTCGAGGACGGGGACAATGGCGACCGTCTCCTTGAGGAGCTTGTGCTCGAGGAGCTCAGTCTTGAGGCGAGACTCTCTCTCCCGGAGGTCCTCAACTAGGCGGAGGAGTTCGGTGACGTCGGGAGGGCGGGGCTGAACCTGAGCAGAGGAGCGTGGGAAGTAGGCACCAAAAGAACGTGAGAATGAGGATTTGTGAGAGGAAGATTTGTTGTTGGCGGTGGACGGCGGTGGGGTGGGTGGTGCAGGCGATTTCTGGAAACCCATTGTTGTCTTAACCTTGCCAGCTACCATTGCAGTGGAATGGGAATGGGATTAGGAATAGGGGTGTTTGTTTTGCAAAGTCATAGAGAGGGAGCGGCACCTAACAGTAACAAAGATGTCGTTGTCTGAGTGTCTGTCTGAGAGTGGGAGGGAGACAGACAGAGAGAGAGAGAGAAACAACTCAAAGGAGTTGAGAAGGATGGATGGGTTGGGGAGAGGAGGAGGTTCGTGTAAAAGACTAAAAAGAGGGAAAATATTAACAGGCACAAATTACAATGAACGCTTTTCTAGTCTTGCTTCTCGGATCCCACTTTCATTTTGGGTCAAACGCACAAAAAAACTGAAATTAATTTATTAAACTTAGAGGAAAACCCATATGTATTTGTCGAGTGAAGCAAGATAGAGTCTTGATAAGTAGTGGGTTTCAACCCTCACTCGTTTTTTTGGGTGAGGTAAAATGTAAGCACCTCAGTAAATGTTTTTTAAGCCAGGAAGTCTTTCCTGTCTTGGATTGGAGCACCATCTCTCACCCTAAATTTTCTGTTACCAAAAAAACTTAGAGGAACCATTATAAGCACACGCCAAAACCAAATGGTCTAGTTTGGCCTCACCACAATGTATAAATTATACTCTCTTATAGCATTTTATTTGATGTTTTAGTAAACAAGTTAGACCTAGTTATGGAGCAATATCATTGTTTATTATATTCTTATGATTTATCCAGAAATTCAATGTCACCCACGTAAACATTTGTCCAACTTCAACATTTTTATGGTTTCATTTGTTGGTGAACACAAACCTTGGTGAACACAAACATGGCAAGACGGGCTACTCGACTAGGTATGAATTGGTCTGATGTGTGCTAGGCTATAAAATGTTGGGTAAAAAAGAAGCTCAAATTCAATCCATGCTTCAAAAGTGATGTCCAAACTCAACTAAATGCAGGTTATGCCCACTATTTCAATAACAGGCTAAAAAATCCCCGATTTATTGCGAGCTCAAATTTTAAAGCCTAAGTCTTACAATTCAACGAACGGATTCGTACTGGTCAATTTTACCTCCTCTAGGTGAACGATATGTTCTTAACACTGTGTTTGGTAAAACCGAAATGGCATGGAAAGAAAATAGATGAGGGGGAAATGAGTAAGAAGCAGGAAACTTCTTTTATTATGTATTGTTGTGAAATAATAGAGAAATGCAAAAGGATAATGGCCCCACGTGGTATGAATTTCTGCGCAAACTTTCCTAAGAATGAAAGAGAAATGATTACACAACACTACTATTTTGACACAGAGATGGTTATCTAATGCTTCGCATAACGGTAAAAAGTTAGTTGATAGTAGACTTTTATTACTTGAAATTTGATTATCATTGCATCCTAGTTACCATTTTTCAACTAACAATAGATTGTTACACATATATAAAATTTGATTTTTTATGAAAAAAAAAATTGACTTTTTTGTTTGAAATGTTGGGAAAGTGAAAAAAATTATAATTACTCTTATATTACCTTATATCTAACCAAACAATTATTCACTACTACATTCAATCCTATTTATAATAAAATATAAGACTAAATCATCAAGACTAGAACTTGAAACCAATTAATTATAATTAATAATGTAAAAGTTTTAAAATTTATTTAAAAGAACACCCTTAATATTATATAATTAAAGTTGTTGCAAAATTACTCCTAATGAGAGTCATTATTAGAGTGGTAACTCATGTTCCAAATAACTGGTCATTGAAAATAATGCATTACATCAACTATCATGGAAAACATGTGAGTAGCGAACAATAAAATAAATGTATAAAGGGAACTTCATAATTAATACTCCCTCCATTTCAATATATCCGTCATTTTAGGGGAAAAAAACTATTTTCATAATACAAGTCATTATCTTATTTCTATGTGAATATTCATGTCAGTTTCCCATTTTTGCCCTCCTACTTTTATGAAAAAAGAAGTTTGGAAGATTGTACACCACACTAATAAATAATTACCCATTAATGTATTCACGTAAAATGAGAAAGTAAGTGTGGTAAATTAATTAGGGTACTTTAATAAAATTACTATTAGCGTGTTTGGATTGCACCAAAATCACGTTTCAAACGTGGATCCAGACTAACGCTATAGATCTGGATCCACGTTTGAAACGTGGTTTTTGTGTAAACCAAACACACACTATGTCTTTTGAGTCATTTATTGTTGTTCTTAATATGTGAGAACAAAATCATAAACTAGGGCTACATGTGGGTCCAACTGACCCGATCAACACAACCACCCCAACTAATATTTGGTGGGTTGGGTTATCGGGTCTGATTAGGTTGGGTAAGCATGAACCCGACCAGTTTGGGCTGGGTAGCGGGTCTAGGCAAGTACAACCTGATTTACACAACTCAACCCGACCTCCCATATAAAACTATTATATTACTAATAATTATCTTATCTAAATTAAATTTTGTAACAGTAAAATAAAATTCAATTAAAAATTGGTGCCATAACAGAACAATGGTTTGTTAATTTGTGAGATTGAGACTTTTATGGTTGTGGAATATCTTATTAAGGATATCTCTTTCTGCATTGTTCTAAATATTTGAATTAAATTCTGTGTGGAAAATGTATGTGTCATATTTTTTCTAGTTTTAATTTATAAATTTTTTGAAATAGTTATATGGCCAAAGTGTCAAAATCATGGAAATACAAGTTTATATAATTTATGAAGTCCAAACGGTGATAAAAAATAACCAGTTTCCTATAAATTTGACTTTTTTCTGATTTTTAATTATCATGATTAGACCACCCGACCCGACCCGATCTTCATCGGCTTGGGTTGAATCCATAAAAGAAAAATGGAAAAAAACGATTCAACCTAACTCAAACACGGTCAATCGGGTTGAGTCCAAAAGCAGTTTAAATCCAACCCAACCCAACCCATGTGCAGTCCTATCTTAAACGACAAATAAAATAAAATTGAGGGTGTACAATTCAAAATGGTACTATTATATTTTCCTATATTTAAGTCCAAGAAAAAACAATTTTTTTATATTTAAGACCGAAGGTAATTTTTTTTTCTATTTCACAATCATTTCTCTTATATCAAACAATATATAAATTAATTCTATCTCATTTTAATTTTTTATTTTTCTATTTTTTTTCCTCTCATGAAACAAAGTAATAAACGAGTTTAGTTTCATGGTGTAGTTTTTCTTTTTTTCCTATCAATGATATGGGATTTTAGGGTGGACCCCTATATTTCGGTATATATATATAGTCGACTTTTACAATAAGGGTTTTTTTAACTTGTGCAATATTACATATGTTAATAAATTAAAGGTGTAAAGATTTTATTAGAAATTACAACCATCATAACATTCAATATATTGGTAATATGACATGTTACATTTTTCAATAAAACATTTTCACCTTTGATTTATTATTCGGTGCAACATTGCACATATTTAAAAAACCGTTACTATAAATAATATAAATTTAATATTTAAATAATTAATAATATATTTTATTAATTTAAAATTACATTTTATAATAATAAAGTGTAAAATTCACCATAAACCCAAAATATAGAGCTTCATATAGGGATGTTAAAAAAACCCGTACTCATGGATACCAGTAATGGGTACCTGCATATTTATATAATCGGTGGGGACAGATATTATACTATCCGCCCCGCGGGTACTCACATAACGGTATTATATAATGATTATTTATATAGAGTCAGGATCCGTTGACACCAGGTGTCAAACTTTATGAGTTACACCTCTTAATAACTTTTTAAAAAATGTGAATTTGACCAATCCAACCGTTGAATTGAAAGTTCTTATAAAGTAGATCAAACATATAAAATTTTATAAAAATCGAAAATTAATTGATACTTCATCAAACTAATTTATTTTAACGTATAATATGTTTTTAAAATATAAGTAAAAGTCCACTATTAGATAACATACCTACGAATGTCCAAATTATCTGAAATTTGATATACATGATCATGAAGGTAATACAATGTGATTCAACGGTTGGATTAATCAAATTCACATTTTTTAAAAAGTTATTGAGAGGTGTAACTCATAAAGTTTGACACCTGGTGTCAACGGATCCTGACCCTTATATATATTATGAAATTATAATATGTTATATAATATTTTTTCTCTTTCTTTTTTATAAAATTTAAATTCTTAAATATTAATGAATAACCGTAAATATCCGCGGATACCCATCCGTATGAGTATCCGCTAATTTTAACAGGTATGAATATGCTTAGTGTAGTACCCACGGGCCACCTGTGTAAGGATCCTCTCCGGCCTCTCCATCCTCTCCAGAAAAATTTAGCTACAGAATAACTACGGATTAACTATGTCTTTTGTTTCCTAGTTATTCCGTAGCTAATTTTGCTGGAGAGGGTGAGAGACAATAGCCGGCCGGAGAGGATCCAAATCCCGGGCCACCCACACCTCTTGACATGACATCCCTAGTCCTCGTCAATAACTATAGTATTGTCAATATTTCTTGGAAACCCAACGTGGTGGTTGTTACTGTTATGTTTGATCGTTTGTTTGCCGTTGGAGCTTTCGGATGCTATTACTATACGTGGAAAGTTGTAATTTTTTTATTAAATGAAAGCTTAACATAAATGGGGAGCTTTTCAATAAAATATTAAAATCGCACTGATTCTATTTATCCTTTCATAAAGATAAAAAGCACAATTAAAAAAAATACAATTAATACTTTATTTTCAGAAAAGTTATTTTTAAACTCCCTACCACCCCTATCTATTTTATACTCCCTCCGATCTCAAATATAAGCAACAAAAAATTCACTTGTGTTGGTCTAAAATATAAGCAAATTTCAACTAACTTTGTCTTATTTAATGACCTCAAACTAAAATATCCTTAACTTAAATTCAAATTGTTCTATCCAATTACCCTATTTAATGAACCATGTAGAGATAGTGTTTCCACTTGGAACAAGTTTCAATAAAATTGGAGTCTCGTATGAAGGGAAATTTAGAGAATACAATTCACTTTTAGATGACATCAAGAAAATTTAATGAAGTTAACTAACATTTTTTAATTAGCGTGAGTTAGTTTTTTTTTTGCTTATATTTGAGACCGGAATAGTATGTTCTTTTCTCAGTAATAAAATATTTATTATTGTTTAAGAATTAATATAAGAATATAATTAAACTAAAAACATAATATATCGCCATTTAACATGTTACCCAACAATAATTAGTTGAAGTGAAAATAAAGTGTGATTTAGATAAATTCTACTCATGTTACGAGGGTGACATACATAACCACAACTCATATTCCAAACACTAATGGCACATCTATAATTAGGGAAATTCATGGTCAAAATTTTGGTTTTACAGTGGAATTGACCGTTTTAATAATTTTTTTCATATTCAATATTCGAACTCAAAATTTTACTTAAAGAAAATCAAGCGTAAACCATTTAAACCAATACATATTGGTATTCATGGTCAATTTATATATTTTTAGAGAATTAATGTAATAATCATGTAATTTTTGAAATATATATCGAAGTTGAAGTTTACTCGGATAATTATTATCTAATTTGATATAAATTAATTAAATATATTCAAAATACTAAGATCGATGAAGAGTGCAAGATTTATAGAAAAAATAAAAAAAATACGAAGTAGTTCATGTATGGCTTATATAGGTTAAAAGATCGTTAGTACATAAGCAAGAAAGCTTTTGAAGATTATTTTTTTCTTTTTGTGAAAGACATGAGTATCCTCTATATACATAAAATCATATTGTTCGAGTTGAATAATACTTTCATGAGTGTCAAATGTTTTGAGTATTTAAAGTAATTGTATAGTCAGCCTACTTAATTACGCATAATTAGGAAGATTATGATTGACTTCGTAGAATTTTCAGTGGCACCAAAAATATAGAATTAAGATTTAACTATTTTCAACCGAGGAATAAGGGGAACCCAATTTTGCTTTTAGCGCGAAGACTTTTCTTTCTTAGATTCGAAGGGTCTGAAAGATAATTAAAGTCTTAAAAGTTGAAAGTGGTTTGTTAATTAGCATATTCATGGAATTGGGGGGAACTAATTTGAGTTAGGATCAAAGGAAGAATCTTATAAAGTCGAATGCGTGGGGCAAAATGCCTTCGGGAGAAAGCAAAGGAAATTAAATTTAAGACATTTCGAATTGTAATCATGCTGACAATATTGATATATATTTTCAAAACAAAACAACCAAAACGATGACGTGAGGACATTGCATGTGTATTATGGTTACACTTAATGTGAAAGTCCAAACATTATCCATGAATTCACTTAGGGTAAATACTACAATAGTTTTGTTAGAGAAAAATTAAGATACATGCATATTATTTAATTATAATATTTTTTTAAAAAATCATATTTCAATATGTTTTAGTTTAATTAATAGTGAAATTGGATTTGTAGTAAAATTTTCTTTACTTGACCTAATTAGTAAATGATATATATGTATGAATATATATATATATATATAATAGATTAAGGTATTGAAAAATATTAAATATCTTTTCAAATTAATTAAATAAAAAAATATAAATTTTTACAGCTTTTTTCTCTATCTAAAATGATATGTACAATTATTTTATTTCACCTTTGTACACGTTATTGCTATCAGGAAAAAAGGATATAAATGTAATCTAATATAAAAATATTTTTTTATCTCTTACTTCTATCTATTTAGACATATATGAAGAAAATTGTTACTCTTATTTTTTTCATTTTTCCCTCTATATGTAAAATTACTTTTTATTCATTTTCTATTTTCACATTCCCTTCTGGGATAATCTATATATTATTCTTTTTAAAAATTATTTTTTTCATTAAGTAAGTGTGATATAATTGGTAATATGATAAGAAGGAAAACGTGATATAAAGAGGGATGTAAGAAGCGCCACTCCATTGGTATATCTACATTTTTCATTTCTTTACAATTATTAAGTAGATTACACTATATTACATGTCATCATTTTTATTGATTAACTCTAATAATTTTATTAAATTAAATCTACAAGTACATTTTTAACCTAATTTATCCTTATCTTAATGTTTATTTTGTTGAGATTGATGTGGCATGTGAACTCACTTTAAACGCAAGTAATTGATGTCTGTAACCACTACTACAAAAATAGCTTTTTACAACGGCCATTCGACGACGGTTGTAGAGCAACCGTCGTGGAAAGTGACGCGGTGGCAATTTTGAAATTATTTGCGTAACAATCCACGACGGTCGTAAGAAAAAAACAAGTTTTTAACGACGGTTGTTCTACAACCGTCGTGGAAAGTGGGAGGAGGCATGAGGTTTTAAAAAAATTTGTGGGTGTAAATAGAAAAAATTGGGGGTGCTGGAGTAAAAGGAAGATTCTACGACGGGTGTTTTATGACCGTCGTAGAAAGGGGGTGCAGGAAGTTAAAGAGAGGTGCAGAGACATGTGGGTTTCAAAAAAAGGAGGGGTGTAAATAGAAACGTTTGGGTGGTGCAGGAGTAAAGTTGGGAATCCACGACGGTTACCTTTATAACCGTCGTGGTAATTGTAATAAAATGAGAAACCCTACTTCTCCTTCTCCATTCAGCGCCGTCCCTGTTCTTCTCTCTCTACCCGAGCCTCTCTCTCTCACCGTCCCCCTCTCTCTCACCCCCTCCGTCTCTCTCTCACCGTCCCCCTCTCTCTCACCCCCTCCATCTCTCTCTCACCGTCCCTTCGGCCACTGTCTTCGTCTTTGGCGTCCGTGCGGCCGTCCCTCTCCCTCTCTCTCCCTGTGACTCTTCCTCTGCCTCTTCGCTTCGTGTTGGAAATGTTGGAAATGTTGGAAACGTGTGGCAGTGTCTAAAATGGAGCTTTTCTGCTTTCAAAGCTCTTTGCGTGTGGCGTTCCTACCCGAGAAGCTTTTCTTTCTATTCTCAAATTTTTTTCGGTCTCACAAAGGCCATCTCCCGTTCTCTCTGCGTACGAAGGAAGTCTCACATTTGACAGCAACAGTGCTTTCAAGCTCCGGTTTCTTCTAAGGTTTGATCTATGCTTCCATTCTCTTTAGTAGCTCAGATTAAAGATTAATAACAACTTCAATATTTGTTGAAGAAGAATATGTTTTAGCTGAGTTTGATTTCGTGAAAGGTATCTGATGTTTCTCAGTGGGTCAGTTATGGGTTTTTTCTGGGTTATTCTGGGTTTATTGTTGGTTTATTCTGAGTTTGGTTTCTTTTCTGTTTTACAAAAAATAGAGGAAGGGTTAGATGAAGGGAATTTGGAATTCGCCACTTATTCAGAGTTCCACACCATAGCTGTTATCTGTTCCACACTGATTAAAATGGCAGTTTACTCTATTAAGCTGTGTAGCCAAATGAAACTGTGAGGAATCATGGATTATAGTCTTAATCTTAACTCTTGATTTCTAAGCCCTAAGTAATTAAACGCTATGGACTCTATTTGCTAATTGATTTCACATCCACTGTTTTTTTCCCCTCTTTCTTTTTTGGCTTAACAGTTGCCACTTCTATTGCTTTTTGAATTATTTTATTATACTTTGTTTCTCTTGTAACATGTTTCTGGTAAATCCATGCAGATAAACATTGAACCTTTTTATTTAAAAAAATGTGTTACTATTGTGCTTTGTTCTGAAAGACTTTTCTTTTTTTTTTGACTGAGCTCTACTAATATGCTTCTGATAGAATATTTCACTGAGTTATTCTTGTCCATGCATGGGTGCATAAAAGGAAGTAGATGATTAAACCCAAAATATTATCAGATATGAAGAATGGGGCACCATATGACATGGTAAACAGGTTGTTTCAATTGGCATGAGGACCTGTTTACTGTCTTGTCAGCTAACATAAAACGTAATTGAATCTTTTATAACATGGATTAAAGGTAAAATAT
Source organism: Sesbania bispinosa (assembly GCA_026901365.1). NCBI lineage: Eukaryota > Viridiplantae > Streptophyta > Magnoliopsida > Fabales > Fabaceae > Sesbania > Sesbania bispinosa. Next base: position 537,743 of record QLOH01000295.1, on the reverse strand, counting down.
AATTTTGTGGTCTTGGATTAGGAGGGAGTTTTGATGATGAATGTTTAGAATGATTGCTTTTTCTTCTATCTAATCTCCCATGCTTTGTGCAGGTCTAGTGAAGATAATAAAAAAATATGATAAGCGAACTGGTGCACTTCTTCGCTTACCTTTTATCCAAGATATGTTGAACCAGCCCTTCTTCAAAATTGATGTGCTTAACAAGCTTGTAAAGGAGTGTGAGATGATGCTAAGTATTATTTTCCCCAAAAGTGGGCCTCTAGGTCCATCCTTATCAACTAGTGAGGATTTTGATGAAGATGTGTGTGGCTCCATGACTGGAAACGAAAATAAAGAGACACTAGAGCAGGTTCCCAAAGAACTTGCCGAAATCCAAAACATGGAGAACATGTTCATCAAACTAACTAATACGTGTAGTTAGCATCAAACTAACTAATTTTTGTCCCTTTTCCTCAGTTTCATCTGTATTAGCATCATCCTGTAGTTAGCCTATACTCTCTGGCTACAAATAATACGTGTATTCTATATTCTGGAACAAAGTTGCTCCTTGTTTTCCTATAGGAACTTCTGTGATGTACTATTGTTTTTTTTTTGGGGGGGGGCTCCAAATGACTTGTGGTTTTTAATGCTTACTATAAAATTTGAAACTTTACAGGCATTAGCATTGACAGTGGTATCTATTGGTGTTGCTGTGGCTACAGTGACTGATCTGCAGTTCCATTTATTTGGTGCTTGTGTAGCATTGGCATGGATTGTACCCAGTGCTGTAAACAAAATCCTCTGGTCTAGACTGCAGCAGCAAGAGAACTGGACAACTTTGTCATGAGTAATTTAGCTTATCTCTATATTTTACCACCCTTGTCTCCACTCCCAATTCTCGGTGCTAATTTGCACAGAAAATTTCTTTCTCTATCTTGTTTAATTTGTGGATTGATCAACAGGCTGATGTGGAAAACAACACCTATTACTTTGATTTTCCTGGCTGCTATGTTACCCTGCTTAGACCCTCCTGGTGTACTCTCCTTCAATTGGAACTTCAGCAACACTTTGGTGATCTTCACATCAGCCATTCTTGGATTCTTGCTTCAATGGTCTGGTGCTTTAGCACTAGGGTAAGTGTCATTTCTAGCTGTTGGATACTTTTGTCTGAAAAAAAGTTCAATTTCTTGTAGAATGCATAGGACCTATTTTGTTGAATTTTATTGAGATCCCATGTGGCACTTGTGTATGATCATTTTACTGGGATGTTTAGAATACATTGATGAAAGGCTTGTAGCATTTCACCTTCACACTTGGAAATTAAGGTTCTAAATCACCGAGATGGTGGGTTATGGGTTTTATAATGTCATTAAATATTTATACATATTTTGGGCCATTAATATATAGCTCATGGTTCAAAATATTCTTAACTCTTGAGCATAATTGCTGGGTATAGTTTTGTGGCAGAGGTTATAAGGTCGGCCACCGCTGGGTAACACACTATGAAAGATATAGGTTACAATGGGTGATTAGAACATAACATATGAGTGATATTAATTTTATGTTTTGGGTATATTAAAATAGAATCAGAACATATATGATATAAGATTTAAAAAAAAAAACTAATAAAACATTTTGGTTCCATCTATTAAAAAAAATACTCAACTCTATTTTAACCATATGCCAAAACTAAGGATATATATACAGCATGAAAGCTTCATGCCACTATGTGCAGTTATCACACACATTATCAATCATTAAATCCAATTAGTAATAATTGATTAAAAGCAGGGTCAACATCTTAAAAAGGAGAAACATTACTAATTAATAGCATCATTCTTTATGATAGTAACCATAAGATTTTGTGTGGTTGATATAGTTTATCATATAATTTAGTGCTCTTTGGATGATATCTATTTCTATGTAGTGGCTTGTGGGAATCTTTCGCTTTCCATGGTCATAGTGTTCTTGACCTTACCAATATCGAGTTCATGGGAAATTGACCATAATTTGTTCCCCTTTGCAGCCGTTTTTTTTTTCCCGACAAATAATTTCTTTTAATTAAGTTTGAACATGTCGATATGATTATTATATATCTTATTAACTAACATCTCAAATGATATTCTAAAATCATTTTGCAAATGAAATAATTTAATTTAAAATTGACTCTCTTAATTAAAACGTTTTTCTTAAATTTTTAACATTTTTCAGAAAAAAGTAAAACATTATTTACTAAGAATTTTAACATAGCAAATTTATTCAAGTCAATAACCATGTACTTTTAGGTGTTATGTTTTGGATTCTATTTCTTTGGTATTATGTTTTTTAGTCATTCATTACATTATGGTATCAATTTATTTTTAAATTGCTATATGATTTTCATTTTTCATTTGAAGATAAATTTGCTAGTAGTTGGTATTATGATAGGTTTATTTTGTAATATAATATCTGTACTGGTCCCTGCACAATGCTTTTTTCTTTAAGCTCCGCTTCTGGATGTAAAAGCATTGAAGATGATTCTTTGGGCTAAAAGAACCGGAATAATGTTTTCCCCTATTAGCTACGGATTAACTACGGTAAATGTTGTAGCTAGCTAAAAATGTCCTATGGGTGGAGGGTTTTCCACGACGGTTAAGCTGGTAACCGTCGTGGAAAATAGGACATTTCACGACGGTTGAAAGGAAAACCGTCGTGGAAAGTAGGACATTTTACGACGGTTGCCATCATAACCGTAATGGTTTCTCTACTTTCCACGACGGTTTTCCTTGCAACCGTCGTGAAATGCCATACTTTCCACGACGGTTACCAGCTTAACCGTCGTGGTTTCTCTTTTTCTACGACGGTCCTCACGCGTCGTCAAAATTCAAATTTTCAACGACGCCTGGTTCTACGACGGTTGTACAACCGTCGTAAAAGGCCATTTTTAACCGTCATAGAAGGCCCTTTTTGCACTAGTGAACGTTGGTTTAATACTCCTATGATGTTTTTTTTTTCACAAAGCACCTATTCATTTGGAAGGGCTATTAGGGCTACTCCTTCCAACCCGAGGTTAAACAGTTTGATAGTCATTTGTGCTTTGAAAATAAAGACTTGAATCTTTTATTTTTTAATTTATTTTGTGATTGACCCAATTTTTTTCCGTTGATTCTATGTGTAGTGAGTTTAAATTAATAGGGTTAGGCTAAAAAATCAAAAAATTATTTAGACTTCTAAAATAAAAGTTTGAGTTCACATTTTTCATATTTTTGCGGACCGAAGCGGTCAAGATAGCCCATTTCATAGACTATACTTAGGGGTTGCTCTAAGATAAATTTAAAAATTAGCGTAAGAAAAAAAAATCAAAGTTACATTAATTCATTTGATCGATAAGCCAAATTATTTGACCCTGCTTTAGAAATAGAATATGATTTTTAAAATAAAAGGAAAGCATGATGTAATTTAAAGTTTTCTAAAAAACATAATTTACTCATCATGTTTTTTATTTTATTTCTTTAAATAACTTTTTCTATTTCCTTTTCCTTCTCTATCTCTACCTATAATTCTAATAACAGAAAATAAATTCATACAATAAAAATATTTAACAATTTATAAAATACATTTTTATTTTCTATTTCTCTATCATACCACACATCATATCCCACATTTTTATATGCTTTTTCTTTTTTCTATTTTTATCTCTCAATGTTGTATATATTGTGTTGTTGTTGTACAAATAACACTAGCTATTCTCATAATTCCTAATATGGGTTAAGTGGCCAGGTGCCGGTAATATTGGCCTAATTAATAGAAAATACTTTTGTTATTTCCAATGGTTGTTTCGTAGTTACTCCCTCCGTTCCTTTTTATCTGTCGTTTTAGAGTCTAAAATTTGTTTCTAAATAATTGTCGTTTTCACATACCAAGACAACAATAAATGTAAATTTTTCAACTTTACCTTATTCCAAAATTATTAAATAGTGGGGTATTTATTGCATATGACTAGAAATGGTGGAGAACTTTAAATGCTTTAATGAGAGAGCGAAAGGGTATATTTGTAAACAATGGATCTAAAAAAACACATTTATTGCATTTCTTAATCCACGTGTAAAAACCTTAAACGACAGATAAAAAAGAACGGAGGGAGTAAGTTTTTGTTGGGGATTTGCCAACGCGCGGGAGCATCAATTACTCCCTCCGGTCCTATTTATAAGAACCCTTTTGAAGGTTTGTCTTGGTCCTTTTTATAAGAACTTTTTCAGATTGTCTCATGCATTAATTATTATTTGACAAAAATACCCCATTAGTGGAGGTGGATGAGTAATTAATTAGTAGAGAGAGTATGGCACAACTGAGTAGTTAAATAGAAAGAGAAAGATAATGGGTCTCAATAAATTCAGGGATTGTTTAGTAAATATGATACACATTCATGATAAATGTATTGCAATCAACTAAATTAACCAACTTTCTTAATCCGTGTGAAGTAGTTAAAAGGTTCTTATAAATAGGACCGGAGGGAGTACTAGCTAGTAAGAAATTTTTTGCATGTTTCTGAGTATATAAAATGGTTGTTTCATATACTTAAGTTTTTGTTGGCCGGAGATTTGCCAACAGGAGCATCAATTACTAGCTAGTTAGAAAATTTCTGCACGTTAATTCTATGAGTATACTTCATCCGGTCCTAATTATAAGAACATTTTAACTACTTCACACAGATTAAGGAAGTTGGTTAATTTAGTTAGTTGCAATAAATTTGTCATGAATGTGTATCATATTTCCTGAATTGCCCTTGAATTTATTGAGACCCACTATCTTTCTCTTTCTATTTAATTACTCTATTGTGTAATACTCTCTCCACTAATTAATTACTTACCTACCTCCACTAATGGGGTATTTTGGTCAAGAAATAATTAATGCATAAGACAATATGAAAAGGTTCTTATAAAAAGGACCGAGACTCACCCAAAAAAAATTCTTATAAATAGGACCGGAGGGAGTATAAAGGAAAGCCAATAATGTAACTATTAACTTATTTGATTAGCTAATTTATGACCTACTATCTAAAAGTAGCTCATTTTATAGTTCATAAGTTACACCCAACTTTATATCCTCACGGATGCCATATATATGTGGTCATTTTGGTTATTTCTAAACCACCAACATACATTAGGCGAAGCATATTAGAAATCAATCTCCATCAATAATTCTGTTATTACTGATTGTGAACTCTTCTTGAGAAAACAACGAGATTTCTTCTTACATTTTTTGAAACGTGGTGAGCTCTATGGATGAAGCTCTTATACCATCTTAGTAAAATAAGATGGAGGAGGAGCAGCAGTGTAATAGTAAAGAGCAGTAGAAGAGTACCATGGGTATCCCCATGAATCATCCCAAGCATAGACAGATAGAGTATTGAGAAAACTCATAGTTTGTATTGATCAAAAGATACCAAAAAGAAGGGGATGATACAATTACATATAGGACCAAAAACTAACTAAGGGTGGAAACTAACCATAGTGAAAATACACCTAAGGACTAACTATAGTAATAACAGAAAAGGAAATCCTAACAGAATTATTGATGGAGATTGATTTCTAATAAAGCAGTTGTATGAAACTATCTTAATTTGAAGCTACTCTGGCCATTGCTATGGAATTCACTTCGTGCCCCGTAATACATTTGGCAGCGCTTGAGGCTATGAAGCTGAACAGTGACCCGTATAATAGACCCTGAGACAGAGAGATCGATCCTTGTTTGCATCTCCTAGATTTGTTTGCTTTGTTATCTCATGGGATCCCTATTGATGCATATTTAACATCAGGGATGCTTTTATTTTGTACTAAACACCAAAACAAGAAAAGGATGAAGAGTGCCTCTTATTTATAAGATTTCATGTTGTATATGCAGGGAAAAATTATATAAAAAAATTAATGTGGAGACTGATAGGAGCGGTTTAGAAAAAGCTAGCATGAAAGGAATGTATCGTGGAGGTGGCTATTAATGATCAGTAAACGGGAAGTGGTCCCTCATGTTTGAGAAGATTCATTCGTAGTTAGAATTGCTAAACATTTTTAGATGACAAAGGCCAACTAAGTAAGAACTAGCTAGTGTAAGTCAATTTTCTAGACTTAAATTTTATTTTAGGAAGAATACACATATAGTATGGTGATAAAAAATGCCTTTAAGTTCTATTATTATTTTTAGTTAAATCAAACATACATCTAACAATTACATAGATATTGTAGACAATGTGATATGAATCTTTAAATGATTTTGACCTGAGTCTTACTATATGTTCCGGTTGTAACGGTGATATCTATTTTATCCGATGTTTTAAAAATTAGATCAATAATTAAATCGGTGAAGATAATGACGGTTTAATGGTATAACTGTAATTGAACCGTGATCAAACCGGTATAAATTAAATATATATTTAATATTAAATAATATTATATAATATTTCATTAATAAAATAATACAAAAATATAAGAAATTAAGATGTATAAAATTTCAAATTAGTATAAATAACCTAATTATAAGTTTTATAAGACAAAAAAATTAATAATGATTGATAAAATAACATAAATCTATCTATAATTCTTGAATATATGTCTTTATTTATCTTAAAAGATATAGATCAAATAAAAATTAAGAATTGATTTTTTTAGAAAAAAACTCGTTCAATCTGATTTTTGACACTGATTTTTGACCGGTTCAACCAGTTCTTAATTGGTTCTCACTGATTCTAAAGACTATCAATTTTTTGACGTTGAATGAATCAGATACCAGGTTGATTTCCGGTCGAACAGACCGATCCAATTTCAAAACTATGATTCTACCAAAACAAACTACTCCCTCTGTTTCATTTTATTTGTCATTTCAAGAAGAAAAAAAATTAGCCCATTTTACTCGTTAATAAATGATAAAGGGTATAATTAGAAGTTAGTATTTTTTTATGAAATTTTAAAAAATTAATTGTATTTTTAAATATATTCTATGCAAAAACCTTACGTAATAAGTAAAATGAGACAAGAGATAGTATTAATGTTAATATGTTACATAATCGGGACTCTCAAATTCTGGATCAGGATCATGTATGCAATTTAAATCATATCGTTAGTTTTTTTTTTTTTGCTATATGACAACATATATAAAATTAATTTGAGATAAAAAAATTGAAATCAATAACCCGTGAAAATCGGCGTTTGAAAAACAGTTGAATCGGTCCTTTCTAAAAAAAATTATTTTTTATTTTTATTTAATCTAAAATATTTTTTAAATAAATAAAGACACATATTTGAGGATTACATGCACATAGATATTTATTATTTTATAAATTATTATTAATTTTTTGTCCTATAAACCTTATAATAAGGTTACATATACGAATTTAAAACTTTATATATCTTAATTTTTTTATAATTTTATACTATCTTTATTAATTAAAATATTATATAATATTAAAAATATATTTTTAATTAATACTGGTTCGACCACGATTGAATCATTGAACTGTGAACTAGTGTCTTCACTCGTTCAATCATCGGTCCAATTTTTAAAACATTATGGATAATATAAACATTAGGTGTGTGTCTTAATATAGCCAACTTCAATTTACTTTAGTTAATTTTGTATAAAATTCTCAAATATTATAGTATGAGAACTTGCACGGACATCCATGTCATGAAAATCGGACCAAACTGGACCAGTCAATTTAACTGATTCGACTAGAAACTAGTCCGGGGTCCCATTCATTTAACTAAAAGAAACCAAATGATTTCAGAACCGATGGAAATCAGTCAAAAATTGGTCGGACTGGTCCAAAACCGGTGCCAAAGAACCAGTTTGAGTCAATCATTTTAAAATAATTTCATTTTTTTTGTTTTTTTAAATTTATTATTTAATTTAAAATATTTTTAAAATAAATAAAGATGATTTTTTAAAATTAAACATAAATATTTATCATTTAGTTGATGATTATTATTTTTTTCATCTAACGACACATAAAATAAGGTTCTTTATATTAACTCATAATCTTATATGTTTTGATCTTTTTATGATTTTACTACTTAAAAATATTATATAATATTAAAAATGAGGAGGGTTATAATTACACCGGTGTAAGTTACACCAAGTGTTGCACCGTTGGATATTTTTTTAACAGATCATTGTATTAAATAATTCACCGTTGGATTGAAAGTTACTATCATATAGATCATACATATAAAATTTTACATTAATCCGAAATTATTTGATATGCCATTGAGATGTCTCAAGATTAACGTTATATATATATTTGAAATATATGAAAAATCCAACTATTTGATTATCAAGTTATTAGTGTCAAAATTTTACGAAATTTGGCACATATAATATTGATAATGAACAAACATAATTCAACGGTTGGATTACTAAAAAACATATTCGATTTGTAGTTATTAGCGGTGTAATACTTGATGTAACTTACACCGGTGTAATTATAACCCTCCTCATTAAAAATATATATTTATTCGTTATCGGTTTAATTACAATTTAAATACAGTCCAACAAATAAACGGTAAATCAATATCTTAACCGGTTCGATAATCGGTTTAGGGTTTAAAAATGAGAATTAACTAACACAAAGAATCTTCGAGAATGTGACTCGAGAGCGATATTCCAAATCCACCAGCTGGATTTAGTTTATTCATCATTGATTATCATTAATATCGGCATTTTCTTTTCCAACTAAAACAATGAGATTTTGCGACTATGTCGCTCATGATTCTAACTGTCATAAGCCACCAATCAAGCTTTACCATGAATGATTTACAAGTTGAAATTTGATGTATTATGTAAAAAAAAATGTGTGTGTGAACAAAACTCAACATGTAACCAAAGCTAATTGTCTATGCAAGAAAAGTAAAATTATAGTAGCTACATTGCTGGCTTCTCATAGCCATGGGTTTTATAATATCCTTGGATCAAGCCCGCTGAATTGAACATGGTGTAACCTTCTGTTGGAGGAGGTTCAAAACTCAGACAAGCCTCTGTTTTTATATATATGAGTAGAGCTGTGTCTCGTCCAACAAAGAAAGTAAAACAGTAGGCGTCCATCCAAGTGAGTTAAGGGTGTCACACACAACAAGCCTCTGTCTTTTTGTACTTTCACTTCTTCACGGGCTCCTGTTTTGTTTTGTTAGCCCAGCTTTTGGAGATTTCGTGTTGGGCTCGGCCCTTTTTCTGTTTTCCGTTGGTTTGCTTTTCTGGGCCTTTGGACCAGGTAGCTTTTGTCCAAAAACATTTTCAAAGCCTTGCCTTTTCACTGTTTTTTCTTTTTCCCCTGCAATGGTGAATAATGGAAGTTGACCGAGTTAACATTTGCAAACGTATTAAAATAGAACAGAATATAATATATAAGTTTTATTCTATATTTTTCACCAAAAAACAAGTTTTATGCTGAATTAATTTAGTGATTTTTTTAAATAAAATATAGTAAGACATTAAATTAAAATAATGCATTTTACTGTTATTTAATAAATAAAACAAAAATATTTTTTATTTTATCAAACCCTACCTAAATATCTGGATGCTCGAGTTCTTTGGCATATACAATGTTTTAAAAATCGGACCGATTAACTGATTTGATTGGGAATGGGCTAGTGATTGATTTATCCCAAAAATTTGATAGATTTCAAAAGCGGCGGGAAAACCGGTGAAAATCAAAATAAAAATCAGTAAAAAAATCAAATTTGACTGGTTTCTTTTGAACAATTTTAAATAAAATCATTTTTTTTTAAAATTTTATAGTCTAAAACATTTTTAAGCTAAGTGAGACACGTGTTTAAAAATTTTACATAGATGTCAATTATTATTAATTTTTTTATTTTATAAAACATATATATAATAATGTTATATTATTAACTTATCACATTTTTTAATTTATCTTAATAAAATTTATTAATTAATTATACTTTTTAAAAAAGTGAGTTGCCAATGAGTTAATAGTGTATTTGGAAATCATTTCATTTTTATAAAGGTACATTATTCAAATTGCATTCACCAAATATTTGCTTCTAAATTTAATATTGCAAATAAGTAAATAAACACACACTTAGTCTGTTGGACCAGAGTCTCAAAAAGGGTTAAGCTGAATTAGAGCTTGGACAACTCAACCCAATATGAAACAACTTCAATTTTTTCATACTCATATTTTTATACTTACCTTACAATTCTCTCCATCTTTATCTTCCTTTCTCATCACATCACTATCACATTTTTTCCTATCACTCTCTCTCATTTTTATTTAAGTGTAGTGTAAATTAGTGTGGGTATATTATTTTCCATCTGAAAATACCATAGTCCCCCCTAATGAGTCAACTACTCAACGTTATCCTAAATGCATCAGATTGGTAAAATTGACAGCCCTAGCTAGTGTCAAATACATTAAGAATAATTCCTAAGATAAAAAGTACGCTAATAAGAGTTACAACGTGTAGGTGGTTCCTAACGTCTCCTTTAGGTATGAATTCCCTGCTGGTGGCGTACGGAGTCCCTTTCTTTTTCTTGATTTTACCTCTTTTTTAAGCTTGGTTTTGGCAAGTCACCGCAAAGCATCCAACCAATGAGTTGCAAATACCTGTCTTCTTCAACTTGCAAGCATCTCAATACAATAATGCTATCTGCTGTGGTGTCATGTTTTTGTAACTTTAAGGATAAGAATCTACCTATATAGAAACATTAAAAAAAAAAAAATAGTTTCAGCAAGACTATAATTATGCCACAGTCACACATATAAGGATTTCCACGTCAATTAAATTAAAGATGTGGTCAATTTATGTTTAATTTCTACTTTCCATAGTACGTGGCTGCCATATTTAACTTTGCTTGACAATTCTCGTCTTTTGATCTGTTTGTGACAAAGAAGCAAGGACTGTTACGGTTGTCGTTTTCTTTATTTTCTTCTACGGAAGTTTTGTTGCCATTTTTTTATTGAAGGACCATTAATTGTTAGAAATATATTCATACGCGGATACGCCTCCACTCAACAATATTAGGCCTCTTTGGTTTACGCTTTTATTTTCGGTTTCAATTTCCTATTTTTATTCTATTTTTTGTTTTCTGAAATTTTACAAAGGAAAAAACTAGAAATACTGTAAACAGCAAATTTAAGGCATGTTTGGTTTACATTTTCATTTACTGTTTCCATTTACTGTTTTCTGAAATTTTACAAAGTAAAATCTGGAAATGCTGGAAACAAAAAATCATCGTTTTTAGTATTTCCAGTTTTTCCTCTGTAAAATTTCAGAAAACAGGAAACAAAATGAAAACAGAAAATGGAAACAGAAAATGAAAATACAAACCAAAGAGGCCCATGTTTCCGGTATTTCCAGTTTTTCCTTTGTAAAATTTCAGGAAACAGAAAACAGAAAATGGAAACAGGAAATGAAAATGCAAACCAAACAGACTCTTAGCTTTTGGGATAGTTCCACCTTTTTATTCTAATAAAAAAATAATTTCAACATAAGATAAGTGAGTTAATAAATTGTTCACATTTTAAGTCCAAAAAACTTTTTTAGTATGCATACATATATATATATATATATATATATTCATAATTTGACGTGTTTAATTGAATTAAAGAATTTTGTTGGCAAACATAAGTTTTATGTGGGACCAGGGCCATTTACCCTTTAAGAACATAAAACTATTAGTCCTTATTTGAAGACAAGCTAGCAAGTTAAGGCGGAGGATACAAAGGAGGTAACCTGACTACACAGCCAATATTCCCTCCACGTACTTGAACGCCTTAATTTGCTTGCACCAGCATTAATACTTGCAATTTTTTAAGCGGGATGCGGGATGCTATTATCATTTCTACCTGAATGAAAGACACTATTATTAATTTTTTATATTTGTAAACGGCCAATTTTAGAAAGCCTTGCAAGCCACTTCATATTTATATTCAATAATTGAGCAATTAGATAAGATATAACATATGATGTTACTTAAAAGAATACTGTTTCTTGTAAACTCATATATATAATTTACGGCAGCATGGTTTGCGGGAAAAGAAATGATATTTGATCCTTTTAGAAGAACATATATTCATACTAAGTTCATCTATAATTACGAGGTTATCTTTTGTCACATTTGTCAAAAATTAGATTGGATGATGAGTGATTAGCTAGGCTACATGCCTACATCAACATGGTTGATATTACTAGGAGAAATAAATCACTCAATTAATTATACAACGTGAAGGCTGAACGTGATCATGATGGGCAATATATTTAAATGGGATTTGATTAGTTTTGTCTCCATTCTTTTGGGATCTCATTCATTATCTTTAGTTAAATATCAAATAATTAATTTAACCAAATTTACTTAAATAAAAAATATTTCTATATTCATTTTTTTCTTGTATTGTATGTATATATGTGGTTAATTGGTTAGAACATAGAACAAATGAAACTATATATATATATATATAATTGAGCCCATTGGCTTATCCTTCCAAAGTCACATAATTGGTTAACAGATCAAACATTGAATCGAGCCCATTGGTTTATATACATATATATCCTTCTAATAAAGTCAGATGATCCATCATTTTATTTAGGAACATATGAAGGTCAAGGTCTCTGTATTTCCATATATAAAACAAGCAGTAGCTATCCTCATCAGAAGGTGGATGGGTTTGAAGAATAAAAAGATGGACGACAGCATAGCTAAAAAATGGAGACAACTGAGCGGCGAAAATCATTGGAAGGGTCTCCTTGACCCTCTTGACATTGATCTTCGTCGTTACATGATCCACTATGGCGAAATGGCTCAAGCGGCATACGATGCTTTCAACACAGAGAAAGCATCCAAGTATGCGGGCAGCAGCAGATATGCCAAGGCCGATTTCTTCTCCAAAGTTGGTTTGGAAAACGGCAATCCCTTCAAGTACTCTGTCACCAAGTTTCTCTATGCAACCTCCAAAATTGATCTTCCTGATGCCTTCATCATAAAGTCCTTCTCAAGGGAGGCTTGGAGCAGGGAATCAAATTGGATAGGGTATGTTGCGGTGGCCACGGATGAAGGAAAAGCTGTGTTAGGCAGAAGAGACATTGTGATTGCGTGGAGAGGAACGGTGCAGACATTGGAATGGGTTAACGATCTTGAGTTCATCTTGGTCCCTGCTCCCAAGGTGTTTGGTAATAACACTGATCCTAAGGTGCATCAAGGTTGGTACTCCATTTACACTTCTGAAGATCCACGTTCTCCTTTCAATAAAACCAGTGCCAGAAACCAGGTAGATCAAAATCACATTTTAAATATGAATCTGGACTAATGTTATTAAGAGTAATATTAACTGAGATCCACGTTTATCTATCTAGTATAAATCAAACACACTGTGTGTATTTGATTTGACGTTGAAACTGGTTGAACTCAGGTTTGGATTTTCCAACGCAACTATTTCTAGCGTTAAAAATATGAGTTTAGCACGTTTCAACGCTAAATCAAACGTGATCTATATATAACTCATTCAAATTAATGATCTTATGGCATTTTTTCTTTTGATTTTGATAATCATTAATTAATTATGTGCAGGTCCTAAGTGAGGTGAGCAGACTGGTGGAGAAATATAAGAATGAAGAAATAAGCATAACTGTAACAGGGCATAGTTTAGGTGCTGCAGTTGCTACTCTTAATGCAGTGGATATTGTTGCGAATGGGTACAACAAGCCAACTGATCCGTCTCTAAAGGCCTGTCCAGTAACCGCCATTGTGTTTGCCAGCCCAAGAGTTGGTGACATTAACTTTGAGAAGGTGTTTTCCGGGTACAAAGATCTGAAAACCATACGTGTACGAAATGAGTTGGATATTGTTCCGAACTATCCCCTTATTGGGTATTCGGATGTGGGTGAGGAGTTGAAGATTGATACCCGAAAATCTATGTACTTGAAGAGTCCTGGGAATCCGTCCAGCTGGCATAACTTAGAGGCTTACTTGCATGGAGTAGCAGGAACGCAAGGGAGCAGAGGAGGATTCAAATTGGAGGTTAATCGTGATATAGCACTTGTGAATAAGACGTTGGATGGTTTAAAAGATGAGTATCTTATACCGGTGTCATGGAGGGTTGTCCAGAATAAAGGTATGGTTCAACAACCAGATGGTTCATGGAAGCTCATGGATCATGAATATGACGACTTTTGATCCTTCAGATTGTCTGTTCAGTTTAATTGACATTTACATTTGAGATTTGTCATTTTCTGCTGCTCCGTGGTTTGTAATTAATTGGAGAAAACAATTTAATTACTATTTATATCAGGGAACTTTCGTTCTTTCCTTCCTAAAATTTGTTTGTTTATATATAATGCTTGTATTATTGTGTGCTCTTAAGCATGTGATATGATGAGTAGTTAATATCTTGTTATTAAATGTTTTTAATTAGGCAATGTGTTGTATGTTACCAAAATTAGAAAAATTTAATTAGTAACCATAACATTTAAAGTTCTGAATCAAACTTACGCTCTGTATACTATAGAAAAATTTGTAATTGGATATAATATTATTTAAATGAATGGCTAAGATTAACCGGTAAATGAGATATTTTTCATCTTGTAGTTTTTTCCGGTGATTGCTCCAGTGCATTTAACAAAACTGGGGCATCGATGCATTAGAGTGAATCACTTATAATATCTTGCCACATGTCAGGACCACTTTCTATTTGTGTTTCTTTGTTTACTTTCCATAAACTTTTTTATTATATATTTTCCCCATATTATTTTTTTGTTAATTTCCATAAATTTGTGGTCCACTGTTTAAAATTTTGATAAAGAAAATTCGTCTGCCATGAAGATTTGTGGATCGTGAAAATTTAGTAAAAAAATTCTAAATTCAAATTTGTTTGTGTTACAGAATAATATGAAAATTAAAATAATAATAATATAGTAAACGCAACATCCTTTGCACAAATCAAACTTCACATGCAACTAGCAAGCATGGGTTTAGATGAAAAGGCCAAATGCAAGAACCATGAAAGAAGCAAAAAGGAGTTGGCACAAATAGGGTTGTGGCATCTGATGCAGGACCAGGAGCTGGTGCTTCAGCAGCTGAAATGCCACTTGCTGCCATTACCAACATGGCAACCAACATTGCCAAGAAAACCTTCATCTTCAAAGCCTCCATTGCTCAAAATTTTTCTTTTTCTTCTTTTACTCTTTTTTGTGTTTTTGTTGATAGAGAGAAAGCTTTGAGAAGGGTTATTAGTGTGCTAGTGGGTATTCAAATTCGTTTGCCATGAAGAAATCGAAAATCGGTTATCAAAAAATAAAATTCAATTATGTAATAAAAAAATTACAAAATCAAAAATCAAATTTGAAGGTTCGTAAGCAATCAAACAGAAAACCCAATAATCAAACTCAATTGAAAGAGGGAGAGAGAGGGATTAACTCTGAGAAACAGCGGTGGTGTCAACGCGCTGAGGAGAAGTGGGAGGCTGCTTCGACGGGACGACGAGTGCTCGGCGGTGGCGGTTCGCCGGCATCGTGGCGGAGGAGTTATCGGTGGTGGGGTTGGACCAGACCTCCATGATAGCGATCAAGATGAAAACAAAGGCCCAATGAGAGGAGCAAGCATCAACGTGAGCACTTGCAGAGAACCTTCGTTCCTATTATTTCAGACCAAAAATAGAGAATAATTCAACAACATTATCTGGAAAACGATGCATAATTTCTACAATATATGGGTAATAAGTTAATTAAAAAAGAAATATGGGTACGGAAATGAAAAACATAAAGTGTTTGGGTCAAAATAAATTAATAGATGTTTTAATTGTCATTCACACATGTTAAATGTTGATTGGAACATGTATTCAATGCACCGGTGCCCCAATTCTGTTAAATGCACCATAGAATCTGCCATTTTTTCCTTCAGTCTACTCAAACCTCTTTGAATATGGAACGCAAACCTCTTCGAGCAAGTTTGTTTTAGTGTTGAAATATGATATATAAACTCATATTTTTCACGCTAAAAATAGTTATGTTGAGGAATCTAAACTTAAATTTTACCCATAAAACGCGAAACCAAACATATACATAGTTGGCTTTGTCTTCTTCTTCCACCTCGTTTCCTCATTTGCTTCGTCTTTTTCTTCCATCTCATTTAATTTGCTTCTTCCTTCATCTTCAAATCCTCCACCTCCGGATCATCTTATGAGCACCGCGCTGCGCGGCTGCTTCCATATTTTTAATTTTTAAAAAGACTTTTTGATTCCCTATAGGGTCGCAATTTGGTACCCTCCGGATAGAAAGGGTTTCAGTACCTTCTCGTTATTATTTTTTATTAAATGGAGTTATAAAAGCTAAAACTACATAGGAACAAGTCGTGAACTCCGTCCTAAATTATTTTGAAGACCTAAAGTAGATTTTAAATGAGACACATATGTATTGCAAATGAGAATGTTAACAAATGGGGGAATTCAATAGAAAATACAGTATAATGGTTATAGGGGGTGAAAAAGTCTTTTCAAAAATTAAAAATACAAATTCTAATAGTTAAATATTATCCAGTAACTATAAAAATACTAAGATCATTTAAGAAAGTTGAGAGAAATTGATTAAATGATCACAGAAGGTACCGAAACCCTCTCTTACTAGAGGGTACCTTAGAATTTCCCTTCCCTATAACCATTATCATGTATTTTTTAATGTATTCCCCCATTTTATCATATTCTCATTTGCAATACACATGTATCTCATTTAAAATCTACTTTATGTCTTCGAAATATTTTAGGACGAAGTAAACGTCTTGTTCCTATGTAGTTTTGGCCTATTCAATAAAAAAATGACAAGAAGGTACCAAAACCCTCTCTAGCGGGAGGGTACCAAATTGCGACCCTTGTTTAAATACTTTAAATGTTGTTTTCCTAACTAGTAGGCGTGGAAATAGGCCATGCCGCTCGACAGGGGCCTACGGCCCAACCTACTTATAAGGTCTAATTTGGCTCGGCTCGTTTAATAAAAATGTCAGATCTAGGCTTTTGAAAAAGCCTTTTTAATTAAATAGGCCAGGCTCAGACTTTTTAAAAAGTCTATTTGGCTTGACAGGCTAGCCTATTATAAATAATATTATTTTTAATAAACATATAAATATTTTATATATAATAAATAATATAATAATATATAAATTTTTAAATTCTTCTGTTGACCTATTCAGAGATAGACTTATTTTCCTATCTAAACGTATATGTTAGTAACATATTTACATTATAAAAAATAAGTATTAGTTTGTAAGCGCATTGACCTATTGACATGTTTAAAGGTCATAATATGAAATGAGCTTTTAAACAGGCTAATAATAGGTCAAATCAAACTTTGAAACAGGTCAGGTCAGACCTAAACAAATGGCCTATGATAGGTAACAGGTCAGGCTTGAACCACAAAAATATAATACAGGCCATGCTTGAGCCCTGCAATTCCTAGCTCGGCTCGGCCTATTTCCTCCCCTACTAATTAGTATATTCAAAATATGTTTAAATATTTGACACAAAAAGAATATATTTATATTTTTATGATAGAAATCACTACTAGAAATTTGCTTATTTCCTACAGATTTTTCCTACAGAATTTTTTTGTAGGAATTTCTTACAGATTTTTTTACAAATTTGAAAATTTCCCTACCATTATGAAATTTGTAACAAAAATTGCAAGAAACAACGAATTTTGTTGAAAATTTTCCTACGAAAATAATTTGTAGAAATTTTTTGTAAGAAAATCTCTAAAGAATATTAGGTACAAAATAAAATGGTATGAAAATTTGTAGGAAATTACACCTATAAATTTACTTGCGAATTTTTCCTACAGATTTTCCTATAAGCTATTTTCTTGTAGATTTTCCTACAATTTATTACCTATGAATTTTCTTATAAATTCTTCTTACAAATTTATTTCCGGCATATTTTCCTATAACATTTTGCTTAGGATTTTCCTGCGAATTAACTTCCTACAAATTTTCCTACCAATTATTTTTAGAAGATATTCTAGTCAATTTTAATTGCATGAAAATCTATAAGAAAGTTTACCTACAAATTAACTTGCAAATTTTTCCTACAGATTTTCCTATAAACTATTTTCTTGTGGATTTTCCTACAAATTTTCTTATTAATTCTACTTGGGAAAACTCCTACTAATTTATTTCCTGTGAATTTTCCTATAACATTTTTATTTAGGATTTTCCTACGAATTAACTTCCTACAAATTTACTTACCAATTATTTTTAAAAGATTTCCTATATTTTTTTTCTAGAGAATTTCCTACAGATTTATATTCTATGGTTTTTCTACAATTTTTTCTTAGAAATTTCCCCACAAATTTATATCTTATGAATTTATCTATCAAAATTTTCTATAAATTTTCCTACAATTTTTCTTAAAAATTTTCGTACAGATTTATTTTCTTGCGCATATTCGTGCCAATTTTTCCTATCCATCAAGTTTGTTTCCTACAAATTTACATAGCAATTTATTTATTGCATTTTTTTTATGAATGTACGTATGAATTTTTCCACCGTTTTCGATCAATCAACTTCTTCCACCAATACCATCCTTTCCTGTAGAGTTACTTGCATAATGATTACATAACTTTAATATATATTTAAATTAATAATAAATTATTATTTATAATTTTAATATTTATAAAAGAATTTTTTTATTTTTTATAACTAATTTTATATTTTTTGAATTCAGAAAAATAACTGACATATATATCTTCTATTTTATTCTAGTAATTAAGTAAAACCGCAATCTCTAAAATCATTTCAATCGCTCCATTCAATTGTTCTTCCATATCTCCGGCATGAGCTTCAATCTCCAACAAGAGCTTCGTTCAACATGTTTTAATCTGAGGTTTAAAGCTTGAAAATTATTCTATTTTTAAAAAATGCTCCATAAATCAAATTGAAGGCTTGCAATTGTTACCCTAGCTCATCTCTCTCATCAAGTTTCTCTCCACTTTTCCTCGTCAAGTTCTCTCCCGATGGCAATCTCATTGTCGTCACCGTCAGAGGAAGGAGATGGGGAGAAGTCCTCCGTACATCAACCAGAAAACGTTGCGATGCTACCGATTCCATCGCCAACGCCGGTGCGGAGTAGGCAGAATGTCACCGGAGACAACAAAGCAACAGTCCTCTCACCGTTGACGAACGTGACGACCTTAAATGACACCGTCTTAAATGTCTAAAGCGACGCGAACTGGTTGGGATCTGAAATATTAGGTATAGATCTTTAATCTTTGGCAAGAACTTTGTTCAATCTTATATATATTACATTGTGTGTTTTAGTTTTCAGCAATACTGATTGCGTCTTCTCTTTGTAAGCGGATAATCTATAAGTCTATTCTTATATATAAGAATTGGTTCAGATTCTATAAACATTTTCGCGGATAATCTTATAAGTCTTATGAGTTAAGTTTGTTTATCACACATTTTATATAGTGCTTTTGAATCTGTGTTATTCTTATAGGGAACTTTTATGTAGTTGCACTTGCAGGTAGGATTTGATTAATTGAGAGAAAGTCATGAGAGAAGCAATTGAAATTTAATGAGAAGGAATTGAAATGTTTACATATTGTTAGTTTCAATAAGAGTCTCTCCCTCTCTCTCTTGAACTAATTAAGTAAAGCAAAACGGATTTGGTTACATTTTCTGTTTGAATTTAGTGTGTGTGGAGTCATGATGAATGCTTCTGCATTTCTTTCTGAGAACAGGATAACAGTGTAATTGTTATGATTGCTACAACTACACAACATTCTATTGGAATTTTCTCTATCTCTTAGTTCGCTTCCCATGGCAGCAGTGGTGCTACATCTGGTTTAACCTCAGCCTTGTATTTACACTAGTGCAGGTCAGTGTCATTTGTTACTGCTTCTGTAGATTTTCCTCTGCTTTGTAGCTTCATAACTAGTGTAGGAATTGTTAATTTTGCATTCTGAATATTTTGGATTTCATTTCAATTGTTAACTAGCTACTTCTAGGGGAAGTTCTTAGCGTGATGATAGAATAGAAGATTTGTGAAGTTATTAGGTATCGCTATAAACTCTCTGTTCTTGTCCTTGCTACTGAAATATCCACTGTTTTGGTATGCCTCATCCTATAGTTTCCATTTTCTAGTTTACCAAAAATAATACTTGAAAATTATTTTCTAGTTTCCATTCTCTAGTTTACAAAAGTGCCACTGCACCATTATTTGATAGATACTAAGACATGTAAATACTAATTAGTTGTATTATCGCAAACAAGAAATACGTCTAGATAGTAGATTGGGTACTTCTGTCTCTCTTTATGTGGATCTTCCATTCGGTTACATGAATTCACAAGACAAACTATAAATTAGTATAGCACAAGTAATTTACATGAGGCTTAATATATCCTTTACTCTTTAAAGTGGTTTTTTGACCGTACTGGTGCCAAAAAAAAATTTAATTACCTAAATAATGTGCAAAAAAATAAATTTACCAAAGTGGGGTGGATTGTGCCACGGTGGAATGAGATGCGCTAACTGGGTTGGCGCTTCATGAGACACCAACTCAGTTAGCGCATCATGTGTTGAGTAATATAACACATGATGCGCTAACTGAGTTAGCGCATTATGATGAGCTAACTCAATTAGCTCATCATGATGCGTTAACTCAGTTAGCGCATCATGATGCGTTAACTCAGTTAGCGCATCATGTGTTATATTACTCAATGATGCGCTAATTGAATTGGTGTCTCATGAAGGCAATTAAGATTTGAAAAAAAATTGCAACAAAATAATTTAAAGTTTAAATAAATGTTATGGGAAAATAATTTTAAATAATTATATGTTATATATATAAATGATGGTATTTAATACAAGTTAATTATTTGCGGGGAATGGAGAGAGAATACAATGTCGTCGACGGTTCCTAGCATCCCGAGGTGGGTTTCTTCCTGGTTCCATGTCGTCTTGTTCACCTTCCACTATGTTTCCAGATGCACTAGCTTCTTGGGCAAATGCTTCATTTAACTTAAAACCTTGGCCCGGTGGGTCGTGCTGTGTGGAAGTGCCGGCTTGGTATGTGAACCCACCAGATGCTGGTGACATCATCGGAGCATGTTGCCATTGATCAATCCACTGATTGGGTCTTGAATTTGATCCACTTGGTTGGGTACACGCTCTTGGAGTAACATATGTCATTTTTCAATGGAGGACTGTTATATGTCGGCATAGACTTATTCAGAGATAGACTTATTTTCCTATCTAAACGTATATGTTAGTAACATATTTACATTATAAAAAAATAAGTATTAGTTTGTAAGCGCGTTGACCTATTGACATGTTTAAAGGTCATAATATGAAATGAGCTTTTAAACAGGCTAATAATAGGTCAAATCAAACTTTGAAACAGGCCAGGTCAGGCCTAAACAAATGGCCTATGACAGGTAACAGGTCAGGCTTGAACCACAAAAATATAATACAGGCCATGTTTGAGCCCTGCAATTCCCAGCTCGGCTCGGCCTATTTCCTCCCCTACTAATTAGTATATTCAAAATATGTTTAAATATTTGACACAAAAAGAATATATTTATATTTTTATGATAGAAATATTAACTATATTTATTTTATCCCTTAGTCCATAATTAAACTAAAGTAATAATGAGTCATTAAAATCTTTAAATGAAATACATTTAATTTTTTAATTTATAGAAACATTAACTATATTTATTCATCCCTTAATCCATAATTAAAATGAAGTAATTTATAATTTTTCCCAAAGAAAAATAAAGAAGTGATAATGAGTCATTAAATAATTAAATGAAAGACCAACAAGGTTGGTTCAAGTGGGACATGTTTGATTCCCCTTAAGCAAGGTCTCAGGTTCGAGTTTTGTGGATGGAAAAAATCTTTGCGGGGAGAGTTAGCTCCACCATGATGTGGATGTTCCTGGCTCGAACAGGATTGCCTCCCGTGGAGGATACGTGTGATTAAATAAAAAAATAAATGAAATATATCTAAATATTTAACAGAAAGAGAATGTAACTTTAACTATATTTAAAAGTTGGTGAATGTAACTTTCAAAGTTTTCTCTGAGTATAAATATCTAGCAGCCATACGCATTCAAAATATATATATAACTCACCTATCATTTATGCAAACCTATTATAAGAACCATGAAAATAAATTTACTGTTGTAACAAAAATTTAAATCAATAAAGACACTAAATTTTAACATAGAAAATTTCTCCAATGTAAAAAACAAAATTATAGGACTTGATGCAAAAACATCATTCACTAATATAACAATAATTATGGGTATAAGTTTACCAACACATCAAGAACAACCATTAACAAGAATGTGTAAAAAACTCTGAAAGATCATCTTTTAAAAAGTTGTTACAGGATATCAGCTCTAAAAATTTGAAGCAGAATTCAAACTGATTCGTGGACATGGAAGCTAGAGACTAATGGATCAAACTACTCAAATCAGCATATGCAATGATTAATATTAATAATGCAGCAGCGGATAAGCATTTTTTCTGGTCCGAATTATTCCCCCAAAAATGGTAGCTTGGGGGGTGGAAGCTATTGTTAGATCGCCTATCAACGTAAGTCAATTACGAAGGAGAAATATATTGGCTACTAACCTGAACATGTCATGTGTTATTCGTGGTTAAGATATGGAATCTTCTTTACATGCATTTTACTGTTTACTTATCATTGGTTGCGTAAGTGTGTCGACTATTATTTGTCCAACTATATGCAAAGATCATTTTTACACAACACGGATGAATTAATATTGTCGTGGGAAATAAACTAAAAAAGGCTGTCTTTGTTATATGGTTTGCAGTAAATTGGTCATTACAACTACACATTAATAATGTAATTTAACTAGTGTACGACCCATTCATTGGATATTATTATTCAAACAGATTGTTTATACTAAATACTATAATATATTTAATTTAATTAATATAAATATGTAAACTTTAGAAAATGATAATGATTAGTAATTTTTTTCATATTAAAATTTATACTTGTTTATATAGAAAGAATTACAAAAATTAAAATATAGAAAATTTATTTGAAACAATTAATAATTACAAATGTAAAATTTACCATATTATATCATTTTAATTTTTTGAAATATTACTTTATACACTATAGTTTTTGTCAAATTATAACGTTTAAAAATATAATCACATATAAGAATCCTAAGTTATATTATCGAGACTTCACCCTAGATATAGCAACATATAATTGACCATAAGAGAAAATGGTTTTTGGTAAATAAACACCAACGTGTGACAATGTCTAGTTTTGACTTTTATTAATGGTCACAACAAAACAAAGAAAAA
Source organism: Sesbania bispinosa (assembly GCA_026901365.1). Classification (NCBI taxonomy): domain Eukaryota; kingdom Viridiplantae; phylum Streptophyta; class Magnoliopsida; order Fabales; family Fabaceae; genus Sesbania; species Sesbania bispinosa. The sequence goes on along the minus strand of QLOH01000295.1, from coordinate 514,445 downwards.
TAAAAATTGTCTTCATTGAAACTTTAATGGAGGGAGATGATCAAATAGAATTAAATTCATTCGAGGTGTCCCAAATGTGTTCCGCATTTCTTTTTTAAAAAAAAATGTAAAATCTAGTTTATATACATTTAAATGTAAACAAATATAATATACTCATTCCGTTCCTTAAAAAAATATTAGAGGGGTTAATAGAAAAGTGTATCAATATCAATTGAACTATAAACTTATTGATAATAATTTATTTAATTAATTAGTTAATTGATAATCATTTCTATTTTTAGTTGATTTGGACATTTCTCGAATTGACATATTCAAACTTCCAAATAATACTAATGAACAAGAATGGAAAGTCAACTGTCTGGAGACCAACACCTATATATAGAAACATTCTTTGCATGAAGAGCTCACACACAAAAACTCAAAGTAAGGAACATTTGCTTCCAAATTCCAACTTGGTTTGGATTTGAATCAACCATTTTGCTCTTACTTTTTTTAAAATAATTTCTGAGAGGTGAGGCCACCGCCAAACCTCATGCAGATCCCTTCGCCATAGTAACTACACACAACAAGACCCTTCAAACAGCAAACGATTCTGGCCTTTAGCCAATTCTAGAGTGTTCCCTTCTTCAATACAAAGATCCTCCAGCAAGCCCAACAACCATTTCTGTGACCTTGATAGCCAGACGAAGACGACATCCATGAAGAAAATACCTACTATGTTGAGAAACAAAATCACTACACCATAAGTGACTTTTAGCAACATTTAAAAAATGTTATTAAATTATGATAAAATGTTGCTTTCTTTTAACATTTTATCAAATACAGTATAAAGCCCCCGTCGCTAAATGATTTTAACAACATTTTTAACATATTATTAACAACATTCTAAAATGTTACTAACTGATTTTAACAACATTTTTAACATATTATTTGTAACACTGAAAAAATGTTACTAATGTATTTCTTTTGTAACATCAAAAAATGTTGTTAATAGACATTTTTAATAATATTTAAAAAATGTTAGTAACTTACAATTGATACATTTAAAAAAATATTAATTTGATACACATTTTAAGACATTAATATAAATTTAAGGAGAGAACTCCAATTCTTTTTTGTCATGAATATCAATCTCCTATATTGAACACATAAGCATCATAAAAATGACATTAAAAAATTTTACATAAACAATTCACCATTTTAGTTTATATAACAATTCAGATGTCATAAAAAGTAAATAAAATGGAGGTCTGACAAGTAAATTGCTTGGATAAAGTATTTCTATATTAAGAATGTACCAAATTTATATTATCCTTGAGGCCAACAAAAGGCAATCCCTAGAAAATTCTGATTCTCTAGCACCCACCCAAAGAGGAGCCAATCTATGCGGTATATATTTAGCAAACCCCCGGGTTACCACAAGAAAATTGCAACCAAGGGACAAATATAAGAGAAACAGAGTAACACTAAGAGCAAATGCAACCAAAAAGCTTTTTACCTTGTCCAACATGTTATCCTCTTCAACAAGAATAAATTCTTAGGCAGGTGGATCTCTCAACTTCTTAAAATAGACCTATATGAAGAACAACCAAAAAGACACAAGCTTACCTTCAGTTGACAGACCAACATATTTCCATTGTTCCAATAGCAGAATTTCTACAAAAGAATTTAAGAGAATATGGCAAAATTGAGTAAGTTTCTTGTCTACTTTTTTAATTCCTATTTATATCTTGCATTTTAAATATAAAACATATTCATAATCCATAATAAATTATAAAAAATAAAATCTTAAAATGATTAAATATCTTTTAAAATATTCTTTTAAGTATTTATACACTTAAAAAAAAAAACCTTTTTTAGGTAATCTTCTACCTCACAGGTTTCTTTACCTTAATTTCTCCAATGTTAGCCTCATCCCACCCTTACATGTCCCCTACAATATATGATAGCAAATGCAAGATTTATAAAGTTAAGAAAAGGTAATATGATGTGCTTAAAATAGGACCGTATACGAATAAGACAATCACACACACATATATATGTAATGTAAGCAGGAACATGAAAAAAAAGGTGAATCAAAATTAAAGTAAGGATGATGAAATATAAAAGCTTGTACAGAGGCTTACTTACATGTATTTTAACTTCTTACATGATCACATCAGTTGAATTGATCATCCTGTTAACATAAGGCAGAGAAGGCTAGCTTTTTGAAGTCAAAGAGAGAAGGGTTCATGCACAAAGTGATATACAAACTTATATAACTAATCGAGACTAAACTTCTGAAATTTGATGTTCCCTCTCTGAAGCAATAGTATCAACCTATAATGGACTCAATTGTCAGAAAAAAAACAAATAATAAAACTCATGAAAGATCTATGTTTTACTATGGGTTTATGGGGTAATTATACGGTGGACCCCTTGAGTTTGGGTCCATGGTAGACCTTTACCATAAATAGTATAAATTTAATATTAAAATATTTATTAATATATATTATAAAATTAAAATTACTTTTTTATAATAAAAAAAGTTAATGGTCTATGGTGGACCCAAAGTCAAAGGGTTCACCCTATAATTACCCTGGGTTTATGTCATCAAACCAGAGATGACTAGTTCATAGCACAAAATTGACATGTATAGTAATTAATTAAAAATAATAAAACATTCAAGTGATGATGTGGATAATCAAATAAAAACTGCTTACACTTCATTTGCACTCCGAATTGCATAGAAGCTGAAAAAATGCACATTTCATAATCACATCTTCTCCTCAAATTATATATATTATTTGAATTACTATCACTAACCAATGATTAGAGGATATGTAATTAATAAAAAGCAAAGTAAATATTATTATTGAGCCTTATAAACTATACTAAATACATATAGGTCTGTATAGCTTGGCAAATACTAATTACCAAAAATATATAAGTAAAGACAAAAACAAACCTCGAAATGCAACTTACCACTCAACGCCATCAGTCATAAGGTATACTTGGCTTTTCAACAACTTTTAATCCATTAATTAACTAAGCTTGGCAAACAGAACTTGACAATAAAAAGAAATATTAAAATATTAAAATCCTAAACACCTATTTACAACAAATATTCAAGTATACAGAGAAGGTATCCCCACACAAATAATTTGTACAAGCCGGTCCACTACATTTTAGTTAGGGAATAATGGCTGCAAAATTTAACATTGTGTTAGAAGACATGTTAATGACAAACCTTTAACAAGAGTATCAAACTCACCCCTGCACCAATTTAGTATAGTCTCATTTAGACCTTCAATCAAATAATGGTGCACATTTAAAAACATATCATTTCATATATTAAGTCATCTAATCTAAATATATATTAAATCTGAATATTAAAATTATCACATGTCATGATCTCATGCAGTCTCATTTTTAACTTTTTTTTCCATCATTTCAAATTCCTCATTCAAAATAACTATTCAGAGCGTTTTTTTTACAACACTTCCCGCTTCATTCGCTCCTCCGCTTTTAAATTTATTTATTTGTTTGTTTTTCTCAGATAAACCACTATCTCCCTTTTACATAACAAAACCGCTCCATACTCATAAACCATTCTCTCAAAAACTTCCGTTAACCATTTTCTTCGATTGTTCCCATCATTAGGTAGCAAAGGAGCAATTGTTTGGCTGGACCGTATCACACCTATCATGTCAACTACCTAAGGATGAATCATCTGGATGGTGTTTGAAAGTCCAGGATTCATGTTCTCAAAATTGGAAAAAAGAAAAAGAAAAAGAAATTTAGTTTAGTATTGATAGAGAAGATATGTTTAATTTATTTCCTAAGCAACCTTGAAATATTCGTCCCTACTCTGGCCTCAATTTTGGATCTTCTCATGCATCTTATTATTTACCTTGAGGTAACTTTTTATTTTTTTCTTAGTACATGTTATAAATTCTATCATTTATATATTTTGTTGTATTTTTTACTCTATCATTTATATTTTTTTTCTCAGTACACTTTATGAGATTATTTCTTAGTATTTTTCTGTCTTTGTAGTATTTTTTACTCTATCATTTATATATTTCGTGATTAATTTTACAAAAAGCAGTTTGTTTGGGAAGCTTTTATCTCACAAATATGCATAGCAAGGAGACCATTGATTATGCCAATGAATTTAATCCTAATTGCTCTCTCCCAATTGTATTTTCGGCCATTGGTTTCTCGGCGGTTAATGAAAGTAATTTCTCTAACAATTACTCTTTTTATTTTTACTAACAATTGTTGTATTTTTTTATTTAAACTGTAGGAAATCATGGATTGTTTATTGCAAAATTATAATAAATAATAGCGCATGAGCAGGGAAAAGATAAGCATCATAAATCATTCTACGAGTATCTTTTGGTAAAATGATTCATGTGCCTGCAAAGTAATGTGATACATTTATTATGCTTCTTAAATCAGTTTTATTTTATTTTGTAGTTTCCTATAACATTATCAATTATAATCTGTCAATTAATATTTTTTTATATTTAATTTTGTTCTTGAGATTTAATTACTGTTGAAATGCAAGGTAAAAATATTTGAGTTTTATTCTTTTCATTTTCTTATTTTAGCAAAACATGTTAGGAATTGGATTTGGGCTTTTTGACCACTATAGTGTAATTTTGAAAAAAAATTACCTGAATAATGTAGTCCAGAATTAATTTACCAATTTGGTGTGGCAGGAATCACAAAGTGACATTGCGCAACGTGAATCGCAAACTGAGTTTGCGCATTGCTTGGGAAGCGCAAACTCAGTCTGCGCATTATAATGGGAAGCGCAAACCGAGCTTGCGCATTACAATGGGAGGCGCAAACTGGGTTTGCGCATTACAATGGGAAGCGCAAACCCAGTTTGCGAATTGTGAAAAGTAACATTAAGTACAAATCAGTACGAGTGAGTGAGTGATTTGAGTGAGAATAAGAATAAGAATCGGATGAGTGAGTGATTTGAGTGAGAATCAGAATAAGAATAAGAATCAGAATATGTCAGTCAAAGTTGCGAAGCGCAAACTCAGTTTGCGTTTTGTAAAACTCAACCTCCTTTTGCGCAACTTGAATAAACGCATTGCTATATAAATGAAGATGCATGCACAGCTAAACTTCCATTGTCAAAAACGCGAACCTGTTGTCCTCATATTTTTTTCTCTCATTTTAAATTAACTGTCTTTGTTTGTTGTATTTGTATGTACTGTCAAAATTTATTTTATAAAAAATGAGTCAAATAATTATTTTTATATATTCGAATGGTAGATGGTTTGAAGGTGTTAATGGTTTAATTTTTGAAGGTGATAAAAGATCTGTACGGGTAAAACGCGGAATCAGTCTTAATTTTTTGAAGAAAAAAATTCACAGAAAATTAAATCTTTCGTCCAACCAAATTATTTCTAGCTTGATTTGTAGGTTTTTAATATCTGAAAATCCAACCAGATATACAGGTATTAAAATCTGTGATGATGAAGATGTTGAGTGTATGATGGAAGGATTTCAACAGCAGTCATTGATGACTGTCCTAGAATTGTATGCAGAGATTGACAATGTTGGAAGTTCATCTGTAGCTGTCCAATCTCTTAATTTGGATACTCAACTAACAATGGGGATCGAAGATGAACGTGTATATCAATCAGAAGATATAAACGTTGAGGAGGATGTCAACATAGGTGAACCTCAAAGTGAGCAGAATGATTTCGATTTCAACATGAATTCAAATTCTTATCACGAGGATAGTGAGGATTGTAACGAAGAAGGGGAAATTCCTGAGGGGGATTCATCTGATACAGATGTTGACGGCGACTTTGATGCGAATGTTGATCCTGTAATGCCCTCTACATTTGCTGCGAATTCACCACAACCAGTCTCTATGCATGATGACAACGAACGACAACAAGGTAAGTTATGTCGATATTGTGATGTTTTTACGTTACTTGACTATTTTTTAATTTAATAGGTAATTTAATGTACAGGTCAAACAAAAGAACCTTATTGGAATTTAGTTCCTCATTATAATTATATAAACTGGGACCATCCTGATCAAGAGACAGAATCCACTGGGGTGGAAGGGCCTGGATCATGGCGAGTAGGAGATGAATTATATGTTGGTTTGCAATTCGATAGCAAGGAATCTGTTCAAATGGCTGTGAAGCACTATTCAATGAAAATACACCAGACCTTTTTTGTTGTTGAATCCAAGCCGACATATCTCACGTTGAAGTGTCGTAACTATTCTGATGGTTGTCCGTGGCGGATGAGAGCAATGTTAGGTAAGAATTCAACAAAATGGGTCATCTCTAAATGGGGAGGTAAACATACATGTATGAATGCAATGCTCTCCCAAGATCACAAGAAGTTGGATTCCGAATTCGTGTCTTCGTGCATCTTGGGTAAGGTGTTTTTAGCTCAATAAAAGTTTATAAAAATATTAAATTTGTATAATTATGTTTAAGGAACTTTGTTTTGAGACGTTGTATTGAATTTGATGTAGGAATGGTTGGCATAGATCCATCAGTCTCCATTTCAATGATTCAAGAAAGGATTAATTCCCAATTTGGTTTTTCAATCTCTTATAGAAAGGCTTGGAAGGCTAAACAAAAGGCGATAGTGAAGGTCTATGGAGATTGGGATGAGTCATATGCACTATTGCCTCAGTGGTTGGAGAAAATGTCCTTGTACTCCCCAGGTTCAGCATATAAAATTGAGACAAAGGTATTTGTTTATGATCATCAAGTGGATAATCGATTCCGGACTTTTTTTCGCGTGTTTTGGACGTACAAACAATGTTGTGATGCATTCAATTTCTGCAAGCCAATTGTACAAATCGACGGCACATTCTTGTATGGGAAATATCGAGGTACACTTTTAATCGCTACCTCTCAAGATGGTAATGGTTGTGTGTTGCCTCTTGCATTTGCTATTGTAGAAGGAGAGACATTGGAGGCTTGGTCATGGTTCCTAGCTAATTTACGTGAACATGTGACCCAAAAGCAAGGAATATGTCTCATATCTGATCGACATGCAAGTATAAAATCGGCTGTGGGAAGAGACGCTATGTGGCAACCTCCAAGTGCTTATCATGTTTACTGCATCCGTCATATTGCTAGCAACTTCAACCACAAATTTAAAAATGCAAAACTAAAAGGGGACCTTCTGAAGCTAGGTACATGTGTATGGTATTATAAATATTTTATAGTTGTTGTTATTTTCTAATACTTGTAATTAATTATTAAACCTTATTGTAGGGTATACAACATGCATCCATCATTTCGAGCGCAATGTCAACAAGTTTCGTGAGGTTAGTCCTGAAATTCAAAGGTGGATTGACAGCATCTCAAAAGAAAAATGGAGCCTTGCACATGACTATGATGGACGTAGATATGGACACATGACCACAAACTTGTCTGAGGCTGTGAACAAGATATTCAAAGGTGCTAGAAATTTACCAATAACAGCATTGGTGAAATGTACTTATTCACGTCTCGTAGAGTATTTTGTTAAACGTGGGGCAGAAGCAGGGTCAGAATTAGGTCATGGACGAAGATATTGTAAAAAGTTTTTAGATGTATTTAGTAAAAATCAGGAGGATGCATGTTCCCATAGGGTGCGGCGGTACGACATCCAATCAACCAAGTTTGAGGTGGAAGAGACATTCAATCCAGTTACACAAAGGGGTGGTCAAACGTGGGCAGTAATCTTAAACAAATCCTACTGTGAGTGTGGAGCATTTCAAGCATTTAGATTCCCATGCTCTCATGCAATAGCTGCCTGTGCTGCTGTGAGCATTAACTTCTTCCAATTTGTAGATCCAGTCTACTCCATCCATAATATTGTTGAAGCATATTCTGCACAATGGTGGCCGATTGGAAACGAAGAAAACATGCCACTTTATAACGGTCCCCGGATTATTCCGGACTTCTCAACCATTCGTGGCAAAGGTCGTCCAAAGTCAACGCGCATAAGAAATGAAATGGACTGGACAGAGTCTCAGAATACACAAAGGTGTAACCATTGTCACCGTGTGGGACACAATCATCGAATCTGCCCTTCATACGTACAAGACCAACGTGAAACGAGGGAAGACAATGAAATTGACCCATAATTATGTAATTCTAATATGGAAGTAGTTTTTTTAAAAATGTCATTTGTGATTTTTAGCAACTAATGTTATCTATGTTTCTTTGAGATGTTTCTGTCACATAGATTTTACTGTCCTCTCCACCCAAACATCAAAATATTAATTTATTTAATATCAATATAAATTATTAATTTAATTTAATTCCATTATAAATTAATTAAATTAACACATTACGTACCCAAGTATATTGCATGGGGCATGCATGGGACGCGCAAACTGGGTTTGCGTGTTGCATTGACTGACGAGACACTTCACTGGGACTTGCGTACGTCCTGGGACGCGCAAACTGGGTTTGCGTGTTGCATTGAGTGACGGGACACTACCCTGGGACGTGCAAACTGGGTTTGCGTGTTGCGTTCAGCTGACGAGATATTTCCCCGGGACGCGCAAACTGGGTTTGCGTGTTGCGTTTGACGAGACATGGCCTGCACGAGGGAATCTTGGGACGCGCAAACTGAGTTTGCGACTTTGACTGTCCCCTTTCTCCAAGCCTGCCGGATGGGACGCAACATTCACGGGTTTGTAGGCAGGTATGGGGAACCGAAAAAGCTGATTGCATTCACGGGTTTGTATGCAGGTATGGGGAACCGAAAAAGCTGAGTTCGAATCTCAGTGCAACTGTTCCCTCGTGATACATTTTTTTACAACATTTTAATACAAATGTGGGCACCCTTGCATGTATATATATGCACACTACCTGTATCATTTGGGCACCCTTGCTTGTTCTACGAGATTGTGTGAATCCTTGCTCATTCAATAACCAACTTTCTCTCATTCTCTGAAAAATGGCTACCGAAAGAATTATTCACCCTGGTCCAAAAGATACATCTTTGTTACGTTTACAAGACGTGCATGTTTCTGAGCATGTCTGGAATAATGAACTTGATAGAATATTATTCATAAGGCGATCTGGTGACCGACAAGGACGTGCCCTCCAAGTGCCTGAAGAGATTAAACCTCTTCTTAGACGCGCTGGATTTTTGGGTGCGGCTTCACTTGACTTCTTTCAACTAGATCATACACTAATATCTGCTTTGGTTGAAAGATGGAGACCAGAGACACACACATTCCACATGCCACCAGGAGAGTGTACCATCACTCTTCAAGATGTAAATATTCAACTGGGCTTGAAGGTGGATGGTGAAGCTGTTACAGGTGTAACATATGCTAATTGGCGGCCACTAATCCAAGAGTTGTTGGGGGTGACACCAACAGACGCCGACATTAGAGGAGGGCATCTTAAAATGAAGTGGCTTGATAACCATTTTGGAGACTTCAATGCACATGCCCACGATGAAATTCAAATAGAAAGATATACACGGGCATTCATATTACGTCTCATGGGCGGTATTTTATTCACAGATCACTCAGGTTGTTATGTCTCATTACGATATTTACCACTGTTAGCGGACTTCGACGTGGCCGGCACATATAGTTGGGGGTCTGCTGTTCTTAGTTACCTTTATCGAGAACTATGCAAGGCCACTGACTATGCTCGTAAAGAGATTGGAGGGGCCTGTGTCCTCATACAGTTGTGGGCATGGATGCGTTTTCCTAAGATTTCCCCTGTACCACCGGAAACGGAGCCAAACATGCCACTTGGTACACGGTAAGTTACCTGCATGAACCTTCAAGGAAAACTTAATTAAATTTTGTTCGTAAATTTCATTTATGCACAGCGTAATAATTCATGTTTTTAAACCAACATAATAGGTGGGCAGGTTCGGTGAGTTATGTATCTCAACATAATTCAATCTTACACTACAGACATATTTTTGATACGATGGCGCGCACAGATGTGAGTTATTTTCTTTTATTACCCCTACATATTATTGGTTGTTTTATATTTATCCACCTAAGTTTTTAACACCATCTACAGATTGTTTGGGTACCATACACGCCTGAAATCATGATCCAACTTCCACCATATTGTTTAGAGGGTCTTCAAATATGGAGGGCCGTTGTGCCACTTGTTTGCTTCCACATTATTGAGTGGCATCAACCAGATCGTTGTATGCGGCAGTTTGGTATGCATCAGCATATTCCACGACCTCCCTGTCAGCCAGATAAACTACATGATCTTACATTGAAGGGGAAGACAGCGGAAAATTGGCGAGCCAAACATGCCGTATACGTGGACCAATGGGATCATAGGATGCATTTTGTTTGGGAAAATGAACACTTTCAAGGGGAAGGGCACCTACCCCCCAATTCTGAATATATTATTTGGTATAAAAGACACACAAGGCGCTGGATTAGTAGAACGGGTGCAAAGGATGGACACATGGTATGCCTTATTATTTTTTTAATATCTTGGAAAGTATGATAATGTTCATGTGTAGGTTGACAATATCTTATTTACATTTATGGTGTAGGCTGACTGCTTGGAACGCATGTATTTCACGGTGACGACAGAAGGGCAAAGTTCGTTCACTTTTGAAAACATGAGACACGAACTAGGTCATTGTTTGCAAGTTTGTCGACAAGTAGATAGAATTACAACAGCAGCATCCTCAGCTCCCGCCCCTACTCAAGTTGCACAAGAATCGCAAGTCAGCGATGACATCCCTGCTGGACGGGTGGAAGGACAAGGTCTGCATCGTCGTCGTAGACGAGTGGCCCATGAACAACTTACAATACCACCACCACCAGAACCTGAGCCAGGGATGTATTATGTGCCACCGGTGCATCCTTTTGATCCATATTCCTCATATTATTATCCATCACAACCGACACCTCCAACTATGCCTTCTCCTGACTTTGGTTATCAACCACCATTTACAATGGAGGAATGTTATATGCCAACACCGTCGGTTCATGTGACGCCACCTGTTTATACACAAAATATTGCAACACCAACAACACCAACAGGTTGGATTCATCAATGGTTAGATGCTCCGCTCATGTCCCCAGATGCTTCCGGGATGCCTTACCCAGCCAGTTCTTCTAGACAACCTGATCCCCCTGGCCTTGGTTTTAACTTAAATGAAGCATTTGCTGAAGAAGGAAGCTCATCAGGACATGTGCTGGAAACTGACGACCACGAGCCAAGAAGAAATCCACCGCGCCATGCAAGAAACCGGCGTCCTCATTGTATTCTCTCCCCTTTCCCACCAACAGATTAAATGTATCGTTGATTAATTCTTGCAGTATCTTTGTTTAAATTGAGTATTGTCTGAAATTATTCCTAATTAACATATTTTTATATTTTATGTAAAATAATCCGTTTTAAGTAGAAATAATATATAATTACGGCCAAAAAAAATTTTAAAACGTTTTATAACAATTCGCAAACTGGGTTTGCGCTTCCCATTGTAATGCGCAAACCCAGTTTGCGCCTCCCATTGTAATGCGCAAACTCGGTTTGCGCTTCCCATTATAATGCGCAGACTGAGTTTGCGCTTCCCAAGCAATGCGCAAACTCAGTTTGCGATTCACGTTGCGCAATGTCACTTTGCGATTCCTGCCACACCAGATTGGTAAATTAATTCTGGACTACATTATTCAGGTAATTTTTTTTCAAAATTACACTATAGTGGTCAAAAAGCCTTGGATTTGCAATTAACTGCCAATTACTTAAAAGCATTGATACTATGGGGATGAAATTTTTTATTTGATTTTATTTGGAACAAATGTGCTAAAAATTGTTTTCTTTGATTAGTCATTGTACTAAAATAATTACTCTATTCATATAATCATCTTGAAGAATTTATGAATGTAATACATGTAAAAGTTTGAAGGATTCACTTGATATTAAACAAATACATGATCCATATACTATTGTTGGAGTTAGCATGTGAAGAAACGGTATAATTCTTATTCACTATATTTTCATTATATTTACTTGAATATATATGTTATTAAATTGTTCTTAAATGTAGTAATTTTTGTGAAAAATAAAACTCCAAAATACCTTTCCCGACCTTGCTTTAATAAACTTTCTATAGTATTCTAAAATATTGATATACCATGCTAAATTATTTAATCAGTTTTACATTTTTTTATCATATTATTTCTCTTAAATTAATTTTTCTGTAGTTTTGTTGGCTTTATTTAGATATTTAGATAACTATATAATGATAATATGTAGTATACTACATGGGTCGCCTGCCTAGTGTTAGTACAATAAAGAAAACAAGATTTACTCTAACTATACTCTAGGAATAATGAAAGCAACAGGGAGGAATAAAATGTTTGCTCAACATGCATTTCTTTTTACACTACAAGAATATAGATAATACAGTAACTATTTTCAATTTAGTGCTTATTTCAACGTAATTTCTTAAAACTAGCACAGAATTGTAGAATTTATCTTGCAAAATACCATCTCCCCAACATTTCTTGTGATATGTATCAACTTGCTCCAAAAAATAGCACAATGGTGTCACTAACAAGAACCATATACTAGAGAAGATTACCTTTAGAACAAACTCAGAAAAGTCAGAAACATGAATACAATGTCAATGGAGACATTCAATCTACATTGACAACATTGTAATAAATGATTACTAAAACGCCGAAAATCGGAAAAAAAAAACAATTGAAATTTGGCACAATCAAGTCTTTGTAAGCAGATTCAGGGATAGAGCAACAAATAAATAGAAAACATGTTAGAAACAACCTGTTTTGATGCTTAATTAAAACTGCCTGAGAAACGATCTGGTCCTCGGTAATAGGAAACCCTAGAGCTCGGCAAGTTCGCATGCATATCACAATTAGGCAACACAAAATGAAGAAATGAAATCAAATGAGATGAATACGAGTGGCAAATCCACGAGTAAAATTAAAATGAAGAAAAGAAAGAAATAAAGAGAACGATCAAACCGAGAGATGAGTCTGCAGAGTATGATGACAAATACTCATAGGAGACAACGGTGACTCGTTTAGAAAGAGAAATCCACTGATTGCGATGGCGGCGACAGTCGCAGAAGCCATGAGAGAGAGAGAGGATTTGGGAATTTGGATGGGTGAAAATGGTGAAGTACTGCGATAAGAGACACATTGAAGTTAATTAAAAAGAAAATTTTAGGATTTTATTTTTTTAAACGGTAACATTTTTTCTAATAAATGTTGCAAAATAATTATTTTTTATATGTATTGCTAACATTTTTAGTAATGTCGTCAAATAAATGTTGTTAAATGTTATAAATGCAGTAATGAATGTTCATAACCAAGACCAACCATCCAAGCCTGAGAACGAATCAAGACTCTCAGTTATACTTCTAGATCAAGGATTGTTCACGGTGTACAAGCGACTTTTTATGGTTTGTTTGACCCTAAACATTACCGGTTTGGTTGTTGCAACCACAGGGCATTTTTCCTATGCAAGGAACAGAGCTGCTCTGTTTTCCATTGGGAATATACTTGCCTTGACTCTGTGTCGAAGTGAGGCCTTCTTGCGTGTTGTGTTTTGGCTCTTAGTGAAGATCCTTGGGAGATCATGGGTCCCTCTCTTTCTTAAAACAGCAACCACATCTCTTCTACAAAGCTTAGGAGGTATACACAGTGGCTGTGGCGTGTCTTCAATTGCATGGTTAGGGTATGCATGAGTCCTCACTCTTAAAGACAGAGACAACACTTCACCAGAGACTATTGGAGTTTCCTCTGCCATTCTTTCCCTTCTCTGTTTCTCTTCTATGGCTGCATTTCCACTTGTTCGTCATCTTCATCACAATGTGTTTGAGAGGTCTCATCGTTTTGCAGGATGGATGGCTCTGTGTCTCCTCTGGGCGTTCATCATGCTCACAATCTCTTATGACCCAAAAACCAAATCCTATTCAAATGAAATTGGATCCAGGTTGATCAAAAGTCAAGAATTTTGGCTCACGGTGACCATCACAATTCTTATAACCATGCCATGGTTGACAGTGAGAAGAGTTCCTGTGAAAGTCTCCACTACTTCTGGCCATGCCTCTATCATCAAGTTTGAGGGTGGAATAAAGGCTGGCATACTTGGAAGGATTAGCCCATCTCCACTGTCTGAGTGGCATGCCTTTGGCATAATCTCAGATGGGAAGAAAGAGCACATGATGCTTGCAGGTGTAGTTGGGGATTTCACAAAATCTTTGGTTTCAAACCCTCCAACACATTTGTGGGTTCGCCAAGTGCACTTTGCAGGCCTTCCTTATTTGGTAAACATGTATGGAAGGGTGTTGTTAGTGGCCACTGGCTCAGGAATTTGTGTGTTTCTTTCATTCCTTTTGCAACCATGTAAAGCAGATGTGTGCGTACTTTGGGTGGCCAAAAGGGTTGAGCAAAATTTTGGTAAGGAAATTAAGGAAATGGTAAGTAGGCACCCAAGAGATCAGGTGATAATCCATGATACAGGTGTGTTAGGTAGGCCAAAGGTGTCTGAAATGAGCGTCAGTGCTGCAAAGAATTGGGGTGCTGAAGTGGTCATTGTCACTAGCAATCCAAAAGGTAGCAGAGACGTTGTCGATGCATGTAAAGCCGCTGGAATTGCAGCCTTTGGTCCCATATGGGATTCCTAGCTAGTTCTTTTTCCTTTTCTTGTTTCTTTTGATTAAGCATCATTTCCTTTTTCCAGGTGTTGATTCAACTACTTATCCCTAGATCTGTAGATTGATAATGTCGAAACAGATTAGTGTATATGTTGATGTTTATAACAAATATTATGTTAAGAATTGTGATTATCCGGCCCTTTGTGAGCCCTTAGTCCCTTGATCTTTGACAAATCTTGTGAAAATTTCTACCCTCTAGGAATTTGATATCTTGTCCTTCAAATCTGAATCTGACCTGAGCAAATGGAGATTTGACTAGAAACTAATCAATTATACCCTTAAACTCTTCTCCAACGTAGAAATATAGCTCAAAACAAAACCATTTACTATTCGGTCTTCGAATTCCATATTTTTTTATCCATATCTTCCTTAGCTAAAAAAAAGGAATTATATGTAAAACTACTTTTACACCTTATGGTAGCTAGTCACCTTGTTAATTTTTTCAGTAACAATATTTTAAAAATCAACCATGATCCATATATTGATTCTTAAGTTTACACACCATGTGTTCCTTTCCTTCTTCAATGAACTCCACTGGTTGGTCCATATAAACATCCTCTTCTAAATATCCATTCAGAAAGACAGTTTTAACATCCATTTGATGCAACTCAAGATCATAATGAGCTACCAGTGCTATGATAATTCTGAAAGAAACTTTCTTAGAAACAGGCAAAAGTGTTTCCTTATAGTCAATGCCATCTTTTTTAGTAAAATCTTTGGCAACAAGTCGAGCCTTGTAACGTTCGATATTGCCATGATAGTCACGCTTAGTCTTAAAGACCCATTTACACCCAACTCTCTTGCATCCTTCTAGCAATTCCACAAGGTCCCATACACCATTTTTGTATCATTGATTTAAGCTCATCTTTCATGGCATCTAACCACTTATCAAAATTATCACCATTAATGGCTTCTGAAAATGAAACTGGATCATTATCAATGCCTAAGTCATTTTCTCACTCTTGTAGATAAACCACATAATCATTCGAAATAGCATATTTCCTTTCTCTTTGAGATCTTCTTAATACTATTTCTCGTGGTTGTTCTACTACAGGTTCATTATTAACCTTAGGATCATTAATTTGTTGTTCTTCTTGATTGTTGTGTGGTTCAACAACATGTTGAACAACAATTCTTGAAGTAGAGGTACTAGTTAAAGGAACTTGTACTCTAACTTCCTTAATCTCCACATTTCGTGAATCTTCACTCCCACTGGTTTCACCATTTTCAATGAACCTGACATTTCCAGTTTCAACAATTCTTGTACTATGGGTAGGACAGTAAAACATATACCTTTTTTATTTTACTGGATAACCAATGAAATATCCACTGATTGTTCTTGCATCTAGTTTCTTTTCTTGCGGATTGTATATTCTAATTCCTGCCTGACAACCCCAAACATGCAGGTGTCTCAAACTGGGTTTCCTACATGTCCACAACTCAAAAGGTGTCTTTTGAACTGCCTTACTAGGGACCCTATTCAACAAATACATGACAGTTTTTAAAGCATACATCCACAATGATACAGGTAAAGATGAATTACTTAACATGCTCCTAACCATATCCATTAAGGTTCGATTACGCCTTTTTGACACACCATTTTGTTGTGGTGTACCTTGCATTGTGTATTGAGCACAAATACCACGTTTCTCAAGGAACTTAGCAAATGGACTAGGGTGTTGTCCACTTCCATCATATCTTCCATAATACTCACCACCTCTATCTGACCTAACAATTTTCATCTTTTTGTCTAATTGCCTTTCCACTTCATTTATATATATTTCCAAGGCATTCACTGCTTGAGATTTCTCATGCAATAAATAGACATGCCCATAACGTGAAAAATCGTCAATAAAAGTGATAAAGTATTTTTCTTTATTGAAAGAATTTACATTAAAAAGTCCACATATATCAGTGTGTATAATTTTAAGAAGTTGAGTGCTTCTTGTGGCTCCTTTATTTGTGTGTTTTATTTGTTTTCCTTTAATACAATCCACACGTACATTTAGATCAGTAAAATCTAAATCCGGAAGGATTTCATTCTTTACTAATCTTTGCATCATTTCTTTGGAAATGTGTCCCAAACGCTTATGCCACAAGTAAGCAGAACGTTCATTCACTAAACTATGTATAGTGCCAACATTATGATGCAAGGTCATAAGAGTTTCAGCATATAAATTGTCAAGATTCAATTTATATAAACCATCATAAAGTGTACCAGATCCAATCACACAAGTACGCTTATACAAACTGAAACAACCATTCCCAAACCTAAAAGAGTATTCAGCAACATCAAGTTTAGACACAGAAACTAGATTCCTAGAAATACTAGGGTACATAAAAAGTATCAAATAAGTCTAAATGAAATCCAGTGTCAAGGATTAAACGATAAGTCCCGAAAGCTTCCACTGGAACCTTCACTCTATTCCCCATGAAGACAAACTTCTCATTCGGGTTTATGGTTCGGGTTGAAAGGAATTCCTGCATCATATTAGAAACATGAGTTATACATCCAGAATCAATCCACCAAGAATTATGGGGAACTTCGGTTAAGTTTGATTCGAAACATACACAAGCATTATGCTCACCTTTCTTTTCGAACCAAGCTTTACGTTTTGAGCAGTTCTTCTGGAAATGTCCGGATTTCCCACAGAAATGACATTTGTCATTTTTCTTCTGGATTTTAGTAGAGGACTCGCCAATCTTTAATGGTCCTTTGCTCTTTCCATGTTTCTTAACAACTTTCTTTCCAGCTCCCTGATCACATAATGAATGAGGTGGTTTCCTTGATTCTTAAGTCTGGTTTCCTCCTAAACTAACATAATGTGCAATTCATGCACATTCCATTTGTCTTTCATGGTATTATAGTTCATTTGGAAAGGACCATACTCAGACGGTAATGAGTTCAAAATGAACTGCACAAGGAAAATTTTATCCACTGCCATTCCAAGTGACTTAAGTCTTGTTGTAATATTTGTCATCTCAATGACATGTTCATGCATAGTACGAGAACCATCAAACTTCATGGTGGTTAAGGTACTCATTAATGTCCCAGCAAGAGACTTATCAGCAGTTTGGGAGCGCTCTTCCACAAATTTCATAAATTCTTTTGCACTTTCAGTTTTTTGAAGAACAGACTTAATGTTACTTGCTATGCTCATTCGCTTAAACATTAGGCTAAGTTTGTTTGACTTTTCCCAAGCCTTATAATGGGCTTTCTCTTCATTGCTACTAGCATCAGTAATAGCAGCATGTTTTTCAACTTGAAAAGCCAAATCAAGATCCAATACACCTAAGTGAAATTGGACTTGTTCGCTCCAATTAGAGAAATTCAACCCATTAAAAACCGGAACAAACATAGAATGCGAATGTAAAGATACAGGAACAGATACTTCAATTAACACATGTTTAACATTAATGCTTTGAGTCATAAATTAAACATACAATATAGATTCAAACAACAAACAAGCATTCTATGTATACTAATGTTCTCCTTTGGGTGATACATTAATACACAAAAACATAATGATGCTAATAATATCAACATTATTTGGTAAGATACATATGCATTAATTAGAAATACTTATTATCTTTGGATATATAAATAAAGCTAATAATGCATACTCACTACCAACAGTCATATCCATTAATTATAAGAACAACTAATCAACCTTTGGGTGATCCATAAATGCCTTATAAAAATAAACTTCAATTAACCCATAAATCAATAATTTATAATTTAGTATCCATTCAATGGGTAATTGAAATAAAAATTCATCGATCACTAATTTGGAATTAAATAAAACATAAATATTTGACCACTTTGATGATTACAAATCTATCATACATTTAATTCCAAAATTAATACATGCGGTAATTGTGGGTATTAATTGAATGAGACTAAATTTCCTTAATTCTAGTTGCATCATCTCTTGATCAATTACATTGCAACCAATTACATGTGAAATTGAATTTCACGTATAGGAACATTATGAATTTCAATTCAAGATAACAATTTGAAATTAAGATGACAGGGCGAGCCTTCAATGTTACGTTTAAATTCAATAATTTTCATTTTGAATTGACGTTCTCGTTACAGGGAAGCAATCACAATTCCATTCTTGATTTCAATTAAAATTTTATGATTTCAATTTGAAATCTATTAGTAATACGCAGCGGGAAGTTAATAGCCTTGAGGGATACATTATGGATAAATTCTAATCAGTAAAGATTTCATCTTCATGTAGTAGAAAATTCTACCATTCACAAATTCCTAATTTTAAAATTAGGGTTCATACAAATTGGGAAAAACATCATTTATGGAGAATCATAAATTCAACAACCTAAAGCTCTGATACCACATGTAAGTTGCAGTTTTCATACATTCTTAATTCAAGAAAACTACTGCACATCATAAAGATCTTAGAATCTATGATTCTCACATACATTATAATAGTAAGAGAGACTTACCTTGATCCAATAGAGACCCAATGAGAATAAGTTCTTCAATCTTCTTTTCCCAATCTGCCTCTTTGCCTTTCTTTCTTACTCACAGACTTTCTTGATGGTTAATAGTGAGTAACTGTTATAACAGAGACAGAAACTTGTTTCCTTTATATAGCCAACTTCCATCAAGTTGGTTACAATCAATTTTAAAAGATAACTTCCAAAGGATAAGATAAGGAAGTTGATTACCATAAGTTATTTAAAATTTAAATGATAACTCATACTAACCAATAGGTCCTTTTATTTTATTAAATCACATTTAGGCCCATAATTATATTTCACATGAGTCACATTATTTTATTTATATTTATTTTTTCAACATGATACACATAAAGTTATATAGTGATAAAATGTTATTATTGTTTTAATAATGTCTCAAACTTTAAGAAAAATAAAAAACACATTAAGAGAAATTCTATTGTATCAGTATATTTACTATTGTTATTGTATGAACTATTTTCTTTAAAACATTGTTAATTATATAATTATTTCATAATAATATTTAACTTATTAGGAGGGTTATAATTACACCGGTGTAAGTTACACCAAGTGTTACACCGCTAATAACTACAAATCGAATATGTTTTTTAGTAATCCAACCGTTGAATTATGTTTGTTCTTCATCATGATTATATGTGCCAATTTTCGTAAAATTTTGACACTAATAACTTGATAATCAAATGGTTGGATTTTTCATATATTTCAAATGTATATATAACGTTAATCTTGAGACATCCCAATGACATATCAAATAATTTCGGATTAATGTAAAATTTTATATGTATGATCTATATGATAGTAACTTTCAATCCAACGGTGGACTATTTAATACAATGATCCGTTAAAAAATTATTCAGCGGTGTAACACTTGGTGTAACTTACACCGGTGTAATTATAACCCTCCTCTTAACTTATATATACATATAGAGGAAAGTTCAACTTACACCAGTGTAAGTTACACTAAGTATTACACCGCTGATAACTACAAATCAAATGTGTTTTTTAGTAACCTAACCGTTGAATTATGTTTATTCATCATCATGATTATATGTGTCAAATTTCGCAAAATTTTGACACCAATAACTTGATAATCAAATGATTGAGTTTTTCATATATTTCAAATGTATATATAACGTTAATCTTGAGACATCACAATTACATATCAAATAATTTCGGATTAATGTAAAATTTTATATGTATGATCTATATAATAGTAACTTTCAATCCAACGATGAATTACTTAATATAAGGATCCATTAAAAAATTATTCAGCGGTGTAATACTTGGTGTAACTTACACCGATGTAAGTTGTTCAACTTACACCGGTGTAAGTTACACCAAGTATTACACCGCTGATAACTACAAATCAAAAGGGTTTTTTTAGTAATCCAACCGTTGAATTATGTTTATTCATCATCATGATTATATGTCAAATTTCGTAAAATTTTGACACCAATTAATAACTTGGTAATCATGATGGTTGGGTTTTTCATGTATTTCAAATGTATATATAACGTTAATCCTGAGACATCACAATAACATATCAAATCATTTCGGATTAATGTAAAATTTTATATGTATGATCTATATGATAGTAACTTTCAATCCAACAGTGGATTACTTAATACAACGATTCATTAAAAATTATTCAACGGTGTAATACTTGGTGTAATTTACACTGGTGTAAGTTGAACCCTACTCACACACACACACACACACATATAGGGAGCATATCAAGTGAGAACACTTGTTTATTGTGAGGAATGAGAACATTTAATAATAGTCTTTAGATTATATTTCATGGTCTTGATTTCACTGAAATAAATTAAAAATCTTTCCCCTTTATTTCTTTTCATATATATCTTTTTCCCTAAAATATTAGCCACTTTCCTTTTTCTTTCCCCACACTTTTGTTCTCTCCTATCCAAGAGTCAATCTTCTCACATTTGAATAATTATTCAATCATAAAGTATAATAATAGGTAACTTGTTGCTATTGAACTCAAATTATTATTATTATTATTATTTAATAATATATAATTAAATAAATTAAAATTAAAATTAAAATTATAAGAATATATAAAAAATTATATTAAAAATAATGATAAGAATATATAAAAAAATATATTAAAAATCACACATCATTCGATGTCTGAGTAAAATTTTCTTACACTGACAATGTATAAATACTAATTTTTAATATAATTTTTACACATTGTCAGTGTAAGGAAATTATATTAAAAATTAATATTACATTGTGTAAGGGCGTTTTCTTTGATAATATTACATTGTACGTTATTAATTTTTAATATATTAAAAATTAATATTTATGCATTATTAGTGTAAGAAAATTTTACTCCGACATTCAATGATGTGTAATTTTTAATATATTTTTTTTATATATTCTTATCATTATAATTTTAATTTATTTAATTATATATTATTAAATAATAATAATAATAATAATAATAATAATAATTAGAGTTCAATAGCAAAAAAATTACCTAATATTATACTTTATGATTAAATAATTATCCAGCTATGAGAAGATTGACTCTTGGATAGGGGAGAAGAAAAGTGTGGTGGAAGAAAAGGGAAAGTGACTAATTTTTTAGGAAAAAAGATATATATGAAAAAATTAAAGGGAAAAGATTTTTAATTTATTTCAGTGAGTAATCAGGATCATTAAATATAATCTAATGACTATTATTAAATGTTCTCATTTCTCATAACAAATAAGTGTTCTCACTTGATTTGCTCCCTATATATGTATTCAATCCGATCATATACTACATAGACCCAATTTTATTTATATCCATACATCATGATCTTTTTAGGTTTTGGTTCGGGTCTATTAAATTAATCCGATTAAAAATTAAAATTAAATTGAGTTAGAAACAAGTAAAACTTAGTTCCAATTTGTCCGACTTACCGTCTTAGTCCGCCACATTCAGCTGAACATGACCAGGCCAAGGTCAAACATGAATACCGTGTTCTGTTTCTGGCATATATACGGCGTCAATTTGACGGTTTTAATTACTTTTTTAATAATACTTCCAAAAGGAGTTAGGCCAATCATGGAATAATGCATGTTTAGTTTCAAATTTGGAAAAACGAAATAAAAAAAAAATACTTTTCAATGCCATTTTATCCAAAGGAACAAAAGCTCTTTTTTTTTTCTGTCAAAAGAACGTTGGGAGCATTCTGAGTTATTCTAGCATTTTTTTTTCAAACCAAAAGTAAAATTACTTCACCTTCTTTGTATAAGATTTATATAATTAATTAAACACATATTATGGATGGTGACTTACTATGCGGTACCATCATAAAATGGCACCTGGATTAATGATGACTAGTTTAGACAAAATGCATTAGGTACGTCTATTGTTTGATTCACAATTCTAATATATATTTTGAAGTTAATAAGTATTGAATTGAACAATTACGGTTCACATGGTTTTAGTTATATATAGTTCTTAGCCGGTTTAATGATTTCAAATAATATGACTGAATCGATCGGTAGTACAATTTCTGATTCAATTTCAGTTGGATGCAAGGACTGACTAATCCCCTCCAATTTTCATAACATTTCTTTTACTGTTAATTTCACCCTGATTCATATGCGGCTAGCTAGTGTGTGTGATGCATGGTTTATGAATGATGAAGACAAGACAATAATGTTCATCATGAAAAATATTTAAGATCACTCTCTGTAATAAAAGTCAATGCTGAGTAACCTGGTTTTTATGCATCCATCAGAGATTTACTAACAACAAAAATATCACACTAAAAAAGTTAACTAGTGAACTTATAAAAAAATCTCAACTTTTTCATAATAAAAAACTTTTACAAACAATGAATTCATGATGACGCACAAGGCCGTTTCTTTTATTTTATAATTGATTTGATGCGGAGAAGAGGTGGCGATCTGATCGAGCAGAATAGAATATTCCTAGAGATGCTTTGAGATTGGAAGTGGGAGGAAGATTGAGTCTGGACAATCAGTCAGTCAAACTATTCGTTCTTGTAATGGTGTACGTCAAGGCCTCAAGTTGGAGAGAAACATACAATAAGCACATAATATATTCATGGAACTTTTTAATATTATATTTCTCAACGCCATGGTTTTTGGGACTTCTTATTATTATATAATATTTTTCTTAAAGTGAGGAAATTAATTATATATCAAAGACGGTTTATTTAGCTATCTTAAAGGAGCACGTAGAATAATTTAGCTATATCTCATATTAATTTGGATCTGGATTCTCTCAAGTACTCTAACCACTTTAGCTAATGTAAGCTACGGAATAACTACGAAATAACTAGGAAATCAAAATTCATAGTTATTCCGCAATTATTCTGTAGCTAAACGCTAGACACCTAAGAGAGGATCCTTAAACTATCAATTTAGCTATATCATTGAATCCATCCGGATTCTCTCTGGTAGGGTCGACCCAAAATATATGTAGGCCTAAAGTAAATTATAAGTTGGAGGCCTAATTCTATGAGATAAAAGTCCTTAGATGTTTACCAAAAAAAGACCTTAAATTATATATATATATATATATGGAAAAAATGAGTTTACTTTTAAGAAAAAAACTTATATTAATTTAAAAAATATATTTTTTATGAGAAAAATATTTTTAATTATTATCTATTAACTAATAATTAGTAATATTTTTATATTTGATATAAATATTTTATTAAATTTTGGGTAAAATAAGTTTTTAATTCTTATAAATGTAAGCATATTTGAGTTTGGTTCTCATAATTTAAAATCAAAGTGTTGACTTTCTCTTTTCTTACAATCTCCTCAAATTAATCCTTTAGCACCTCTTTCACTAGGAAAAAATACATTTGATAAGAAATATTAGAGACTAATCACAGCTGATAAAAACTAATTTTGGGAGATTTAAAAAAGAGACACAACATACCAATTTTAATTCATGCGAACCAAAATCAAATTTATTTAATTTTACATAAACTACAAACATATATTACTCTTAATTTTAATATATAAAAAATTTGAAGCCTTGTAACGGGGGAGGCCTAAAGCAATTGCTTTACCAGCTTCCCCCTGGGGCTGACCAGTCTCTGGTCCCTACAACCTCTCCAGTGAAATTTAGCAATAGAATAATTAGGTAACATAAAATCCGTAGCTAATGTGTAGTTATTTCGTAGCTAAACTTGGCTAGAGACGCAACACCATCTAAGAGGATCCTTACACTCATTGATCAATTTTTTATCTCATATGTTATTTAAAAGTTAGACTTAAATATGTTTTTAGTCCATCCAAAATATATTTATTTTTATTTTAGTCTCCCTATTTTTTATTTCAGTTTTTCGTCCTCACAAAATTATTCTTTTTCAACATAGTCCTCACCAATAGAGTTACTGTTAATTTTCTGATGTGTCATATGTTAGTTTTGCTCTTATGATATCATATTTGTCAATTAACAAATTTAATAATTTATTAAATTACATAATAAATGGAAAAATAATTTTTCAAACCTAAAAAATAAAAAAACTAGTTACACTTTTTGGACGAAATCCCCCTCTTAATATTGTTCAGTGTCTCTTAGGAACCATCATTTTTGTTGTTATAAATCTCTGTTTGTTATTGTACCTGTTATAACAGAGTGTGAGAGTCACTTACAGATGGTGGTATGGGATGAGAATTATGTTAGAGAGGGTGATGATGATGGTGCTGATGGTGATAACAATGTGAAAGGTATTCACTTTTCTGATAGCAAATGTGGTCTTTGATTGAGATAAGGTCCTACCTGGCTCAAATGTGTAACAATGATGTTCTAGGGATTGTTAAAAGTTGGAAGATTAGGCAAGGAGAATCTAAAAAATGACCAACTACATGTCTTACGTCACGAAAATGAGGTTGAAGAAGGAAATTGTCATGTTAGCTAACATGGTAACGATCACATCAACAAGTTGTTAAGCCATGCTGGTGGTGGGATTATATATAAGGAATTCTGAGGGAAATTTCATTTCTGGTTTTTCTTGTAATATTGGTGTTTGCTCTGTTGTCAAAGCTGAACTTTGGGCCCTTTTTCATGGTCTCCAACTTGCAAAAGAAGCTTGGAGTTAGAAGATTAGTTGTTGAGCTAGATTCAAAAGTAGCTCTGGACCTGATTAGACATAGTTGTGCCGAAACTCACCACTGTTTTGGCTTAGTAAGTGATATTAAAGAAGCTCTTGCATGGGACCCTACTATCTCTATTAATCATATATATAAAGAAGGTAATAGGGTTGCTGACCATCTAGCAAATTTGGGACATTCTCTCCCATTAGGATATCATAATTTCTTGGCTTGTCCTAGTTCTTTAGTTTCTATCCTAATGGATGATTATAGGGGTGTAGCTTTACCCCCACCAAATTCCTTAGCTTGTAGTTCTTTTTTGGTCCTTTTGACCCCAATATATAATAAAAAAAATATTTTTATTACGTGACATTAATTTTTATTTTTGTCTTTGCATGTTAGTGTTTTATAACTCTAACACCGAAACAAATATAAAAATAAATTTTTATTATTGAAAAAATAATATAAAATAAATAATGAGTATAATAGAACAGTTAAAATAATTTACATATATATAATTAAAAATTATATATAATTATATTTCTTATTCCGTGTATATTTTTATTAATTAACTTCATTCTTATTTACCTCTTCATTTAGTTTTTCGACTATATAGCTTATTTAAGCTACCATTTTGTATATTTTCTGTGGGTTAAAGTACTCTCTTTATATTATTTCCTTTAAATTTTGCTTACAAATTTTAATTGTCATGTCCAAATTTATATAGAGAGCAAACGTATGCATTTAAAAAATATATATCTATCTAATTAGACCTGAAAATCTAATAAAAACAAATCACATTTTCAAACATTTTAACAATACCTAATCAAATTTCAAACTTATAGAACTGTTTAACTACTCATGTCCACTTTAATGAGGCAATATAAGTTAACAAACGACGGCAATGATAATTATATGTGTAGAATTTAATTAATTATAAATCTCTAGATAAATAGGTGGTAATTAATGCCGAAGTTTATATAAACATTTAAATTAAAAAAATTTATATAAAAACATTCAAAAGAAAACAATGTACAATAAATAAGGTATGGCATAAAACGACAATTATATATTATATATCTTTCAAATGTAAATTATAAAAACTCCTGTCAACGTTTTTATCATTTAAACAAACATAGTTATGGGTTTAACCATCGGGTCTGAGGTAGTGGTTAGGTAAAGCCTTCCCAATAATGTGACTCCAGGATTCGAACCACTTACAAATAAAATTCATCTGGGTCACAGTTCACTTGCACTGGGACCAACCACTATTTAGTAATTTTCCTTTAATTTGATTGCAATGAGACTGATCCTTTTAATTTTGAAAAAAAAATATTATTCTTCTTAATGTTTTCTTAATAAATATATGTCCATTCTAATGGTCGAACTTTTAATTAGAATATTCATAGTGAAAGTGGTTACTTAAAGAGGGATTGGCTTTATTTAAAAATTAAAGATCTCTATCTTATAGTAAATTCAATACATAAAAAAAATTATTTTCTTATTAATTAGCTGACAATATTCTATTATCTTTTCCTCACACCATGGCAAGAAGAAAAATGCTACCTCTTGTCCTATATATAAGAAACAAAAATGAAATTTTTTTTGGTCCTATATATATATATATATAAAAGAAACATAGTACTATTTTTAGTTGCATTAATTGCTAGATACCTTATATGTCCTTAATTTATTGTGAGTAGTTAAAGAGGTACCCACTCATTTACTCATTATTTAATACTAAGGGTATTTTTGAGAAAAAATTAAATTCATGACACTATTAATTACTCCAATGCATTTCCTTGATCATGATAATTTTAGTCCAATGTTTCTTATATATAGGACCGGAGGTAGTAAATGTTTGGACAACCCTTTATATCAATGTTGTTAAATCCGGACTAGTGATCGACTCGATCAAGTCATTGGGTTAATGAGTTAATTAATGGTCGAACTGGTTGGCCACTGGTTGAACTGACTTATATTAAAAATTTCTAAAAAAATTCATAACATAATATTATTTCACTTGTTTAGACTCCAACTTCAAAAAAAAAAAATTACCTTGACAAAAGTAGGTAATTAAGTAAATAAAAATCAGGAAGGTTGTTATACAACATAAGGTCACAAATAAGTCCAAAACATAAATAAATAACCATGATTTTAGTACTAAATAAGCTCACAAATGACAATAGTAACAATCAAATAAAAGTTGTTTATGTCCAGGAGTGAATTAGACAATTCAATTAAATAATAGAACATCTTCAGCCTTCTATACATGATTATAATCAACAATGAATAAGCTAATCTCAATTTCATTATTTTTCACCACAATCAGATATTTAGAATTTCAGTTTAGACACATACTCACTAAGTCACTATTGTCAAAATGAACAGTAAGATTCGGAGATGCGAGATGAACGAATCAACGGAGATGGAACAAGAGAACGAATCAAGCGAAGGCAAACGGCGTAGACTCTGCGCAGATGAGCAGCGGCGACGGCGAACAAGTGAAGGCAAACGATGCAAGCACATGTACAGGAATGACGGGGGATTAATGTTTTAAGGCAAATAAGGCCGCTCAAGTTCGATATGTAATTGTACTTTGTAATTCATTTTTGTTTGATCAGGCAAAATTTCTTTAATTGAAATGACATCGTTTCATTTTTTTAAAAAAATAATGGTGACTCTCCCGATTTAATAAAAACTGGTCGAGTCACCAATTCTGGATGAAAATCTAGTTACACCGAGTTCTATGCAAGTACGATTCGTAGAGTGACTCGGATTGATTATATTGCCGGTTCCCAGGCCTCCGAGCTGAGTTTCATGACACTGTTTTACATCATTTCTGTTTATATAAATAAGATAATGTCAATGATTTGTGTGTTTCCTTAAAAAAATATTAGAGGGGTTGATAGAAAAGTGTATCAATATCAATTGAACTAGAAACTTATTGATAATAATTTATTTTTATTTAATTAGTTAATTGATAATAATTTCTACTTTTATTTGATTTGGACATTTCTCGAATTGACATATTCAACCTTCCAAATAATACTAATGAACAAGAATGCAAAGTCAACTTTATGAAGACCAACACCTATAAATAGAAACGTTCTTTGTATGAAGATCCCACACAAAAACTCAAAGTAAGGAACCTTTGCTTCTAAATTCCAACTTGGTTTGGATTTGAATCAACCATTTCGCTCTTACTTTTCTTTATTATTCTGAGAGGCGAGGCCACCGCCAAAATCATGGAAACCCCGGTAAGATTCTCAAGTTGCCGAGGCGTAGCCTTTGAGGTCAAACCTCATGCAGATCCCTTCGCCATAGAAACTACACCAACACAACAAGACCCTTCAAACAGCAAACGATTCTGGCCTTTAGCCACTTCCAGAGTGTTCTCTTCTTCAATACAAAGATCCTCCAGCAAGCCCAGTAGCCATTTCTGTGACCTTGATCTAGACGAAGACGACATCCATGAAGAAGAAACCTACTATGTCGAGAAACAGAATGATCATGACCAAGACCAACCATCCAAGCCTGCACCTTCACGAAAGAACGAATCAAGACTCTCAGTAATACTTCTAGAGACCAACCATCCAAGCCTGCACCTTCTTGCGTGTTGTGTTTTGGCTTTCAGTGAAGATCCTTGGGAGATCATGGGTCCCTCTCTTCCTCAAAACAGCAACCACGTCTCTTTTACAAAGCTTAGGAGGCATACACAGTGGTTGTGGCGTGTCTTCAATTGCATGGCTGGTGTATGCATTAGTCCTCACTCTTAAAGACAGAGACAACACTTCACCAGAGATTATTGGAGTTTCCTCTGCCATTCTTGCCCTTCTCTGTCTCTCTTCTATGGCTGCATTTCCACTTGTCCGTCATCTCCATCACAATGTGTTTGAGAGGTCTCATCGTTTTGCAGGATGGATGGCTCTGTGTCTCCTCTGGGCGTTCATTATGCTCACAATCTCTTATGACCCGAAAACCAAATCCTATTCAAATGAATTTGGATCCAGGTTGATCAAAAGTCAAGAATTTTGGCTCACGGTGACCATAACAATTCTTATAATCATGCCATGGTTGACAGTGAGAAGAGTTCCTGTGAAAGTCTCCACTGCTTCTGGTCACGCTTCCATCATCAAATTTGAGGGTGGAATAAAGGCTGGCATACTTGGAAGGATTAGCCCATCTCCACTGTCTGAGTGGCATGCCTTTGGCATAATCTCAGATGGGAAGAAAGAGCACATGATGCTTGCAGGTGCAGTTGGGGATTTCACTAAATCTTTGGTCTTAAACCCTCCAACACATTTGTGGGTTCGCCAAGTGCACTTTGCAGGCCTTCCTTATTTGGTAAACATGTATGGAAGGGTGTTGTTAGTGGCCACTGGCTCAGGAATTTGTGTGTTTCTTTCATTCCTTTTGCAGCCATGTAAAGCAGATGTGTGCTTACTTTGGGTGGCCAAAGGGGTTGAGCAAAACTTTGGTAAGGAAATTAAGGAAATGGTAAGTAGGCACCCAAGAGATCAGGTGATAATCCATGATACAGGTGTGTTAGGTAGGCCAAAGGTGTCTGAAATGAGCGTCAGTGCTGCAAAGAATTGGGGTGCTGAAGTGGTCATTGTCACTAGCAATCCAGAAGGTAGCAGAGACGTTGTCGATGCATGTAAAGCCGCTGGAATTGCAGCCTTTGGTCCCATATGGGATTCCTAGCTAGTTCTTTTTCCTTTTCTTGTTTCTTTTGATCAAGCATCATTTCCTTTTTCAAGGTGTTGATTCAACTACTTATCCCTAGATCTGTAGATTGATAATGTCAAAACGGATTAGTGTATATGTCGATGTTTATATCAAATATTATGTTAAGAATTGTGATTATCCGTCCCTTCAAATCTGAATCAATTGACCTGAGCAAATGGAGATTTGACTAAAACCTAATCAATTATACCCTCAAACTCTTCTCCAACGTAGAAATACAAGCAAAACCATTTATTATTGGGTCTTCGAATTCCATATCTTTTTTTTATCCATATCTTCCTTGGCTAAAAAAAAAAAAGGAATAATATGTAAAACCACTTTTACACCTTATGATGGTAGCTAGTCACCTTGTTAATTTTTTCGGTAACATTATTCTAAAAATCAACCATAATTATTTAACGCTTTCATTTTTCACACTTCCTTTCACACTTCATATTCAGGGACAGATCCAGGATAGCCAGAATTTTTTTAATAATAAATATTAAATAGTAATCAAATTCATCATACCTTTTATTTAAGTTATATATATAGTACATTCATGTTATAAAATTTTTGAATAATAACATTTGTATCAAATAAGTTTTTGATAGAAATCATTTAAAGAGATTAAATTTCAATAATAAATATTAAATAAAATCTATATTATACAAATTAAATATATTACACTCATTTTATTTAAATTTTTTTTTCAATTATTACACATATATTAATAATATTTTTATTTTTTTATATATAGTGTATATGTAATGTAGTGAGAGAGGGGGGCCAAGGCCCATGCTTGCCCCCCTTGGATCCGTCCTTGTTTTTAATACTCCGATCTAGTTTATATTGTTAAACTGTGCATAATAATAGTATAAATATATTTAAAAAAAATTCTACAGTACTCATACCAAAAGTAAGGGTTTCGGTATCCTTAATTATTTGACCAATAGAGAAGTGAGTTTCATTGAACTAAAATAGTTACTATTTACAATTTTACTTGAAAAGATTTAGTTATTATATTGTTTACTTTGATCTTTTAAAAATATTTTTTCATATAAAATTTAAAATCTTATTTATAAATTTATTTTAAAATATTAAAAATAAGGAAACTCGCATGAACTTTTTTTTGCCAACATATTCATTTTTTAAACTCTACAATCAAATTGGGGGGTTTTGTGGGGGAATTTAATCTGCAATCTTAAAAAACACAGAAAAAAATAAAAAAAAAATGAAATTTTGATTCCGCCTTAAAGAAACTTCAAAGGATAATATCTGAAAATATACCCACACAAAAGGGGAAATTTGAATCAACTACGAAACAAACCTAAACCCTAAAATAAGGAGATTTAAAAAGAAGAAAAACTAGTTGTGCATTTCATACTTGTGAAACAAATCTGTTAATTATATCTGTGCATTCAAAATTAGGGAATTTCAAACGAAATTGTGCATTCCATTTCAACTCGCCTCCTGTATGTTTTCCTTCAAATTTTTGTTCGATTTCAATTTCGGGACAACATTTAACGAAGAAGAGGAGAGCAGAGATAAATATTTTGGAAAAAGTGTAAGAAAAAAGTTTACATGGATTCCAGGCTTGCAAGTTATACAACGATGAATAAGCAGAGTGTATAGGAGAGAAGGCAACACTCTTAGGGTTCTTTAACCAGTGTGTGATTCCAAATTTATTTTCAGTTTTAATCATGTAAACATCATTTACTTTTAAAAATTTGGAATTAATAAAAAATTAAAATTAAAAAACAAAAAAAAAATCCTAAATAGAATATAGGGAATGAAATAATTGAAAGTTTAATTATAAAAATGTAAATATTTAAGTGTTATAGTTAAATGTTGCTCCTTATCTATTGGTCACAAAATCAATGCTACCCAAATCCATTATTTTGCATGATATTGTAGCATGACCCATATATTTAATTGCGGTTATATTTTGGTTATATGTAATTAAAAATTAAATGTAAATTTAAATAATACATATTGAACAATAAACAAACATTTTGTAATCAAGCATAACAATACATATAAAAATTATAAATATATTTTACATTACATATTTCAAGCTTAGTGGGCTATTTTGATGTGAGAATGAAACAATAGATTTTGGTCATTAAATCTTATCGTGGATAATCTAGATTAAAATACAAAGTGATATGACATTTTTAAGTAATATATATATTTTATTATATATAAATGTAAGGTAGTAAAGACAACCTATCAGATCTAGAAGGAGCTGTGGCGGACATGTATATATCCGAGGTTGTACAAGTGCATCCCCTAATTTTGATAAAATAACTAAGAAATATCTTAAAATTTTACATTTTGCCACCTATAGTTTGATATATTTGAACCCACTGTTTAATTTCCATCAATACAAAAATAGTCCAATGACACAATTTTTTTTAGGGGATTTCAAAATTCAATCACATTGAGAACACATGTAAAATAGTCCAATGACACAATTTTTTTAGGGGATTTCAAAATTCAATCACATTGAGAACACATTTTACATTAGGCAAATTAAATTCATGTAGAACAATTTATTGAATACAATGACATCCTTTGTTCCTTACATAGCTAATAACCCCAAGTAAAGTAAAAAATATGTTATTGCTTTTATTCAAATAACAATATAAATTTATACCTCTTTTTATAGAGATAAACACTAATCTTATTTTGAATTTATCATAAAAATGTTTCTTATAGTGCTTTCGCCAAAAATACACTTTAAGCTATCTTAAAATGAGGTGATTTAAGAGAAGGATTTACAAAAGGGCCTTCAACTAATCCCTTTGCTATTTGCTTATAAGCTGCTTCGGTGAAGTGGGCTCCATCCCAATTTATAACTTTTGAAGGGTCAAGGCAAACTGTCGTGGCAGGACTTCCACAAGCTATGTTTACATTGACATTGTATGTTCCACTTGCTCCACAACATGCTTTTATAATCTCGTTCTTATCTGAAGTAAATCCTGCATCATTCATGTATAGGAAAAGATAATTAATCATGTTTACCTTGACAATAGAAAATGATAATAAAATTAGAAATCTTATATAATCATTGTACTATGAAATAAAAGAAAATAAGAACGCAACGCACCATATTGTTGTGGTGTTTGAAACAAGCGTTTGGCATCATTGTAGTAATCAAAATACATTATTTTAACCTGTGTGTGCTTCTGCCTTAGTGTCTCTATGGCTTGTTTAAGTTGCCCATTATAGTACTCAATGAAATTATTGTAACTCCCTAAACAACCAAATTGATCATAGTCATCTTTCTGAGTACTATTCACCAAAGTCATAACACCATATATGCACCCAATAGGGAAGTTTCCTGGCACAGCTAACTCCACAACTCCTTCTTCTATTAATGTCTAATGAATAAAAGAAAATAAAAAACAAAGTTAGAGTCATATATAATCATAACGATGGTCCAATCAGTCATATTTCTAATTAAAGTTTGATTAATAACATTGAAATTGACATTCAAGAACTTTAAGATATAACGTACAATGATCGCATTAGTAATTGATTCAACCATCGAGGGAACTAGTTCTCGAAGTTCCGTGACATTTCTATATGAGAGGTGCGCTATAATATCATTCCCACCAATCTCCCCTACTAGAAACAATGATTTTTTGAATAAGCCATCACACTCTGTGTCATAGAATGGAACACAAGTTGTAAGTCACATTGAGAAATTTATATGTTTTTAACATATACATATATCATTCAAGGAGTTTTGGTGAAACCTTCTTTGCTTTTACAAATGGAGGGTTTGATCTTCTTAAACCAACCAAGTTGAATGCTTAGTGATTTATCTGTCGCCGGTTTATCGACCCCATTTCTAATGAAATACTCAAAATCAAGTGCAGTTGCACCAGCAAATGCAAAATTTACACCTTTCTTGATGTCTTGGTCTTTGGTGAGGTTCAGATAGGCTGGTAGAAATGGCAACCCATATGCCTCGGCTACAATTAAAATGACCATAGATTAGTCTATTATTCAATCATAAAATATATGATTGTTAAGTTATGTTGGTTTATGAAAAATACTTGTAACACACTCTTTGCAAACTTTTTCTAATAAATTCTTTATTATTTGGTGAAATTCTTATAGCTAGGCTCCACTAAATTATGTAAGACCTAATTCTTATTTTGTTAGGTTTCATGAATTTTTCTCAATAACAAAAAAAATAATCAAAAGGAGTATAATAGAGATTATGTTACTAACTTGTCAATTGTTTCTTTCTCTATCCAGACAATGGAATTTCATTTAAACTACTTGATAAAAGAAATTAGAATTTTAAAAATACCTATGAAATCTATGATTAGTCTCCCATCCGACAAACGCCCAGCTGGATGTTTAAAGTATGTTGAGCCATAAGGACTGTTGCTAGGTAGTGGTGGGTGGGTCTTATCAGCATTCCCAGTGTCACTTATAGAGTCACCAAAGTTGAATATAGCTTCATATGGGAGGGGATTGGCATTTGAAACATTTCTAAAGAAAACACATGTGAGGGTGATGCTAAAGAAAATGAAGATCTTCATTATGTTAATGTAATATAGAAAAAAAAACTAATGATGGCTATGATGATGGGTGTTCATCAATTAGAATTTATTACCTTTATATATTGTGACACCAACCTCCTCTTTTTCTCCTATTATAACTACCTTTCTAATTAGGAAATGATTTAACTGTTTTTATTCTCATTAAGTTGTGATCCTTGATATTTAGCTTTCAACACATAAGCGGTTTGTTACTTTGCTGGAATTGTTTTTTTACATGGTTATTAAGTTGCTTGTTCGTAATTCCTATAAAAAGATTGACATACTAAAATTATAGGTTGTAACAATTTTCCTATATAGACATACAGATAAATTAAAATGGTGTTTTCATCCTTCAACAATCTATTTGTATTGATGTCATTTTTTTCTAGATTTAGGTTATTACACTATATATAACTTAGTTAATTGAAACTTGGTTACGACATTTGGAATAGGTTGGGCATTTAGAAAGATCTTTAGTCTTTTCATTTATTTATAATTTATTTTATCTATTTGTACTTTGTATGGGTTATTCTAATTCAATTCATTTTTCTTAGCAATATATATATATAACTAAGTTTTGTGTCACTTTAAAATTAGGTGTAAAAAATCAATGAAAGCTTTTTAGGTATAAACACGGAAAAAAAAAGCTTTTTAGGTATATAAATCATATATTGTAACTTTTAGTCATTTCTCAAGTAAATAAAGTGATGCGAAGATTTGACTTTGGATCCTCTCGTCTGTTCCCCTAGGGTTTTTCTCTAGGGCCGGCAGCGAGTAGAGTTTTCTTCTCCGTTTTGTACGTGATCGTCGTCGCTTTATGCTGCTATCTTCCTACCATGCAGAGCCATGACCTCCAATGACAGACGCCCCCTTCTCGGGTGTCTACAGATTCAAACCTTATAGCCTTTGATGAAGAAGATATACGGGATGGTTTAAAGGAATGTGGGAATAGCATTGTAGGTAAACTTATTTCGGGTAAATCTTTCCACGTGAACAGTTTATGCAGTGCCCTTACCAACATATGGAATCGTCCACGAGGATTCAAAGTCGTAGACCTGGGTGACAAAGTGTTTCAATTCTTCTTTCAAGACGACCGTGACATGGAGAGGGTTTTGAAAGGCCAACCCTGGCTCTTTCGAAATTCTTGGATCATCTTGAATAAGTGGGACTGATCTACAAATCCTAGGGAGATGAAGTTCCAGAATGTCTCCATTTGGATGCAAATATGGTGATTGCCAATTCACTGTCAAACCAAACAGATGGGGAGGAGATTGGGTGCGTGCATGGGCACAGTGACCGAGACTGATATTTATGAACTCCATGAAAAGGGTCCCTACATTAGGGCTGCTGTGGAGATCGACATAGATAAACCAATACTTCCAGGGATCAATGGGGGGTCAAAAAGAGATGGAGTATTTTGGGTGGATTTCAAGTGTGAAAAACTCCTACAGTTTTGCTATGGGTGTGGAAGAATCGGTCATGATGAGGAGGGCTGCAACGAACCAAAACCTAACGAGGAGGTCGAGAACTGTCTTGGCCCTTGGATGCGCACATCTATGATAGGAAGGAAGGTCAGCCCAACCAACAATTCTCAGCAACAGGAGAAATCAAGCCCATCACCGCATGAAGAAGAAAGACGAAAGAAGCTAACTGAAGAACTACTAGAGAAATTATCCAGCCTAACTGTGGAGCAAGTGGTGACTCACAACAATCAAGAAGCGGTTCCTGCCAATACAGAGATAGAGAGTAACCATCCAACCGAAGCCACAGGTGAAGGTGCCCACATAGATCAGCTCTTGAAGCCTACCCCCCAATCTGATGATGCCCGGGAGCCCACCCCACTAGCTGACCAAACCAATATATTCCCAGTAGATGCAACTAAGGTGAGGAGATGCAAGCGTGTTCGAGAGCAAAAGAAAGAGCCACTTGATAAAGAAAACGTTCCCCTGACTAAAGGCTCATCTAAACGCAAGTCCCTCATGGAGATTGACATTGAAGACTTGCAGTCAGAACAAGAGAAGAATAAAAGAATCCACCTTGATATGATATCGGCGGGCCTGGAATCTCAGGCTTGCCGAGAGCCATGAAAACACTCTCTTGGAACTGTCGAGGGCTTGGGAACCCTCGCACAGTCCGAGCTTTAAAGAAGCTCATTGCTGAAAAGTTCCCCAACCTTGTTTTCCTAATGGAGACAAGGAAGTCAGCGGAGGAGATGATGAGAATGAGATGGATTGGGGGTCTCAACCATGTCTGGGAAGTGGGATGTTCCGGAGAGGGGAGATCTCGTGCTGGGGGGTTAGCTATTTTCTGGTCAGAGTATATTACAGTGGATATTATCACAACTTCCTTGCACCACATTAGTGCAAAAATTTCAATGGATGATGGGGACTCCTTTTGGCATTTCACGGGGATCTATGGATACCCTGAAGCTAGCAACAAACACTTAACATGGGATTTAATACGATCCTTGCATCCTGGAGTTGCCCAATCCCCCTGGTTGCGTGTTGTAGATTTCAATCAGGTCCTATCCAATGAGGAAAAAAGAGGGGGAAATCCGGTTCAGGATAATATACTCACGGGTTTTAGAGAATGTGTACAGTGTTGCGAACTTATTGACCTTGGTTTCGTGGGTGATAGATTTACGTGGGACAACAGGCAGCATGACCAAGGAAATATTAAAGCACGTCTCGATAGAGCTTTGGCAACATCCACGTGGCGAGACCTCTTCCCTGCAGCAACACTTCATCATTTGGGCAAGTGTTGCTCTTATCATAGCCCTATTCTATTGGACACTAATGTCGAGAAGGGTGGAAGAAGGGGCAGGTGCAAGGTAATGAGGTTCGAACAACTGTGGGCTTCAGATGTTGAATGCAAGGAGAAAGTAATAGAAGGCTGGTCAAAAGGGGCTATAGGCGTGGTATCCAAGCTAGGCACGTGTCTCGAATGTTTAGATGGGTGGGGATCCAAGAAGTTTGGTAGTATTCCAAAGAAAATCCATGAATGTCATAAAAGACTGGAGGGCCTGTACAAAGTGTCCCATGAAGTGGGGAAGTTGGGAGAAATCCGTGACGAGGAAGCCAAGCTGGACAGATTATTGGAGCATGAAGAGCTATGGTGGGCCCAAAGATCTAGGGCTCAATGGCTTAAGGAGGGTGACTAAAACACACGTTTCTTTCATCTCAAAGCCTCCCAGAGGAAAAAAACAAATTGGGTAGACACCATACAAGATGATTCGGGCAGAGAATTCAAAGAGGAAAGTCACATAGCGAGAGTCATGACAGACTTTTTTATCAACCTCTTCTCATCATCCTACCCCACCCAATCAATGGAGATTCTGGAGGTTGTCCAAGGCAGGGTGTCTCCTGAAATGCAAGCATCTCTAGCTCGAGGATTCACAGCAGAAGAAGTCCACATAGCTCTAAAAGGTATGAAATCCCTTTCTGCTCCGGGCCCAGACGGTTTCCCACCATATTTTTTCCAGAAATTCTGGCACTTGATTGGTCCTGAAATATCATCTTTTGTTCTGGGTATTCTGAATAATGGAATTGATCCGACTTCCATTAACCATACATTTTTGTGTTTGATTCCCAAAATTAAAAAACCCAAGCACACTAAGGATTTCAAGCCAATATCTCTATGTAATGTCCTTATGAAGCTAGTTACTAAAACGATTGCAAACTGGATCAAAACTGTCTTGCCACACATTGTTAGTTGCAATTAAAGTGCTTTTGTCCCAGGGAGACTCATTACTGACAATGCCTTAGTAGCTTTTGAAACGTTTCTTTATATGAGGAAAAAAATCTAAGGGGAAGTCAGGGTACATTGGCCTCAAGCTTGATATGGCTAAAGCCTATGACCGGGTAGAATGGTCTTTTTTGAATAATGTTTTATCATCCATGGGATTCCCAGATGATTTAGTGTCTCTTATTATGAAATGTGTTTCTACAGTATCTTTCTCTGTGCTCTTAAATGGAAATCCTTGCCCACTTTTCTCCCCTAATAGAGGCCTTAGACAAGGGGATCCCCTATCCCCCTATTTGTTCATTCTCTGTGCAGAGATCTTTTCAGGATTGCTACTCAAAGCCCAGGCCGAGAAAGCCATACATGGTATTAAAATTGCAAAGGGTGCTCCAGAAATCTCCCACCCTTTCTCTGCAGATGATAGTATTGTCTTTGCGAAGAGCTCACATACATACATCCAGAATATCCTTCATATACTCAACCGGTACCAAGAAGCTTATGGTCAAATGATCAATTTTGACAAATCTGAGTTATCATTCAGCCGAAATGTGCCCCAAGAAAGAAGAATTTTGCTCCAGAGTTGGATGAATATAAAGGCAGTTGATAACCACTCAAAATACCTGGGACTCCCCACTTTTGTTGGTAGATCCAAAAAACAGGTGTTCCAATTTGTTGAAGATAGAGTTTGGAAGAAGCTGAAGGGCTGGAAGGAGCATCATCTGTCAAGAGCTGGGAGGGAAGTCTTAGTTAAAGTTGTGGTCCAAGTTATCCCATGTTATATTATGGGGTGTTTCCTCCTTCCCAAGGCAGTATGTGACAAGATAGAGAGCATGATCAACAAATTTTGGTGGGGTAGCAAAAGTGGTGAGCGCAAAACCCACTGGATTAGTTGGGACAAACTTTGTGCTCCTAAAAGAGCCGGTGGTATTGGGTTCCGGGATTTCCATTCTTTTAACCAAGCTTTACTTGCCAAGCAAGGCTGGAGAATCACAAATATGCCAGATTCCTTGGTCTCTCAATGCTTGAAAGCAAGATACTTCCCCAGAACGGATTTCCTTCATGCCACCACAGGGTACATCCCAAGTTTTACATGGAAAAGTATCCAATCATCAAGCTGGATTCTTAAAAACGGTGGTTTCTGGAGAATAGGAAATGGGCTCTCTGTAAAGATTTGGGGGGATGGTTGGCTCCCTTTACAGCCCGGGTTTAAAATTTGGAGCAGCCCCGGTCCCTCTAATGATGTGCAGTATGTCTATGATTTGATTGACCACTCTTCCCATACTTGGAACAGAGAGCTAATTGGTTCCCTTTTTCTCCCTTTCGAATCAGAGCAAATTTCCCAGTTACCTCTTCCATTTGCACCTATTAATGATTATTTCTGCTGGGGATCCAAGAAAGATGGTATTTACAATGTTAAATCAGGCTACCATTTTGCTCTCAATTCCCTCAACCAGGATCGTGTCACTCCCAGTTCTGGTCGCACAATTCCGGATTTTCATTGGAGGAAATTATGGAAAAACCCAAATCAGCCAAAGGTCTTACACTTCATTTGGAGACTATTGCACCGATCCCTCCCTGTTCGAGCAAACCTGCTGCAACGAGGAATTCAATGCCCATCCATCTGCCCGTGGTGTGCTGCCGAAACTGAAACAGAGAGCCATTTATTCAGGGACTGTGCTTGGGTTAAGAATGTATGGGTGAATTCCCCTTTGGGATCCCAAGTGCCAACCGATTCTACCTTGCCAATTGGTGAGTGGGTAAACGACCTCATTGAATCCAAATCAGAGGAATTTCTTACCTTGTTTTTCTCCCTGTGCTACTCCCTTTGGATCGCTAGAAACCGGAAATTTTTTTAGCAAAAGGAGCCCAATATCCAATTGCTTTATTCCAGCGCTCTGGCGGCATATATATATCGCCCAGTGGACACATCATCAGGCCCAGTTCAAATAATGCAGCAGACCCGTTCAAACTTTGACTCGGATTGGTGTCCCCCTCCAATTGGATCTTTCAAGATAAACGTGGATGCAGCTACTACAGGAGGGTCACTATAGGGGATTGGTATGCTTGTTCGTGACCACTTTGGTGAGGTGTATGCAGCCGCGACAGTCCAAATCACGTGCCTACCTGATCCATGTCTGGCCGAGGCTATGGGAATTAGAAAAGCAATCCAATTTGCTCTAAACACCAGTTTTAATTCAGTAATTGTAGAGTCAGACTGCAAAGTAGCTACTGACCCGTTCCACGATAATAATAGTCCCCATTCTTACCTAGGAAGCATAGTTCTCGATTGTATATCTCTTAAGTCAGGTTTTAGTTCCTTTCAGATTTCTCATGTCCGTAGAGGTGGCAATATGTGCGCACACCATTTAGCTAAGTATGCTTGTTCCCACCCAGATTCATTCTGGATTGAGGAAGCTCCTAATTGTATCACTCCTTTCTTGGCTTTGGATGTTTGTCCCAGGCCCATTTAATCTACCAAATATTTTAACCGTAAAAAAAAAGTAAATAAAGTGATGCTAAAAAAGTATTAATCCGATACAAGAAACATAATTATGATGGACTATTATTATGGTATCATAAGAAATATTGCCTTACAACAATTTTTTTGTTACATGAGAAAATCACATGAAAGAATTTTAAAAAGTGGTTATTCAAGCTAAATTAATTCATGCATGCATTCAGGCATTTTTTTTTATTTAAAAGTCACTAGCTACTAGTTATTAAGATCCTTCACAAACAATTTTCATCATCATACTTGACATGATAATGTATTTCTTTCATGTTATTATTATCTTCTCATTATTTAGTTTAAAATTAAACACAATTATGCCGATTTTCATGTCATTTATTTTAATTATTTGATTATTTGATGTCTGGTTGGTTTTTAGTTAGCCTTGAAGATGAACCGGACCCACTGCATTGAAGACAATGCTACACTTGGCAGTCAACAAAAAAATACCATATAAAGTGATGGTCCCACATTTAAGCATGACTGTAGAAAGCTTTGAGCTCCAAAATTAGAATCCAGACTTAACAGAATTTGGTAAGAGGGAGAACAATATTCATGTATTGATGTGGAGTCTAAAATGATGTACAGCTGATTCTCACAATTCACTTAATAATACCCATAATAACTTGAATGTTGAATAAATTGCTAAACATAATATCTTATTTGGAGGATAGATTTTGTTTTGTCCCGATGCAGTGAGAGAATTAATTGCATCAAGTGTAGTCTAGGCTATCTTAAAGGGAGAGGGCTTGAGGGGGGGATTTGAGAAAGGACCGTTAATTAGACCTTTGGCGATGTGCCTATAAGCTGCTTCTGTTAAATGAATTCCATCCCAGTTTGCATATGTGGACGGATCTGCACATGCTTTTGAACCAATATGACCACACCTTGCTGACATATTGAAATTGAAAGGTCCTCCTCCTCCACAGCACGCTCTTAAAGCCCCACTTGTAAACCCTGTAGTGTAGTACAATCATCAAGTCATACAAATTTATTTAGGTAATTAAGCCCTATGGATTGGAGACATTAACATATTTCCAAAATACATACACACACACCATACAAATTGAAGATGTATAAAACAATGGTTGTGTTTAATTGGTTTAACTTTAACTGATAAATCTCCTATACTCAAGGACAATTAACTAACTAACCATGGTGTCCTGGTGCATGGAAGAAACGTTTGGCTGCATGATAATAGTCACCATACATTATCCTTGCATGAGGATTCTTCTGCCTCAGTGTCTCTAAGGCAAGATTGAGCTGCTTATTATGGTACTCAGCGAAACCATTGAAACCTTTCAAACATCCATTTTTATCATAGTCCTCTACGTTCCTGCTTCTAAATAAAGTTAGGTACAAAGCAGAACATCCAATTGGCAAATTCCCCGGCACCAAGAGCTCCACTGCTCCTTCAGCTATCAATTCCTACCAAAATAGAATGAATTTGTTGATGGAATAGAATGTTGCATGCTTCACATTTCTGAACATATTAAGGCATGATATTAATGCACTTTGTTTGAATTTTGATATAACATACACTGATGGTCTTTGTTATTGCTTCAACAACAAGAGGAACATTAGCTTGAAGTTGAGTAATGTTTCCAGCAAAGGCAGCATAGTTATAATCATTACCACCTATTTCCCCCACCAGAAAGAGCGACCTTTTGAAGTAGTTATCACAATCTGTGACATAGTACAGGACAATTATAAAATTCAAGTTATATCAATGGAATTTTTTTTACAATAGTATTGGTCAATATCACCTTGTTTAGTGGTGCAAAGGGAAGGTTTAAGGTTCTTGAACCAGCCAAGCTGAATGTTCAATGAATTCTTTGTCCACAGAAAATTTCCAAGTCCTTTTTTGATGAAGAATTCTGTATCAAGTGCTGTGGCTCCAGCTACGGCAAAATTTACTCCATGGTGGATGTTTTGGCCTTTGGTTAGATTCAGATAGGGTGGCAAATATGGCAATCCATATGCCTCAGCTACAGCCAAAATTCACCATTAGTGAGCACACATGTATAACTCAGGTTTATTTATTTTCTCCTTTTTATATGCAAAAAGATAGCAGTTAGATATATACATTACATACATACCTATGAAATCAATCACTAACCGTCCATCTGAGCAACGGCCGGTTGCATGTTTAAAGAAGGTTTCACCATAAGGAAGCTTTCCTATGACTGGGAATAAAATGGCACCAGAAGCAAGGAAATTGCCAGTGTCACTTAAAGAGTCACCAAAGTTGAAAATTGCCTCAAATGGATGAGGACTGGCTTTGGAATCAACTTTCTCAAGGAAACCAAATGCAAAGGAAGTGATGATGATAAAGAGGATATAGACCTTCATGGTGTTTCACTAAATATGAAAATGGGTGAACAAGAACACAATATAAGTACTTTAGATATAAGGCTTAATTAAGTTTTTCATCCCCAAAATATTATGAGTTTCTCATTTGTTCCTCCATTTTTAATTTTTTTTAAATGATCCTCTAAAAATATTTTTCTTAAAATGGTCTCTGAATTTTTTATTATAAAGTATTGATGTAACACTGAAAATAGAGGTTTCAAAAATCGTGATATTTTATAGGGATTTATTTAGA
Source organism: Sesbania bispinosa (assembly GCA_026901365.1). NCBI lineage: Eukaryota > Viridiplantae > Streptophyta > Magnoliopsida > Fabales > Fabaceae > Sesbania > Sesbania bispinosa. The sequence goes on along the minus strand of QLOH01000295.1, from coordinate 471,034 downwards.
AATCATGATGTTTTTTAGGGATTATTTGGGAAAAAAATTGTAAAAAAAATTACAAAGAGACCATTTAAGAAAAAAATTATTTTGAGAGGATTATTCTAAAAAAATTAAAAAGAGCAACTAAATAGAAAAATTATGATATATTAAACCGTACATATAATTATATGGTAAGGTAGGCTGGTAGAGATATAAAAGCCAGAAGAAAGACTGACTCAGTTTATGCAGTTGAGCTTTAAATATTGCCGCGCCTTTGGCTAAAATCCACTTTTTGTCATCTTGCAGTTTCATGTGTGTTACTTGTTCAATTATTTGAAACATGATGAAAAGAGAGTTATTATGGTTGTGAGATGTGGATAGACAACTGAAGTTTTTATTATCATTGACCATTGTTTGATTGATATTTCAATGGTGGATCCAAACAATTAAGATTAAGCATATTAAACCATTCTGGTAATATACTTTGTTGTTGTTCTTCTTCTTAGGGCTAATTAAAATGGAATTATATATATATACTTACTAGAAAATTTAATCAATATATAATAATACCATTTTCACCTTTTATAATAGAAGCAGTACATGCTTTTGTCCAGGTCCATAAATTGATTTTCCTTTACTGAAGCCTACCCAGAGAGAAAATGGCTAATCAATTCAATATACCAGTCTCTCTGAAATTGATATTCCGTTAAAATTGTACACTATCAACTTCCACCCTGTAATGTAGCTTATTTTATGATTTATGGTCCTTTTTTAAATATAAGGAGATCATACTTGGTTAAACTTGAACACAGTCACAAACATTTGAGTCAAGACTCGTGGGACATAGTTCAAAGAACGCTCACACCCACTCAAACGGTGAATTAATTTTGGTAGTTGACAAGTTGGCAAAAAATAAGGATACATAGACACCCAAAATTATAAACACTTATTTAATAACATTGCCCATGTTTGGTGAAAATAGGGAAATAGAGAGAAATAGAGAGGAGAGAAGTGATGAGAAGAGAAGTGAGAAAGAGAGAAATAGGAAAGAGAGAAATGAAGAGAAATATGTTGTTGGGTGTGAGAGAAATATGTATGAAATGAAGAGAAATAAGTTGTTTGGTATGAGAGAAATGTGTGTGAAATAAAAGAAAAAAATATAAAATATCGATTATTAAAAAAAAGTCGATTTTTTTGCTCAATAATCGATTATGGGACATTAAAAATCGATTTTTTATGACAGTGAGTAACATAAAAATCGATTATGTGTACATGAAAATCGATTATTTATGACATTTGGTAATATGATAACCGATTATGTATACATAAAAATCGATTATCATGTGTCATCTTCTCATTTCTCTCCATTTCACTACAACATTGCAGAGAAATGAACAGTGTAATCATCTCCCCTCATTTCCCTCCTCACCAAACACACCATTTCTCTCCACTTCCCTCCTCCCTCCTCCACCAAACAGGGGAAATTTCTCCATTTCCTTCCACTTCCCTCCTCCCTCCTCCACCAAACAGGAGAACTTTCTCCATTTCTCCCCACTTCCCTCCTCCCTCCCCCATTTCACCTCCACCAAACAAAGCATTAATCTCGCTCCATCTGATCCTGCCACCTATCATACCCTTAACTAAAAATCGAGTGACAAATAAAATTATGTTGGGATTTTGATTTTGATTTGAATTTATCTCTCCAGTTAACATTATTATTTCAGACCAAAAGCTCTATTAATTCATTTATTAGAGACAGGTTCAACTGCTCGAGTGAGTGAAGCACACTCCTTTTGATGCCATCACAGCCTTATTTTTTATTTTATACAACCTTAGCAGTAATATTATACTATAACAGTTTAACCGCACCAAATACATTGATTTTTATTCCATTGCATAGTAATTGAAACCTCCAGAGATATGACCAGTAAAACATGAGACACTAAATTTAGGAATGGTGTATGATCCATCAAATAAACCCTTGGTCATCCATCTATATGCAGCCTCTGTAAGATGATAACCATCCCAGCTAACATATTCTGAAGGATCATCACAAGCAATCACCCCTGAGTCGCCACACTTTACCGTATCATTGTAATTGTAAGGACCTCCACCTCCACAACAAACTTTGAGAACATTATCGCCAAATCCTGCAACAACATTCAAGCAAATCTAACTATCATTATCCCAGAACAAGAGGCCATGCTTTGGTAGCATACTGAAAGATCAAGACAGAGGTTATATATCAAGATCCCTAACCTAATGGACATTGGACAGCTATGCTATATGTAAACCAACCTCAAATTTATTTCCACTATAATCTATTGATTCATGTTAATTCTTATTAGTACTACTGACTAAATAGCACATGGATATGACTGAACTTTTCCATTCACTTGCAAACCAGAAAGTTGATATGTATGATAGAGAGCTAAGAGGAAAGATTAGGATAGAATTACCGAATTGTTCTGGAGAAGTGTAAAAATGCAATGCAACATTGAAATAATCTGCATAGATGATATTAGTAAGAGGATATAGCACTCGAAGCCGATTTAGTTCGATTTGAAGCAGCTCATTGTGGTATTCAACAAACATGTTTAGCCATTTCAAACATCCAGCTTGGTCATACTCCTTTTCATCTACAGTTGCAAACCGTGTTAAATAGGCTGAATTGCATCCAAGTGGTACAATTCCAGGAACCACAAGTGTTACGGCCCCTAAATCAATCAACTCCTGCATAAATTCATAAACCAACCAATGAATTAGAAAATGACTTAAAACTAGAGAAGAAAGAAATCACAGATCCTTGGTTTCTCAAAACAAACTAATAACAGTCTCATCATTGGAACAATGCAACATAATGAGATTTTGACTCGGATAAAACAGAGCCTTTTAAAATACAAAAAAAAAAAAAAAACTTTCCAAGAAGCAGTAACCTACTAGTTCATTGGTTATTACTGTTTTCAGAATACCTTAAACTTCAATGTTTTTATTTCTTTTTCTTCTTCTTTTTTAAGAATACTTCTCTCTCCACGAAACAAGTATAAGCTCATTTACTGGGAGCTTTTCTAAATACTCAACAGAATAATTCATATCAAAGTTACATTATATAACTGTGCATGGCTTCTCTTCCCCTCAAAAACCTCCATTTCATTCACTGATTCTATTGGGATTTGAACTTGAAAAAAAAAGTTATTGGAATGGCTACTACTCAACTCAGCAATTGAATTATTTTCTTACCAGGATTGCTGAAGTAATTGCAGATATTACTTGAGGAACGTAAGGAATAACATCTCCAAATGCCTTTGTTTCAGACAAGGGATAACCATAATCATTGCCTCCAATCTCTCCCACAATAAATAAGGAGCTGCGAAGAACTTTTTTGCAGCCTGCAAGAATGAAATCCCATAAACCAGAGTTAGTTACATACTGACTACAGTCAAAGAAGAAACATGAGAATGAATCATTGCTTATCAAATTTGAAGATTATTTAACTTCTTCCTCTTCCTCTTCCTCCTCATACATGTATGGTTAATTGGTTATAGATGACAACATTTGATAGGAGGAATTCATAGCATTTATTATGAAAAGTTTTGTAATAAATATTTTAAGAGAGATCAATTAAGTAAAAGTCTTAACTATGGCGAATCATATCCTTATTATCTTATTGACAAATTTCATTATATGAAGAACCATATTCAAATACTATGAATAGTTGACATACTTAAATCAAAGTATTTTCATATTAATTTATCTCTGGATCCATCTCCCTGACAAAACTCAAACCAGATATTTTATTTGGTTGTGGTTGGATCTATTATTTAAACATCATATAAGAATTGAAAATTTGCAATAGAAAACTAAAAGTAACAAAACTGAAGGAAGTGAAGAGTATAGGCAACTTCACTTGAAGGAGAATTGCAGAGAGAAGGCAGCAATTCCTTGAACCACTCTAACTGAACCCTCAGAGAATAGTTTGTAGTTACACCAACGGTAAACCCCTTTTCTTCAAAGAAACTTCTGTCCAACGCCGTGGCTCCAGCAACGGCGAAATTCACTCCCTGCTCAATGTTCCCATGTTTCACCACGCCATTCTTGAAACCCAGATACGGTTTCACATATGGAAGCCCCAAAGACTCAGCTTCCCAAACCCAAAAGCAAAAAAACAAACAGTAGCATCATATCAATATGATATCAGTAACAAAACAACAAGAGAAAGAGAGAGTGTTCCATAGAAAGAATGAGTTTTTATCCGAGAAATAGTGAAAAGGAAAGAGGGTATAGTGGAAATTGTGTGATACCAAGGAAATCAACTATGAGGCGGCCATCAGAGCATCGTCCATTGGAGCGTTGAAAATGGGTTTCACCGTAGGGAGGGAGCAGGCAATTGGGGCTCTGAGGTTCGGAAATGAAATACAAATTGCCGGTGTCAGTGAGGGAATCTCCGAAGCTGAAGATTGATGTGTAGCAACCTGTAATAGAACCGGGAACAGAAGCAGTGGCAGCAAATAGTAGTTGCAGCAGCACAAGAAACAAGCATAGCAGTGACCAAAATTGAACAGACAAAGCCATAGTAGTTACTGTTGTGGATTAAATCCCTAGTCTATCAATATGCCTCACTTCCATTCTACTTCTACCTTATGAGTTCCAGTGTCTACATTATTTCCCACATAATTGGCCATGTCTCAATTGATGAATAGTGACATAAATGACTCTGACAGAGGTAGAAATGTGCGCAGTTATGCACCCGTCATGCAATGCAATTCTCGGGGAGAAATCCTTCACTCGAGTATTGATTGGAGTGACAAATAATATGGTATATCTATCTACATTAGTTACTCTCCCCCTCCCAAATGTTTTTGTTGTTTAAAATTATTTACATATATAAAGAAAAATTTAATAATGATTGATTTTATTATAATTTTTTTAATATGAGTAATGTTGCAAAAAATAATAAATAAAAATGGAAATATTTTATTAAAAATGTAATATGTCATATTTTTTTACTGTTATCATTTCATATTATTAATGCATTGAATATTGTGATAGTTACATTTTTTAATAAAATTTTTTAACTTTTAATTTATTAATTTATGTAATGTTGCACGTGTTAAAAAAAATCGTTATTATATTTTTACATTTTACTAAAATACTAATATACTATCGCTTATCTACACCTATTTAATTTATTATAATTAGTTCAAATGAATGTATATTTGGAAAAAAAAGTATTAAATTGGTCTTAAATATCTAAATCAATAAAAGTGTTCAAACGTGAGTAAAAATAAAGGAGAATGCTAATTAACATCATAATTCTTAAGCCACTTATTAAGGAATTAAAAATAAAAGTTATTACTAGAATATGTGTATTTAACGTCATAATCATAATAAATGTCTTGATTCCTAATAAATACATTTTTTAAATTTAAATATATTTATAGTTCCTAAAATGTAGTTTATATTTATTTTTAGTTCCTAAAATTTAAAATTGATGGTTTTGATTTTTCAAAAATTGAAAATACATCAATTTAGTCTTTATTTCACAGCTTTATTACAAATTTTGCTACGGATTAACTATAAATTTTTATCGATAAAGATTGGAGAAGAGCATTTTCACTTTTGAGAAACCAAATCCACCAATTTTGAGTTACAGATACTAAAATAAAATCTCATTTATTTTTCATTTATTGATTCCTTATTCAATGTCTTTAGGACACTCATTAAATTGAAAGCACTATAAACAATAAAAGTTTTGGATTGATGAAATACAAGTAATGGAGTAATTCCAAATCATCGTAATTTTTCCTTCAACAAATCCTCCTACCTAAATGAAGTAGGATTTAAATGTTTTTTATGTTTCCATAATATTAAGTGCATTCAATTTTCATTTAATATTTTTTTTAATTAGTATGTTGAAGGATAAGTGAGAGGATATAACATTATTCTAAGTTATGTTAATATTTTTGAAAAATATATTTAGATAAAAGGTCGTACTAGTGAATGTGCTAAGAATATAATTTAAGGAATCAATAAGGAAAAGGTTTCTATTGAAAATTATGACGTTGAATTTATAATATTAAATCCTACACATTCTCATACAATTTTTGTATTTTTGTTTGCTTAATCTCATTAACATTCCCCTTAGATAAACGAAAATCTAAATTCATAACATTCATAAGTATTTTAAGTTTATCATAGGGTGGTTGGTTCAAGTGCTATTTTTCATTAAACAAGATTTAGTTTTCAACTTTTGTGTATACAAAAAAAAAACATGTCGGGAGAGTTAGTTCTACTATAATGTGGATGCTCTCGATTTGAAGTCTTTGTTAGATGATATAAAATATTTGAAATTTAGTGTTTGTTTGGTTCCCACCATAAGAATCAATTATGTGGAATTGATTTTAAATCACTTTCGTTAAACGCATTTCATAAATCGTGCAAGTGCATTTCCTACCAATAATTCTATAAATCTATTAAAATCAATTCTACTCAACTGTAACCATTGTTTAAAAAACCATACCGGACTGGCGGTTTTGACCGGTCCGACCGGAAACCGGCCTGGTGACCGGTAAAAAATCGGTTGAATCGGTCTTTTTAAAAAAAATTCAAATTTTTAATTTTTATTTAATCAAAAATATTTTTAAGATATATAAATAAAACACATATATTTCAGGATTACACATAGATATCTATTATTTTACCAATCATTATTATTTTTTGTCTTATAAACCTTATAATAAGGTTATTTGTACTAATTTATAACTTTATATATCTTAATTTCTTATAAGTTTATGTTATTTTATTAATTAAAATGTTATATTAATAGAATAATAAAAAATTATATTTAATTAAAACTGGTTCGACCACGGTTTGATCGCGGTTGAACCATTAAACCGTGAACCAATACTTTCATCAGTTCAGTTACCGATATGACTTTTAAAACATTGATTAAGTGAGAACACTTGTTTATTGTGAGAAATGAGAACATTTAATAATAGCCGTTAGATTATATTTAATGGTCCCAATTACTCACTAAAATAAATTAAAAATCTTTCCCCTTTATTTCTTTTTTTATATATTTTTTTCCTAAAAAATTAGCCACTTTCCCTTTTCTTCCCCCACACTTTCCCCTTTATTTCTTTTCATATATATCGTTTATTATTATTATTATTATTATTATTATTATTTAATAAAAATATATGATTAAATAAATTAAAATTATAATGATAAGAATATATAAAAAAATATATTAAAAATTGAAAATCATTTGATGTTTGAATAAAATTTCCTTAAAATAACAATGTACAAATATTGTTTTTTAATATAATTTCCTTACACTGACAATGTGTAAAATTATATTAAAAATTAATATTTATAGACATTCAATGATGTGCAATTTTTAATATAATATTTTTTATATATTCTTATCATTATTTGTGATATAATTTTTCATATATTATTATCATTATAATTTTAATTTATTCAATTATATATTATTATTAAATAATAATAATAATTAGATTTCAACAGGCAAAAAATCACCTATTATTATACTTTATGATTGAATAATTATCCGGATATGAAAAGATTGACTCTTGGAATAGGGGAGAAGAAAAGTGTGGGGGAAGAAAAGGAAAAGTGGCTAATTTTTTAGAGAAAAAGATATATATAAAAAAAAATAAAGGGAAAAGAATTTTAATTTATTTCAGTGAGTAATCAGGACCGTTAAATATAATCTAATGACTATTATTAAATGTTCTCATTTCTCATAATAAACAAGTGTTCTCACTTAATATGCTCCCTATATATATATATCTCACAATTTATATATTTATTAACTCATTTAAAGGTTTAATTTTATTAACTCATTTAAAAGTTGGCTTAATGACTTATTTAAAAAATTTATTAAAAAATAGCTTATCATAAATATTTTTTGTTTGAGAAAATGTTTTTCTCAAAGTAAAAGTCCATAATTTTCGAACTTCACCCTCAACAACACCCCAGAACAGGGGCATTAAAATTGGTAGCTTTTATGTACTAAAAGAAAGGAATGATAAATGCACACCAAAAAACAGATAAGAATGATAAAATTTCTGACAATCGCGATTTATGCACCGCGATGAGTACAACCGCACTTGTACAACACTATTTTTTTTTGCACCTCTTTTTTTTTTTCACATCTCCTTTTTTAAATTCTTTTCTTTAACTGTTTTTACCCTTTTTTATATTTTATTTTATTATTATATTTATTTTTATTTATTTATCTTATCAAATAAAAAAATATAGATCAAGAAAATATAATTAAATGATCATATAAAAATCATGTTAATTAACGTCATTATAAATATATTCACGTTTCTGTTAAATTAACCAAATATCTCACTCTGTTAATCAAATATCTCACTATGTTAACCACTAATGTATACACCATTAACCTCATTTACAAATATATTTACCGCTTCTGTGCACACAATTAACCTCACGAATCAATTAACCAAATATCTCACTCTGTTAACCAAATATCCCACTCTGTTAACCACCAATGTATGACCTCATTTACAAATATATTTACCGTTTCTGTGCACTTAATTAACCTCACAAATTTAATTAATCAAATATATCACTCTGATAACCAAATATTTCACTCTGTTAACCACCAATGTATACACTGTTAACCTCATTTACAAATACGTTTCTGTGCACACAATTAACCTCACAAATTCAATTAACCAAATATCTCACTCTATTAACCACCAATGTATACACCATTAACCTCATTTACACATATATTCACCGTTTCTGGCCACATAATTAATCTCGTGTTAACGGAAATTGCAATAACCAAGAATCCTACTTTGTCAACCACAAACCGAAACACTATTAACCTCATTTTTTAACATATTCACCGTTTTGGAACACATAATTAACCTCGTGTTAATTAACGTAATTTTTATATGATCATTTAATTATATTTTCTTGATCTATATTTTTATTTGATGAGATAAAAAATAAAAATAAAATAAAAATATAAAAATTATTTTTAATAAAAAAAAGTAAAAACAGTTTTTAAAATAAAAAATTTAGAAAAGGGGTACGAAAAGAAAAAGGGGTGGAAAAAGAAAAAAATAGTGTGATGGTGGTCCTATTAGCGGTGCAAGAAACATTACCGAATTTCTGACATCATTAATTATCATCACCAATCTTCAAGACTGGGCGCGGTGAAAATGGAATCTTGCATGAGCTTGAAAGATACTTCCTTCATTTCAATTTGATAGTTGTTTTAGAAAAATAATTATTTTTCATAATATAAGTCGTTCTCTAGTTTCTATGTGAGTATTAATGTTAGTTTTCATTTTTTACCCTCCCACTTTTATTAGAAAAGAAACTTAAAAAATTGTGCACCACACTACTCATTAATGCATTTAGGTAAAAGGAGAAAAAGTGTGTAGTAAATTAAGAATGGTAATTTAGTAAGATTACTATGTCTTTTAACTCATTTATTATTGTTCTTAATTTGTGTGTGGAAACCTTAAACGACTAACAAAATGAAATTGAGGGAGTATGTATGGCATGCCACTATGCCGGGCCTTTTATTTATATATATATATATATATATATATATATATATGAGGAGGGATCAACTTACAACCAGTGTAAGTTACACCAAGTCTTACAACCGCTAATAACTCTAGATCGAATGTGATTTTTATTAATCCAACCGTTATATTATATTCATTCATCATCTTGATTATCTGTGTAAATTTCATAAAATTTTAACACTAATAAACTGATAATCAAATGGTCCCTTTTTTCATATATTTCAAATGTATATATGACGTTAATCTTGAGACATCTCAATAACATATCAAATAATTTCGGATTAAAGTAAAATTTATATGTATGATCTATGTGATAGTAATTTTCAATCCAACGGTAGATTACTTAATACAATGATCTGATAAAAAGTTATTCAACGGTGTAAGATTTTGTGTAACTTACACTGGTGTAAGTTGATCGCTCCTCTATATGTGTGTATATATATATATATATATACATACATATATATATATATATAAGGAGGGTTATAATTTCATCGGTGTAAGTTACACCAAGTGTTACACCGCTGAATATTTTTTTTAACGGATCATTGTATTAAATAATCCACCGTGGGATTGAAAGTTACTATCATATAGATCATACATATAAAATTTTATATTAATCCGAAATTATTCGATATGTCATTGAAATGTCTCAAGATTAACGTTATATATACTTTTGAAATATATGAAAAATCCAACCATTTGATTATCAATTTATTAGTGTCAAAATTTTATGAAATTTGGCGCATATAATAACGATGATAAACAAACATAATTCAACGGTTGTATTACTAAAAAGAATATTCGATTTGTAGTTATTAGTGGTGTAATACTTGGTGTAACTTACACCGGTGTAATTATATATATATATATATATATATATAACTTATTCATACACCAAAAATATATAGAGAGAGATAACTTATTCATACATAAAAATCATACAACTTATACAACACACTTTTTCTCTTAATATCTCTCCATCACATCATCTATCACATTTCTCCCGCTTCTCTCTTTTCTCTTTAATTACATCTCTCTTTGTTGTAAATCATGTTATTTCTCATATATATAGTGGAAGGTAAATTGAATTTCTTTTCAAAGGAAGAAACGTTGTAGCTATATATTGAAATATCCAAAGGTTGCATTCATGAAGCACGAGGTACTAAATTGAGGGAAACATATGGTCATTATTAAACCATCGCAATCAATCTATATGCGGCCTCAGTCAAATGAACACCATCCACCCACTATACTGAGAAGGATCATCACAAGCAACCACACCTGGATTCCCACATGGTGCTGATGCATTGTAATTGTATCGACCACCCATTCCACAACAAATTTTGAGACCTCTAAACCTGCATTGGCATGGCATCACAATATTATATATACCTTTCACTAGAGTTATGAAACAATTAATTAATGTGTTCAGGAGTTGCTGATCAATTGAAGTATGAAGTTGTTGCAGCACTCTGAAACGAAGTAATTTTACTAAATTACAGAAGGATTTGAGAGGGTTGAATTACCAAATTTTGTGGGATTGTGATAGAATGGCATGCAGCATTGTAATAATCAGCATAGATGATATAGCATGAGGATGGAGTTCTCGAAGCCTTAATAATTCAAGTTGGAGCTCCTGGTTGTAAAATTCAGCGAACTCATTTAACCACTTTAAGCACCCAGCTGGGTCATATTGGCTTTTATCTGTGGTTTCATACATTGTCAAATAGACTGCACTGCATCCAGTGGTAAATTTCCAGGAACCATGAGCGTGCGTGCCCCTAGATCAATCAACTCCTGTAATTAAAGACACAAAAAAAGTTAAGGGCTTTGGTATATATGCTTGGAATTGGAAACTAATTGATGAAATTCAAATAGCAGATTAGTCAGAGACTCATAATAAAAATCTTATTACATTGATAGCTGAAGTTATTGCATTGATTACATACGGCACGTATGTTTTAACCTCTGCTATGCTATTTCGTAAAAACAAAGGATAATTGAAATCGTTGCCTCCTATCTCTCCAACAAGAAATAATGAGTTTCCAAGAACTTTCTGGCAGCCTGCAAGATTAAACCTTAATTCAGGAATATGTATTAATTAGAGTTTGCATCAAACTGATGTTGGATTCACAGGGCATGAGACTGTAATTTTACCTTCGCTTACATAAACCAATACTCATGTTTGTGTAGTAATATCAAAGATTAAACTATTCATTTCATGTACAAAGGAACCCCAAATGTATGAAAATATTTTTCTATTTTAAATCCTTTAAATAAATTATTTGTATAATTGAATGATATTTAGTATTGACTTAATTAAGAAATTTGTTTACCCATAAATTATTTCGTATGTTATATTTGCGGACTTGTCTAAATTCCATAACATATTCATACAATAAAAAAAATATACAACTTATATAATTTTTTTTAGGTACCCCTTGCTTTCCATGCTTGATTGACTAATAGTCTGATAATATGATATTTTAATACTATCTATCATCACAACAGCTAACAACACAGACCCTAAAAAGAAGAAGAAATATAGAGACTAGAGATGAGGGAGAATAATTGACAACTTACTTGTTGAAGAATTGCAGAGAGTAGGGAGGAATTCCTTGAACCAATTCAATTGAACCCTTAAAGAATAATTGGTGGGAAGATCATGAATACCCTTCTCTTCTTCAAAGAAGCTAACGTCCAACGCAGTGGCTCCTATAACAGCAAAATTGACTCCTTCCTCCACACTCCCATCTTCCAATTCACCATTCTTGATTCCCAAATACGGCTTCACCAATGGAAGCCCCAGAGACTCAGCTGCGCGCAAATTAACAGATACATGATAGATATATAGCAGCAATTAATTACTTAATTAGTAGTTAGTTAGTTAATTAGATGATAATTAATTGATATTAGTAGTATTAAAACAGGGGATCGAGGGGGAGGTAGCATACGTACCGATGAAATCAATGATGAGGCGTCCATCGGAGCAGCGTGCAGAGGGTTGGTGAAAGTAGGTTTGGCCGTAGGGAGGGATAAAGCAATGGAAGGAGGAGGATTGGTGGGAGCTGAAATACAAGTTGCCGGTGTCGGCAAGGGAATCACCGAAGCTGAAGATGGAAGAGTAGGGGCACGCCGTCAGTAACGGTACTGCTGAACCTGAACCCATTACAACGAGAAGGGGGAGAAGGACTACTACCCATCGCCGTTCCATGCCAATTTTGTGGTGTGTGTTCCACTTTGATAATTGATCGACAGACGCATACAATACATGATGAGATTATATTAAAAGTACAGATGGACAAATTTAAAAATTATTATACTGGTCTTTAAATATGTGTTTAAAATAATGTATAATGAACACTTAAATAATTTAATACCCCCGGTCCTATTTATAAAACTTTTTAACTAATTCATACGGATTAGAAAAGTTGGTTAATTTAGTTGATTGCAATAAATTTGTCAATAATGTGTATCATATTTCCTAAATTACCCTTGAATTTATTGAGATCTATTATTTTTCTCTTTCCAATTAACTACTCAATTGTGTCATACTCTCTCTATTAATTAATTACGCATCTATCTCCACTAATGGAGTATTCTTATCAAAACATAATTAATGCATGAGACAATCTGAAAAGGTTCTTATAAAAAGGATCAAGACTCATCCTAGAAAATGTTCTTATAAATAGAACCGAAAACAATAATTAAAATATATTTATGTAACCGAAAAGATCCACAATAACTTTACCATAATTTTAAGAAGTGGGGCCAACTGGTATTTATTTGTACCTTGTAGAACATTGTCAAATTATTATTAGTTTAGTTAATAAAACATAACCCGTCAGTTACATATTTTTGAGTGGGCATCCATAAATAACCTACATTTGCATTCTAATATAAATTCATATAAATAAAACAATAATTATGTATCGAACTGTCCTTCAGTCCTTATAAATGTTTTTGGAACTTTAGTTCATATTTAATGCAAGTATATGATGATGATACATTCAATAATTTTCTAAAATGTAGTACTCCCTCCGTTTCTTTTTATCTGTCGTTTTGGAGTCTAAAATTTGTTTCTAAATAACTGTCGTTTTTACATACCAAGGCAACAATAAATGCTAATTTTCCAACTTTACCCTCTTCCAAAATTATTAAATAGTGGGGTATTTATTGCATATGACTAGAAATGGTGGAGAACTTTAAATGCTTTAATGAGAGAGAGAAATGGTATATTTATAAACAATGGATCTAAAAAGACACACTTATTGCATTCCTTAATCCATGTGCAAAAACCTTAAACGACAGATAAAAAGGAACGGAGGGAGTACTTTATATGATAAAACCACCTTTTTTATAAAAAATAAAACTTATCAAAACGCGCATTCATTTACTTAACATTATAAATGTGATTTATGGAAATATTAATTTGCTCCTACATGAAATTTTAAATGTTGGAATATGTAGTATAATATTTTGGACAATTATACCATAGGAAAAAGATAGTTTCACAATTAAAAAATTAGGTGTGATAAATTGTAGGGAATATAAATAGAAGAATTAAATACATTTTTGGTCCCTATACTTTTGTAAATGAGTGATTTTGGTCCCCCTAATTTTAATTGCCCAATTTTGGTCCCTATATTTTTGTAAATTGGTGATTTTGGTCCCCTAATTTTAACTGCTCAATTTCGGTCCCTCTTCTTTAAAAATTGAACAAATCTAATCCTACCGTTAGCCCTCCATTAAATATTTAGCAGAGTTTGTTGACATGAATTTAATTTTGTGACATGTAAACTATCACATGACAAAGATTATTATTTATTTTTATCTCATAATTTTTTTAAATGAAAAATCAGAAAATAAAATCAGATTTTGCATAATTTAATACAATGAGAAAACAAAATCAAAAAACAAAATCCTACTACTACACTCTAATTTCCTCAAAAACAATAAAGCACATACAAGTCCCAAAACTAAGACAATTGCAGGTCTCCTTCAAACCATCAACCAAGCGAACCGAAATCTCATTCGGGCATGAAATAAAATTTAAAATAATATCGAAAGCGAACTGAAATCTGTAAGCTCTGATTTTTCGTTTAAAAAAATTAAGAAATTAAATTAATTAACAATCTTTGTCGTGTGATAGTTTACACATCACAAAATTAAATTCATGTCAGCAAACTCTCCTAAATATTTAATGGGAGGCTAACAGTAGGATTAGATTTGTTCAGTTTTTAAAGAAAAAGGACCAAAATTGAGCAATTAAAACTAGGGGGACCAAAATCATCAATTTACAAAAGTATAGGGACCAAATTTGAGCAATTAAAACTAGGGGGACCAAAATCACTCATTTATAAAAGTATAGGGACCAAAAATGTATTTAAGCCTAAATAGAAATAAAAGTGGAATGACAAAAAAGAAAGTGAGATGTGATAATTGAGGTTATGAGAAATAATATTCATTTTGAAGAGGAGCATGCTGTTAGTCATGTATAATTAATTACTCCTTACTTAATTTTTTAATAAAAAAAGAAAAAGAAAAAGAAATACAATTAAAAGAAGACAGAGTAGCATTGAGTGTTAAGTACGGCAGTGAAAATTTGTTCCTCATTATAAATCAACAATAGTTTATGTTTACAACAGAGCAAAACACGGGGGACAAGATGAAAGTCAGGAAAAGCAAGCATTTATTCCAACTTATTTTTGTTGCATTTCTCCTGTACATGTCCTCCGGTGGAAATCTAATACATCAAAATATACAAATTATAATTATAATTGTGCAATAATTGGGAATTAATTTTCTATTGAGGATTAGGAGGACGGCTGTTAGCAGCAGCAACACGGGATCCCCATTCTAGCAACTCTTTGCTGGTGTCATCCTTGTGTACAAAAACTTCTATGAAACATAGTGATTCTTTCTGTGGTCCAGTGGCTGTTGCAATTGCTTCTGTTAGATCATCCTCTGTACGTACCTACACTCACAACAATAACAGTCCTTTAGTATTACGTGTAAACAACAACATACCAAAAGGAATTTTTTTTGGTATTCAGAGAGCAGGAATTATACTTTTTCTTTTCTCAGTGCTTTTTGGTTATTTGAACTGAAAAATCTATATGATATATACATGCATTTGCAGTACTACAATTAGCATTGTCCTGAAATAGTATTCATTTTGAAGTGGAGTTTTCCTTATATTACTATATCATTAGGTTGGATTAATCTAATCAGAGTCTGGGATTATATGCCTACAAAGTACAAAACAGAGGCGCTACTGTCCAAAAAGAACCATCTTCCATCTGTCTAGAGCATAATATCTTCACTAGCAAGTAGCAACTTACCAGAGTCCAGTTTGCTACCAACTATAAATGATAATTAGAATAGCAGATTAAAGAAACATATCCGTATTACTATTAAATGGAAAATAAAAGAATCATTATCATCATCTCATTCATCTCTAGTTCTACTTCAATAAAATTTAAAATATTCAATCAAATGACACAACAAAAATGATAATTCGTATAACCTTCAACCAAATAATAAAAGAACAAGGTAATACAAAGAAAAAATGTTAAATTTATGCTAACCTTGGCAGTCCAGCATTTGCCTTGTCCATTATGGATGGCATCCACAAAGCGAGTGTAGTCCCAATTCTTAATAACATTGTACGGGCCATCATGAATCTCTACTTCAATTGTATAACCTCCATTATTTATGAGGAAGATGATGCTCCTTTGTCCACATCGGATCATTGTTGAAATATCCTGTGCTGTCACCTGAATAAGGTAAACTGTAAGTCCCCATGCATCATACATTAAGCTTAAAATAAATTAAAGAACAGGTTTACTTGCTGTTGATGCTTATCATTATTCAAATGTCATGATATGTAATAATAATTGTGATTCTTCAGAAACTAAAACATTTATTCAATCTTTAATAGTTCCAACAATTAAAGCATTTATTCACGAGGTGGGATCAGCACTATGGATCAAATGAATCCATTATGTTCTGCCAAACAATTCTTTAGAGACATCATCAAAAGTCATTTTTAATGGTTTCACTTGGAGGTTCTTTTCTTTTCCCCTTCCTCTGCCTCTAATTATTTGGCTATCGTCCACTTGATCAACTCTTCTTAACTGGGCCTCTAGTGGTCTTCTTCTCACATGTCCAAATCATCTTAAACACAATTTTGTCATCTTTTCCTTAATAGGTGTCACAAGTACTCCCCCCCAATTACATTCATTCCTGATCTTATCTTTTCTGGTATGATTGCTCATCCAATTCATAACATTATCGCCTTTGCAACACTTATTTGATGCTCTTGTTGGTGCTTTGTCACCTAACATTAAATACCATAAAAAATCTTTGGTCTAGTAGCTATATGGTAAAATTTTTCTTTTAGCTTAAGAGTTACCTTTCATCCACCCAGATTGAACCCGTCCTGTAATTTACATATCCTTCTATTTCTCAATCACTTTGTGTGATAGATCCAAGTTACCTAAATCTTGTAACATGTTGTATCCAAATTTCACCTCCAAGCTGGTACTAACGTGCATTTCAGTAAACTTGTTTCTCACTTTCAAATTTCAATTCAAATCATTTATTCAACCAGTTACATACCATCATAACTAACTAAATTGATGCAAGGACTATCATACATCAATAAGGATACTTTATCTCTTAAAAAATCCCCCATCCCAAAGCCTAAATTTAAAAAAAAAAAGTTGTAATATCGTAACATCCATCAAATTGTTAACATGTATGAGTATGGCCACTGTTTATGGCAACAATGTCTATTTTGCACAAACTTCCATATTCTTGGTTAAAGACTTTATTAAAAGAAAACAGTTGCATATTATCGGTAATATTCTGGATTCATAGATAGTTCCAATTCTTATTATCTTACTAACCTGAAAACTACCATCACCAATGCAAGCAACTACACGCTTATCTGGTGCAGCCTGTGCATATCCAAGAGTAGCACCTACTGACCAACCAATAGATCCATACTGCATCTGGAATTCATAACTGAAAGATGGAATTTATATTTGACAATGTTAATTCGAACACTATGGAGGTTGTAATTAGCATATTACCTGATGCAGAAATTGTAAATGACTTACCCACAATTTGCAGGCAGTCGGAGCTTCTGACAGTTGAACCATGAGTCTCCAGTTTCAGCAATTACAGCAGAATCTCCACTTAGCATTTCCTGTTCAACATATTTAATTTCTGAACTATCAGGGAAGACTTACTAGAATAAATTACTCTAATGTAAAACGCACAAATAATGTTGCATATTTAGCAATGCAGAGTGAATCATATAAAAATGCTATGTTCCCCATTTCAACGCAATGTTTCTCACAACTAACAGATACATACAAACCATGAAGTTACTTATGAAGACACACTGTCAGTGTCACATGGTTTCACAGGATGAATCAGATGAAGGAACCATGCAGTGACTACAATGATATATGAAAAAAAACTACTGGACCTAAAAGCTGTTGGTAAGCAAGGCAACAAAAATGATTTTCAATTAAATAAATATAAGTATAACCCCATATGGAGAGCTCATAACATAATGTTGAAGCCTAGACACAGTAAATGCTCACAAGTCACAACTATCATCTTAAGATTAAAAATGAAACAATGCTTCAGAATTAAATCTTTGTTATAGAAAAGGTAACAGGTAGAACTCCAATTCCAATCTCATGCCAAAGAACCACTCAACCCAAAAATTTAAAGCAGCTAATAAATAGAGCTTACCTGAATGTGCTTGAATAGAACATTAACTCTAAGAGGTTCATCCTTCTCTCGTCTCAGAGGAATACCTGGTGGAACATAGATACGTCGGTAATTCTCCACAGCTGCGCTGTTGGTCTTCACCTTCTTAGACAATGCATTTAAGAAATCAGACATGAAAACCCAACCCAATGAAGGACCATTGCCAATGGTGACTCGATTGGGCTGCACTACTATGGCTTTCTCCTTCTTTATCAATAATGAGTATCCAACGGAGCTATAGTCATTGAAGATGGGACCAACAAAAACATAAGCATCAGCAGACTCCACTATCTCCCCACAATAGCTAGTACTGACAGCACCCCAGTATGTCCCAATGAAGTGTGGATGATCCTCAGGTACATGTCCCTTCCCAGAGGGCATAACAGCTATTGGATATCCACTAGCTTCTGCAAAGTCAAGAAAGGCCTTTTGTGCCTTTGCTACCCTTAGTTTTGGCCCACCAACAATGACTGGCTTCACAGCTTTGTTCAGAAAAGCAGCCGCTGCTTCCACTGCTGCTTCTAATCCTGCTTGATTACTTACCCTGCAAAAAATAAAAGAATTTATTTTACCACAAAAATAATTCCAAATTAGATGCAAGAACAAACATGATCCTTGAATGTGATTGTCAGTAATTCTACCACACAAATAAAATTGAACTTGTATGAAATCATAAAAAGCATAATTGTAGAGCTTCATTCATCTATCCCTGCAATTAGCCATGCTTCCTATAGGATCATAAGATTAAGACATAGCAAAAAAGTTTTAAAAAAGAAAAGAATTGAAAAAGAGTGATTGATTAATGAACCAAAGCCAAGGCATACATACTTTGGTGCAAGACAAAATGGAACAGGGTCTCTAGCGAAAGTTGGATGAGGAATTCCAGGAAGATTACAACTAATGCTGATGTAAACAGGCTTGCTTTCTTTCAAAGCAGTAGAAATTGCAGTATCAATAAGCTCATGTGCATCGTCCAAGTTATTCACCACTGCCTGAGTAAGGAATCAGAGCACATCATCATCAATCAGAGATCATTCACATCTTCAAAACTAAAAACTCAGCACCAAATAATCACTGCTCAGTGCAACACTCACCTGAAAACACGTGATCGTCTGAAAGCATCGTAGCTCTTGGGAGAAATCGGGTAACCCGATGGTGTGGTGGAGGATCCGGTTGGTGCCATAGTCGTTGGAATTGGGTCCACCAACTATGCAAATCACCGGGAGATTCTCGCTGTAAGCTCCAGCGATGGCGTTGAGGACGCTGAGTCCACCGACGGTGAAGGTGACGACGCACGCGCCAACGCCCTTAGCACGCGCGTAGCCGTCGGCAGCGTATCCGGCGTTAAGTTCGTTACAGCAGCCGATGAGGTTGAGCTGCGGCTCGGCGATGAGGTGGTCGAGTAGGGTCAAATTGAAGTCTCCGGGAACGGAGAAGACATTCCTTACGCTGATCTCAACGAGCCGCCGAGCCAGGTGGCGGCCCAGTGTACCGTCGGAGGCGAAGGGTTGAACCGGCGCAGGAGCCGAGCTGGCCCGAGCGGTTGAACCAACTTGAGTAGCAGTTTCCATGTGAATGTGAAATAACGTGAGTTGTTGACTTATGGTAAAGATTGAGTATGATTAGGACTGTTGGGTTTGGGGGGTTTATGAAGGGGTTTTTGAGCTCAGGTTGGATGGTTTTGGAAACCATGTGCTGTATAACTTGGAGCATGGGAAAACAACTGTGCAGTGTGCACAATAATGTACTACCTTGGTTTTTTGCTTGATATACATTTGTATTTTTATTTTATAATTAGTATGGCGGTATAGTGTGGGTTTTAATTTTCGGACATAATCACATTATCACTGTATTTTATTTTGGTTTGCTTGCACTTTTTGACACTCCCAATTGGGAAGGTTCTGTGCACTGAAGATATTATTCCATTCTGTGTCCTTGGATTGGCTTTTGGCAGTCATGGGGTGGTTTGGGTTTTGATTATTTAGCGTTGAAGGGTTTCGACTTTTCCTTCTTTCTCTCTTTTAGATGGACGAGGGTTTTGACAATTTAATAATTAAAAGTGCGAACCAATCATTTGATTTTTCAACTTCTGAGAGAACAAAGGCCCATTCGATTCGTTTGCCTAACTTTGTTGCAGGTTTCTGAATCGGTGAATCCAGCCAGCCATTACCAGTGACTAATTGCCAATGCCAGCGCCTTGGTTTGTCCTTTTTAATTAGTTTATTTGTTTATCAATAAAGCGTCCTTGTGCGAATGTGACCTAATCTTTCACTTGCCAAAGGCAAATGGCTTGTCCAGTTGCCCAGGACACTCGCCTACCGCCTATGATGAGGTAAGATATTTGTTTGGTCCAAAATAATGAAAAAAATATTAAACTGAAAAATAGATTGTCACGATTATACAGTTTTATTTTTGAGAAATAAAAAATTTAATATTGTTAGGCGTAAAAATCAAATTCGAAATAGGACAATTCGAAGCGTAAAGCTATATAAAGCTCGAAGCGAGAAAGCATAGAAATCATATAAATAGAGTTCGAAGTGACTAAACAAATTGCCAATTAAAGAGAATTTTATTTCCTAAAAATTAAGTTTCTCTATTCGAACTACATGCTTATGTCCTAAGTTATTTTGGCAGGTATTTGCCTCGAGTTGAAGAGGGCATTGATCTTCGACGTCCCCTACCAGTGTCATGTCATCGGAAGGGGAAGACACGAGAAAGTCGAAAGGCTGGGAAGAAGAGATTCAAAGATGGGATCTTCCAAATAATCCAAAGCCTTCGATCTCTCACCTCCATCATCCTCTTCTTTGACCTTTTCCTCCTCGGCACCTTCCTCTTCCGTTCCTTCCTCCACCCCCCAGGATAAGAAGACTAGGCGCAAAGCAGGCATGTGATTTTCTGCCCCATCATTGAAGCTAGAACCAATGAGGTGGAAGTGGTACCAGACCTTACAAGAGGTTAAGGCCTGGTGGTTTGGTTGTGTTGTTCGACCTGAGGTTTTGGTCCCCTTCGAAGTGACTTTTAGTGTTGGACATCCTGACGGCCTAAGATCCAAAGGAAATGGAAGTTTCAGGACGTACAGAACAACCAATACCAAGAGTACCTCCATTAGAAAAGAGGAAGGTAATGTTGCATCCTCCCTGAGACTATGTCTTTTATAGAAGACGAGCTTCGATAACTCTGAGGAAGCCATCTTTGTAAACCAATGGGAAGCAACCTCATGCACAGTGACCAAGGTGGACGGTGGTCAAGAAAGTCTAAGTGGCCGGTGGCTCGAATAAAAAGGAAGAAGATCACGCAAGAAAGGAGACTCCTACGCAAATGATTTCCGTTGCTTCGAATGAGAAGGCCTGAAGAAGACCTCAGTTCGAAGACATAATAGCTTGAGGAACTCGAAGTTCCTTTGATGTATTAAAAAGGAACAACTTTAGGATCAGCCGATTCGAAAGGTGGGTTACTGTTGGTTATTATCTATCAGGTGTTAACAGCCACGTCACTTTAAGCAGTTATTGGAGAAGGCAACCGGCGTTCATGCAAGAGAACGTGGGGCTAAGCAGCAGTTCCAGGAGCGGTTGCAGGGAGCCTTTGGAAGGAAGACGGTTACCAGGGTAGAAGCTAAAATAGGAGAAAGCTCCACAGATCAAAGGTCCGCAACCTGAACACTCAAAAGCACCTTGAAAAAGTCGTAGCATCCACCGATCAAGGCACAATACCAGCAAGCTTAGAGGAAGTAGGGACCTGGCAGACCAAACCTTTTATTTTTCTCTCGTTCTTTCTTTCACTTGCTATGTCAAGTTATCTTTTACGTGTTTTTTTTATATGTTCTTAGCACTTTTATAGGCTAGAGATCCATGGCACCGTAACTGATTCTCTCAATTGCTTTTGCTTGTAAGTTACGTTTTTCTTTGAATGCAAGTTAAGGCCTTGTCAAAGGCCATTGTCACGGGTTCAACGTTTCTATTCACTACTGGTTTTTACGTTTTCCCTGTTCGATTTCCCCTTAAGATTTCACACTAAGGTAGAACCCACATTAAAGAACAAAGGATTCGTATCTCGTCCTAGACTAAGCAGAGATACATTTGTTTGTGTAAATTTCCAGAGCAAACAAATATAAACTTTAATTCTTGCCTTTGTTTATTACTGTGATCCAACTATATACTTCCGTTAATTTTTTTTTATGATATGTCATGTTTAGTGACACTATATCACATTATTTGTTATTGGGGCACAAAGAAAACGTTATGGGGTGTGAGACCTTCTGATGAGAAAAAGGGAAAAGGAGAGAAAAAGGGAAAATATAGAAGCGCACGGTTATTGGAGTTGGGATCTTCCAAACTATAAATATGACAAAATCACGTTGTTTTTGTGTCGCAGTAGATACTATAGTGACAAACAATGTGATACAATGACATAATGCACTAAATATGACACGTCATAAAAAATTAATAGAAAAACACATAATTGAACTATAATGACAAATAAAGTAAGAAATCAATGATTATATTAGATTTTTATTTTTATTTTTTAGTAACTAAACTTCATCACCCTAAAAAAGTCAATACATATTGCTAGTTTACTAAAAAACACTTACCTTTACTGTATAGTTAACGTCAACGTTAATTATATTTATAACTTTTTTAAAAAACTTACACATACTTTCTTGTTTTGTTATTTTTAAATTTATTTTATTTTACCTATTGTTCATATATAAAAACAAAAAGACATGTATAAATGTTACAGAAAAACATCCGTCAAAATATAAAGAAAATATAAAATAAAATAAATAGATGTATTCAAAAAAATATAAATGTAACAGTATCCTCAATAAAATTAATGTAATTAACCCTAAAAGCATTTTTTTGTAAATCAGTAATGACATAACATTTACCATAAACAAATAATAAAAATAAAGTATTTTGATTTACAGTGCAAACAAGTGTATATCGTTTTATATACAAAAAAAGTATTAGAAGAGTTTTTTTTTCTTAATTTTACACAGGATCACCGGCTTCAACTTAAATTATTTGAAGTTCAATGTAATCTTAAATGTAAAGAATTTTAAATTTTTTTCTCATTTTAAATTATTTAGATAATAAAAAGATAAATATACAATCTTGTAGAATTACTAAAATTGAGCTTATTGATAAGTGATTAGAATATATAGTTTGTATACCATCAGGAGTTGGTTTAAGTGGTACATGTTTGATTTTCCTCAAGTAAAATCGGATTTGAGTCTTGTGGATGAAATAAAAATTCACTGGGAGATCTAACCCCACCTTAATGTGGATGTTCCCGACTCATGCTATATAGTTTGTATAACAGTGTGAGATAACAAATTCAAGATTGTCATTTTACAACTAAAAAGAAAACTAGTACTATAATATTTTCTGTTACATCGTATTAACTATTAAATATAATTATTAAGGATCATTTACTCGCATGCTATAACACGACTAGACTAGTAGACTTTGAAAAATAAGGACAACAACGTTATGACGTTGACATTTTCTTTAATCACATTTACGAATAAAATGAACCACAGAGGACAATAAATTTCATGAGATCTGCTAAAAATCCATTGCTGCTAATATAATAATACACAGGAAAATTGATAATACTATAGGTAAATTTGGTTTTAATGATGAAATGTCATGTGACCTTTATTCTTTATGCCCATTTTATACTAAATAATTCGTACTATTTTGTTAAAAATTATATTATATTAGTTACAAGCCTTCCTTTATGATGGAACAGTAAGAAGGGAAAGGAAATAATTCCTGGAAGTTTTACTTTTTTATTTATAATACAACTTTTTAAGTAAATTAATTTTAGTAAATAAAAAGTAATAAAAACTTTACATTTATTTATATATATTTTTCAACTTTTTTTTAAAACACAATCATACCAAACAATACAAAATTTACTTCTTAAGAAAATCATACAAATGAAATGATACCAAACAACAAAAGTGAGTGTAAGGATCCTCTTTCTCACCTCTCGGATAGTCTTGTATGCCTTTTAGTAAATCTTAGCTGTAAAAAAGCTAGGAATCCGCTACAGAATTTATTATCCATCCGCAGGTAATCTTGCTTACTCTAAAGAGATCCAAATACCAAAAGGGATGACAACTCTTTCGTTTGTTTTTTCCTGTTTTGTTTGTATCATATTCTTTTCATTTCCCTATGTGATAACAATTGAAGGAACATTTTTGGTACAAAACGAAGCTCGAATCAATGTGAAAAAAGGTATAAACAAAAGATAATAATATGTATCTTACAAAAGTTACGAATTATATATTACCATACCTACCAATTATATTTATATTATATCTTAATTTTTTAAAGTAAATCGGGAGCAACGAATCGAACTGGAGGATGCTGTAGGCATGGGAATGGACAACGCAGCCACGTGTACAAATACAACTGCTGTCCCAAATCAAACCCAATATGAAAGAGCAACAATTAGATATTCAATGTTGTTTTGATCAACCCAATGAACTGAATCGAATTATTTTGATTGGATTAGATTTTTCAGTTCAAGCAGGGTTAGACTCGAACCGAACAAATCAAACTCGTTAATTATTGATTCGGGTAATAAATTAAAGACACTGGACCTGTTATCCGAATTGAACCACCCTAAATTAAAAAAAACTATACTAAAAAAATGGAAGAGAAGAGAGATTAAACTTCAACATGAATTTTCATCATAGAGGAGAGATTAAACGTCAATATGAGATCTTAGCATAGACTATCTTTTTCTTAAATGAATTATTCTATTATTTGTTAAAAATAATTAATTGTATTAGCACAACAAAATTCATTTAGGAAAAATAAACCCTAAAATTATTGATTCAACTCTATTGGATATACTTCTCTCCTCCCTTTGGATCACAACAATTTTTATAATGTATTGTCTACATTACTGAAAAATTTGTTGAAAATTGGAAAATAAGGTCAAAATTAAAAATTAAATGAAAAAAACTAGCTGATTTGATTAGTTGCGTGTGGCTAGTAAGTAAATGGCACACAGTGTGCCACTCCTTTAATATAAATAATTAAAAGTATGATAATTATTAAAATTGCAAAAAAAAAAAGAACACTTATATTTAGAGAACACTCCTTTCCCTTTCGCTCTGTTCCATTTCATTTGCAGATTTATAGCATGTTTGTGTGTCTGTTTGCATTCATCTAAATCAAAATTTTCTCAATCCAATATAAAGTAGGATATGCCTCGGAAAGCCGCAAATCTCTGTCTGAAACGGCTCCACAAACGTACACGGAATCAGTAATTGCTCCCTTAACTACATAGGCACTATAAAGTGATCTCTTGGTGTTATTCTATGTAGCACAACAAAATTTATGATCCGATCGAACCGAATCGAACCAACCCATTATTGATCGGTTTGGTTTAGTTTGGTTCAGGTCACTTACAGAAAAATTGAAAAATCCGAACTGAATCGAACAGTTTTATTTAGTTCGGATTTATTTTTCCTACAGAACTGAACCAAATCAACCCGTGAACACCCCTAATTTTGAATGTTTGAAGCCATGTGAAAAGTTGTTGTCAAGACGTAGCGCATCGCTATTTTTTTTATTGAATGCATACCGCTGTTTTTTATTCTATTGTAGCAGCACCGTTCGACGATTAAAATAATAAGATGTTTTCTAAAATTATTGATTCAACTCTATTGGATATACTTCTCTCCTTCCTTTGGATCACAACAAATTTTATAAATGTATTGTCTCTATTACTGAAAAAATTGTTGGAAATTGAAAAATAAGGTCAAAGTTAAACATTAAATGAAAAAAACTAGTTGATATGATTAGTTGCGTGTGGCTAGTAGGTAAGTGGCACACGGTGTGCCACTCCTTTAATATAAATAATTAAAACTATGATAATTATTAAAATTGCAAAAAAAAAACCCTTATATTTAGAGAAAAATAACTTAAACATTGTAAAATCAAAAAACAATTCCTTCCCCTTTCACTCTATTCCATTTAATTTGCAGATTTATAGTATGTTTGTGTGTTTGTTTGCATGCATCTAAATCAAATTTTTCTCAATCCATTATAGAGTAGGATATGCCTAGGAAAGCCGCAAATCTCTGTCTGAAACGGCTCCACAAACGTACACAGAATCCGTAATTGCTCCCTTAACTACATATGCACTATACATTGATCTCTCGGTGTTATTCTGTGTCAGTCTAATTCTCCAAATGCCTCGGTACAGGTACTTTTATATCATAATTTTTGTTTGTAAATTAAAAGCTTTCTAGGACCAAAGTTATATGTAACTACTAACTGTGAGGGATTTATTTTTATTAATATTTTTTGATAATTTATTTTTATCAAATAAAAAATAAAGATAAAATAAAATGAAATCTGATGAGATGACAGGTAGGTTCATTGAGACAGGTCAGTACAACTGATTATGATGAGTAAGTGTCGTGTCATCACTTAACAGTAGGTACTTAACGAGAGGGACTAAATTTGGTAACTAAAAATTAATGAGGGACCAAACTTAGGTGAAAATTTTAGTAGGATTAAACACAAAATTCGCTAATTTTATAGGGACCAAAAGGTTATTTAAGTCTAATTAATAGTTAATAACCACATAATTACTGATAATTACTAAATAACTACCTATATACTTAAATATATATAACTAAAATAACTACCTACCTACATAATTAAATAACTAACTACATAATTATATAACTATAGTTAAATAACATTAATTAATTAAATAATTACATGAACGGAGGCAGGTGGTGGACGACGACTGGTGGTGGACGATGGAGGAGGAAGAGGGAGGAAGGACATAGGGACCAAAGGGCAACTATTGGAGATTCTGATCGATTCAAAATGAACCTATGAACGAGGGATAGTGTTTAATCGGTGAGGATTTGAAAATGAACGAGTGAAAGGGAGAGAAAGAGGAGGTGGTCGGAGAAGAGGAAGGAGAGAAAGAGGATGAAGGATGAAGAAGAAGAGGGAAGGGGAAAAGAGTTTTGTGCGCGTAAGTTTTAAACTTAGTGACGGCTTGGCTGTCACTATACGGTCATCGCTATGTTAAAAATTTTCTCTGACACGCCAAATTTATTTTTTAGTTAAAAACGTAGCGACGACCCATGTGTTACTACACTTATTTTTTAATTTCCAAAAAAGAAAGTTTTTTCAGCGTAGGTCGTCGCTACAGTGCGAAACGTCGTCGCTACAGTGCGAAACGTAGCGACAACAGCTGTCACAACGTATTAAATATTAATTGCACAGTTGCATATTGAGTTGTGCATTTAATGCTGTAGCGACGGTGTTTGGCCATCGCTACGTTTTCGCATTTAATTCAGCGCATTCTTTAGTGAATAGGGATAACTTGGAATGTTAGAGAATAATTTTTTTAAAAATAATGTACTAATTATTTTTCTTAATTTGCGTGACTTGGTAGACTAGATGGAATACCACTTAATGAAGAAATATTCTAATCATTTGTAAGTAATTATATGATCATTAAAATTGAAATTATACTACTTATAGTGAAGAAACATTCTAATCATTTTTAAGTAATTACATGGTGATTAAATAAATTTAATTTTGATTTATTATTTTTTATGCATTATTATATGGTTCATATTTACTCCTCACATTTTTTATGTATTATTATATGGTTCATAGTCCTTTAAAATATGGTTAGCCTCACTCAATTTCCAACCTTTGGGTGTATTTGTTTCAAGATACGTAAAAATATTTTCGGGAAAGTAAAATTGGGAAAATAATTTTTTCATGTTTAGTTCAAATTTTAGAAAAACATTCCTGGATATTATTAATTCTCGGAATGTATTTTAGTCATACTTTACCCATTTTTTATTCTCATGATGAGGGAAATAATCTTTATATTCACGTGTGAATTAACATTTTTTTTTATTTTTAAAATAAATTATTTTTTAAATTTTTTCCGAAAATATTAAATACATATCAAAGATACACATAAATTTTTTTCATAAAAACATTCCTGTTCCTGATAATAGGATTTCCCTAAAACATCATTCCCATGATATAATTTTATACTTTGAAACAATCTCACACTCACCCTTTGTATTAATTAATCAAGGCTAACTCATTTCAAACCGTTTAGGGTTGTTCGGGGTGGTTGCGAGTTTTCAGTTTTTGGTTTTTAAAAATTTTCAATCAAGTTTTTACAACTCAAAACCAAAAACTGAAAACTTGAAACATTTTGAAAACCACAACAAGTGGTTTTCAGTTTTTAGTTTTGAGTTGTAAAAGCTTGATAAAATTTTTTTTAAAAAGGGACCGTTCGGGGTGGTTGCGAGTTTTCAGTTTTTTTATTTT
Source organism: Sesbania bispinosa (assembly GCA_026901365.1). Lineage (NCBI taxonomy): Eukaryota > Viridiplantae > Streptophyta > Magnoliopsida > Fabales > Fabaceae > Sesbania > Sesbania bispinosa. The sequence goes on along the minus strand of QLOH01000295.1, from coordinate 442,326 downwards.
TAAAAATTTTCAATCAATTTTTACAACTCAACCAAAAATTGAAAACCACTTGTTGTGCTTTTCAAAATGTTTGTTTTGAAAACCACAAAAATAAGGTGTCGTTTGGGGTGGTTGACAGTTTTCGGTTTTTGGTTTCGAAATCCAAATTTAAAAACAAAACGTGTTTGGATAAAATGGGGTTGAAATGGTTTTTACACAAGTTTCAAAACCAATTTCCCTTACTTTTCAAAACAAAAAAAAGGTTTTATATTTTCTGTTTAGAGTTTTATTTTTTTCTCTCTCCTCTCTCCCCCGTTTCTCTACTATTTCTCTCTCCTCTCTCTATTTCTCTCTCATCACTCTCCTTTGTTTCTCTCTCCTCTTTCTTCTCTCTCCTCCATCTCCTGTTTCTCTCTTGATTCTCTCTCCTATCTCTCTCCTCTCTCATTTGTTTTTCTACTATTTCTCTCTCCTCTCTCCTCTATCCTTTGTTTCTCTACTGTTTCTCTCTCCCCTCTCTCTCTCTCCTCTCTACTCTGTTTCTCTTTCCTCTCTCCTTTGTTTTTCTACTATTTCTCTCTCCTCTCTCTCCTTTGATTCTCTCTTATTTCTCTCTCCTCTCTTTCTCTCTATTTCTCTCTCCTCTCTCTATTTCTCTCTTCCTCTATCCTCTCTGTTTCTCTTTCTTCTATCCTTTCTCCTTTATTTCTCTCCCGTTTCTCTCTCCTCTCTCCTCTCTCTCCTTTCTCCTCTATTTCTCTCTCCTCTCTGTTTCTCTCTTATTTCTCTCTCCTCTCTCCTTTATTTCTCCCTCCTCTCTCCCATCTCTCCTCTATTTCTCTCTCATCTCTCTTTCATTTCTCTCTGCTCTATGTCATATGTTTCTCTCTTCTCTCCCATCTCTCCTCTATTTCTCTCTCCTCTGTAGATAAATAGTAGAGAGACAGAGGAGAGAGAGGGGAGAGAACAATAGAGAAACAGAGGAGAGGAGAAAGAAACAAGAGATAGAGAGGAGAGAGAAATAATAGAGAAATAGAGGAGAGAGAAATAGAGGAGAGATGAAAGAGAGCGAGGAGAGAGAGACAATAGAGAAACAAAGGAAAGAAGAGAGAGAGGAGAGAGAAACAGTGGAGAAAGAGACAAGAGAGAAACAAAGGAGAGAGGAACAGAGGAGAGAGAGGAGAGAGAATTATTCCTGTAAACGCATAGAACTTAAAAACCAATATTAAAAAAATGAAACTGGAAACCATAAAACTGAAACTGAAAACTGGTTTTGGTTTTTAAAATTTTCAAAACTGGAAACTGAAAACCACCCCAAACGGGCCCTTAAGTTCTCAGTTTTTGGTTTTGAGTTGTAAAAACTTGATTGAAAATTTTTAAAAATAAAAAACTGTTGAAAATTTTTAAAAATCAAAAACTGAAAACTCGCAATCACCCTGAATGACCCTTAGTTTCCCATATGTTTTGAGTTGTTTATTCTTGCAAGTTTCAATCTCATTGGTACATTTGGCGGAAATAAGCTATCCATCCATCTTTTATAATAGAGTTCCGATTTAGGTACATAAAACAGTATTTACACACTTTTTCCTACATAGGTTCTTGTGCACAAATCACCCATTCCGTTTACAATAGTACTATCTTCCTAGTAGTCCTACTACACTTGACGGCATTAAAACTAATTAATTGTAAGAATGTCAAGGAAGAGTTATTTAGATTGAAGGAAGAGTTGCTGATACAAATTTGAACTCACGAAAGAGTAGTGCACAAATTCTTACATAAACAAGAAAGAAAGAAAAAAGAAAAACCTTAAAATTCAGAATTCAGGATAGGATCAGGAAAGTAATTCCATGCCTACTAATTTCGTCTGGACATGATTAAACTAATTAATGAATGCATGAATGAACTGAGAAAGCAATCAACCAACGACTACTAGTAAAATTAATTAGTACGATCACTTGTTAAAAATACAAATCTCAATCTCTAACATGGAATCTTGGAGATGAACCACTCCATAACCACAATTGGAGCCTTGATCAGCGCCAGAGCAAACTCAACTATGATGGTCACACAAAGGCAACATGGACATATGCATGTCAAAAGCAACCTGCCATCACACATATAAATATTATAAGTAACTAGTTGTGCTCCATTTTTCTATCAAAAGAAGGAATTAATGTTCTGTTCAACCTCTTGTAGTAAAACGCAGAGAAAGAGATATGGGATTGAAAGAAAGAGTGACTTACCCAACGATCCAAACAACCACACCAACAAGGGAGATGAGGAGAGACAAGAAAGCAAAAGGCAGGCCCAATAGAAACCCAAGAGGCCTACATTTACAGTCCTCAGAGCAGCAGCACATTGCTTAATCTTAATTACTTTCTCTTCTTCTCTTGGTTCTTTTGCTCGCTACCTTCTTCAAGGTTTTAACTTGTGAGAAGCCAAATTCAACATAAACTAAAGCATTGACGGAGACCACAAGAAATATTATTAATAAAATAATGTGTTAAGAAGGGGAAAACATGAATAAAATAAGAAACAAATAAACACGTAGCTAAATGCCGGTTAGCCACCAAGAGCCTGCCTGATCCTGTTCAGGCTGATTACCAACTCCCTAACCCCACGTTGATCACGTCCTTCTATATGATTAACGAACCTTCCTCTCTGCTCACGCCACTTTCTTGTTGATATGTATCGACTTTTATTTATTTACGTATTTTTTTAGGAAACTTAATTAGACATGGAAATTGCAAATCCAATTGTGTGACGCCATGTTTGTGTTGCCTGTGTTAAGATTGAATCAATGAATGCGATGTTAACTGGGGATGTGATTGTGAGTCAATATTTCAAATAGTAAGGAACAAAATCATAGCATATCAAATATTAAAAACAAGATACGTACACGATATTGTATTAATAATTGAATTCAACGAATTCTTAAAATTATAAAACAGGATACCAACATATTAACTTTTACCACTACTTCTTTTACAATATACTCTTTTCCTATCATTTTAATTATTTTTTTGGGTAAACTAAAAAAAATTCAGAAAATAAGGGTAAATAAGTGTGTATGCCTCTACCTATAGCACAACATTTTCCCTTTTGCTTTCAATTTCTCTCTTTTTTCTTGGGCATGTACCAGTGCTCAAGACACCAGACAAGTAGACAACTACTGTAGTGTCTGCCATAGGAATAAGATGAAGCAAAATCTTAAGGTCTCTCCACATTTTAATCATTCAGTGGCAGGTGAGAATCAATGTCTACCTACAACAAAACCACTTTTTTTCTAAGCAGCTCGGCTTGACTTCCACCTTGTTCAAATTAGTCAGCTACTTCACTATTACTATTTTTTCCTCTTCTTTTTGTATTAACCTTCTTGGATCATACTTTCTGCAACTTCCTCCTAGAACCACCATTGCCTCTCCACTTCATAGAACATCTTGCTTCATTTCTTTTAATAGTTTACATTATTGTCAGAAGCACAAGAAGACCTGGCTGTACAAAAGCAATCAAGAGGGATAATCTCATTTAACAAAAGAATCCTGTTGTGCATCTCTGCACCTATCATAAGAACTAATAATTTAATAAACACAATCAGCTCCAACCCAACTGCAGGCAGTATCCTTGGATATTCCTCTCTCCTTCATTATTTCTCTAAGCTCACTTACACTATCCCATTTACCTGCATCTGCCAAAGTATTAGATAGTGCAACATATGCCCCTGGTCGTCCATCAGCATTCAGCTTAAAAAGCTCATTTGCAGCTAATTTTGCCATCTCTATATTACCATGGAGTCTGCATGAACTAAGTAAAGCAGCCCACACATCAGAATTGGGTCTCTCTGGCATTCTCATGACAAACTCCCAAGCCTGATTCAGCCTCCCTGCTCGTCCTAACAGATCAACCATGCAAGCATAATGTTCCATCCCTGGCTTTAGCGAATACTCATTTTCCATGCTCTGAAAGATCTCCCAACCCTTATCCACAAGTCCAGCATGTGCACAAGCAGAGAGAGCACTAAGGAATGTAACAGAATTGGGTACAATGCAATATTCTACTTTCATCTTTTGAAATAGCTCAAGTGCTTCATCAGGAAACCCATTCTTCCCATATCCATCTATCATAGATGTCCATGAAAAAACATTCTTCTCAAGCATGTGGTCAAAAACTCTTCGAGCATCTACAACCCTTCCACATTTGGAATACATATCTATGAGGGCACTTCCTAATTTTATGTTTGCAAAAAACGGTGTCTTTGTGAGTTGACTTTGTACTTGTTGCCCAATTTCAAATGCTGCAAGCATGGAGCAAGCACCAATTATGCTAGCAAATGTAGAAACATTCGGCCTAAAGTTTAACCTTTGCATGTCAATGTAAACTTCAATAGATCTCATGGCATATTCAGATGTTTTGCTGTAGCCTTCAATCATAGCATTAAATACCACTATATCCTTGTTCAATGTTTTCTGAAAAATACATTCAGCATCTTTGAAAGAGCCTTGATTCATGTAACCAGAGATGAGGGAAGTTGAAGATATCACATTTTTCTCGGACATCACATCAAACACAGTCCTTGCATAAGCAACCCTCCCATTCTTAACATAAGAGTCAATCAGTGCTGTACAAAGAACATCATCTTTCTCAATTTCAGATATGAGAATTTGGGCATGTACCATTCTTCCTAGATCACCAAGCAGCGTAGCATTACCCCCTGATGTAGATGCCTTTAAAATCATTGACAAAGTAAACCCATCAAGCTTTTCCCCAGACATTAAGAGCCTATGCACCAAACCAAGTGACTCTTCAACTTGGCCTTGTCTGAGATAGCCACCAATCATATAGTTATAAGCAGACAAAGTTCTGTCCCGCAAATCATCAAACACCTGACGTGCATATCTTAAACAATTACATTTTAGGTACAAAATAAGTAGTTTGATGGAAATATTGGTGTTTGGAACAAATCCAGTTTTCAGAATGTGGGAATGGATCTTTTGACCGTGGGAAGGAGTATCGGAATTGATGTAATGCTGCAGAGCATTGGATAACAGGGTGGAGTGAGGAACAAAGTCATGGTTTTGCAGAAATGGTGAGATCAGGGAACTGTGAAAACCACGAGATGAGAAGAAAGGTTTGAATATTATTCCATTGTTCATTTTCTCTTTGACAATACCGGGTCACGAGTGAGATAGTGTTCTAAACTCTTGCCCTACACACTACAATTACAATTATTTTCCTTGTCTTTTTCTCCCTGGTCTCCTGCAAGAAGCATCTATAATGACGATAAGAACTACCTTGAGCTAAATTAAAACAATGAAAATAAGAAAAATCAGGCACCTCAAGGCTCAAGCACTTACAACCCTCTGGGGTTGGTCGAGTGGAGCAATACAGAATCTCGTAAGTACCTCTGTAACTGCTCAAAGAGCCCGTAGGCTTTCCCTGCCTGAGACACCATCCCTTCACCCTAAATTTTTTATTACCAAAAAAAAAAAGCTTAAGCACTTACTGATCGTGTAAGACAGTAAGAATCCTCATCAGCCACCCTATTTCTCGGCAAAATTTAGCTGATATTCGAAGTTAAACTTTGCTGAGGGGTTGATTGCTAAAGATAACCCAAATCCGTTAATCAACGGTTGAAAATTTATATCATAATTATTTTTAATATTTCTTTACAAAATAAGATATTTCAAGTAAGATTCTTTTTAAAACTGGAGACGATCAAGGTTCAATTTAATAATACAAAGGTAAGCGTAAAATTTATATGTATAAGTATTATGTATATAGTTACATTTACTATAAAATTAATTTTAATGCAATAATATTTAATATAACACAAAATTGGGAAGAGTTTATTGTCATATCCCGATTTCGATCGTCTTGCTTGTGATAACTGATAAGTGATAACCCATATAAATACCGTGCCCGTGCATTATTTTCTTTGCTGAAAAATAATGAGAAGAAAAAATGTAGTGAAGAAAATCCCCAACAATATTGAACGTATTGCCAGACAAAAATTCAAATTAAACTACAACAATATGCATTAAGACAATAACACTGATATTTTAATTTACATCTTTTTCCTAATTACTGTAGGAAAACAAACCACGATTACTGTGTAATAGATGTAACACAGCAATACTGATGATTAACATGATTACTGGTCAATTGCCATTGCTTCTGAGCCCCCACTTGCGTCCTCCATCCCATTCTTGAGCTCCTCAGTTGCTATTCTCATCTCCTCAACTAGACTCTTCTGCTCTTCCTCAATGGTGTTCTGCAACTCATCCACCTGCAGGAAGATCAAGAAGTAGAATAAATTTTAACAGTGACAAAAATATCGAAATAAGGGATGTCACCTGTCCACAATTTGGAATCATCGTGTAATAAATAGCCAATGAAACACAGAATCCACTAGTTCATGTGACATGGGAAAGAATAGATAAATAGAAAATACACAACTTAATGTGAAATCCTTGAACCAAAGTGCATCACTGAAACACTCTTGACTCAAATTAAATTCAGAAGTTTCAGTTGGTACTGGACAAACTCGAGCATAACAGAGATATAAATCTTCATCCCACAAGTCAATAAATAAAAAACAAGAAAAGGTGACAGGCAATAACTTAATTATATCAAGGTTGAGAATGAGAGACGGGAACTTCTTGCAGAATGTCACATATGGGCCACAATTTATTATCAAGGGAAATTATGGAATTAAAGGAGTCATTCACACTCACCTTCTGAGTAAAAAAGTCTAAAGAGAAAACACCGCCTAGCATGATGACATTTCATTATCAGCGTGTAATATTATTTGACAACAACCACATAAGTTGCATGGCCATTTTATATGATAAATTTACAAATTACAACTTCTCCGTTCCTGTCTTCCAGATCCAGACCTACTAATGTGTTTATATGATCAGACAGTTTTCGTCCCAAGAACAAATTTAGTCCTCACTCTTCAGACCACCACTGTGCCACAACTTATACATCTCAGCCCATATGCTTAGCTTATTTTTCTGTTTACACAATGATCTTTGTTTCTGTTTTTGCATTTGTTACTTCATATGAATCTTTGTTTCTCTTCACTTCTCTGTTTCTTCATCATCATTCCTTTGACTCAGGCCATTCACTTACATAACGAGTTCTACTTCTAATAAAGATTCATAACCAAGCTAGAAGTACTGCAGCTATGCATGTCCCTCTAGTCTACCACCTCAAAAATAGCAGGTGATTTTAATATACATTAACTTTTAAATTTTTAAGTATCTGATGTTGTATTTTTGGTTAAATTCAATTGAACATTGGATGACTATTTAGTTACAAGAGACTATAAGTTATATTTTCAATGAGTTTAGTTTTTCATATAGATTAGTGGTTTCATTTGCATACTATTGTTACATGAATCATAATCAAAATAACATATATTTAATTTAATGTGCTCTATCTCAAAATAGTGTGAGATATGTTATGTTCTAGTTTTGCAATAGCTCTAAGATCCCTTCTTGTTACAAATGCACTATTTATAACTAAGGTTGCTTTCTCCAGACCTACTTTAACAGGATCAACCAATCAAGTATCTACATTAGCACAGTGTTTCACAAAAGAAAGAGTTGATCAATGAGGTATAAATGTATAATAGACAGACAAACAGCTGATAGTAAACCGTTAACTAAATTCCCTTATTGCATATTTCAGTATTTCACAGATGCAAAAGAAGACAACAATCACACAAGTCATAGCAATAATCAGAGTACCACATACCACATGCATCAAAAGAGCAAATTGCTTCTTCCGAAGCTCCAACAATCTTGAACCAGCTGTGTTCTCAGCATCCAATGCTGCTATTTCTTTCTCGAAATCCGTTATAAGCTTCTGAGTCTCAGATCTTGGTGGCTGCTGAGCAATCAATTTCCTGATAGCCTCACACTCCTCCTTATGCCGCCTCTCAACCTTACTCTCTTCAAGTTGCTTCTTAAGATCCTCAATGTCCTCCTGCGCCTGCAAGATCTGCCGATTCATTTCATCTTTCAACTCAGTAAAATTTTCCTTTTCTCTAACATTGGCCTCAACAATTGCTCTGCTCTTGAGAAGTGGAATCTCAAAAGTGGTCAATTCCTGTAAAAAAGCTCTGGCAAGCTTTTCACAGTCATTGTTGTTGTCTTCCTCCTTGTCGACCTCGAAGACGAATGAGGTGAACTTCTTCTGAAGCTTCTTCAAGGGAGGCTCACCCCTTGTAGTTGTTGTACGGGTGAGAAGCCTGTGTTTGATAATGATATCATCTTCAGCAGGACCAAAGGCATAGTTGGCTGCCACGGATTCCCCACGCCCCGAAACCTTTCTCGTTTTTCCCAGCATCTGATAGGCTCAGTATGTTTCAACACAAAATTGTGGAGCTGAACTGAATTTAGGGATAAATTTGCATTAAATTAAATAATTGTGTGAGAATTTAGCAGTGATGGTGCTTTTGAGAGACCAATCTAGTTGTCTATTATTTATTATCAATTAAAGAATTAGGGTATGAAATCAAATGAAAATGTGTGCATGAAAGGGATTGCAGAACTAGCATATGAAATGAATTGTTGTGTTGATAACCAAGAAACGGAGGGTGGATAAAGAAGTATGGAGGTTAGAATGAACCTTTTTTTAGGGCAGCGTGTGCGGTGGTGCGCCTCCGTCTTTCTGCCTATGTTACGGTAAGAGCGGTTTTCTGGTTCAAATCAAAACGCTATCACTTCCGAGGAGGAACGGCCTATTCACTTTGAATGTCATAGGGCCCAATAAGTTTAACTTTTGGGTTCATGAATTTGTGAACGGCCTATTCACTATGAATATCATAGGGCCCAATAGGTTTAACTACATAGGAATGTCATAGGGCCCAATAATATTGGTTAAATAATAAAAACAACAAATGCATCTTGCTAGTTTATTTAAAAATATACATGTTATCTCAATTTTTTATTACCCCTGTGGCCCTGTGTCTCTGTCGCTCGCCGTCCCTCGTGTCAGCATGTGCCTTTTTTAGTGCAATGAATTGAACTGCCTGCATTTAAAAAATTGCAGCCTTTTTTCCACCAAAAAGAAGGAAGGATAGGGTCCTTTATTTTATTCTATTCAATGCCCAATGCATCAACACTTACACAACATTGTTAGTTAGAGCAACCCAATCCGTATCTTCCATTCATACCTGCACTTGCTCCTCCACTCACCAACCACACCCTCTGTGAGACTGTGAAACCGAAACCCACTCCACTCCCCTATGCAACGCTTCTTTAGCATGACGAGGCCAAAGATTTACCTTTTTGGTGATTCAATCACTGAGAATTCCTTCGGTGTTGCAGGATGGGGTGCTTCTCTTGCCAACCATTTTTGTCGCACGGTATTATTCATTCTCATTGTGGTAGCTTTAAAAAATCATGTTTCGATGTTGTTTCATTTTTTTAATTTATTTTGTTGGTCATGGGGTCTGGCAATTTTAGTGTAAAGTTTGAAGCTTTTTTGCAAATGGGGTTGTGTATTCATTTCTCAGGCAGATGTGGTTCTCAGAGGGTATGCGGGGTATAACACTCGGTGGGCGCTGAAGGTGTTGGACAGGATTTTCCCTGAGTCACAGGGCGGTGACGGTGGAACCGGGAATGCGCCAGTTGCTGCTGTCACTGTTTGCTTTGGGGCTAACGACGCTTGTCTTCCTGATAGGTGCTCTGCTTTTGAGCACGTGCCTCTCGATGAGTACAAGCAGAATCTTCGCTCCATTGTCTCCTTCTTCAAGGTAACCAACCAACCCATCTCTGTTGCAACAAAAGGTTTGAATTAAATGATTAGGCAAAAGTTGTGAGGTGTTGAAACCCAGAAAAGGGTCACTGTATTTTAGTGCAAAAAAAAAGTTATATTTTTTGTTGTGAGTTTTGCCCCTTGTGGTGTGGGGTTGATAAGCGTGGTTTGGTTATGTAGTTTACATGTCACAAAAGGATTAATCATTTGTCATTTGGTGGGGTTCAGTATTAATGATGATTTTTGGTCAAAGATGATTGTGGGGTTTTTCAGCAATTGGGTTAAAGAAGCGGGGCCCTTTGAAAATTGTGGTGGTGGTGTCAAATAAAATTTGCACACACGTGCAGTGGCTGTGGCTGTGGCTTTGGGGAGTTTGGTTGTCGCTGTTTGCTATTTGATCATGATATGATACGCTGCCAAAGGGGCTTGATTCCTTGCTTTTTTTGTGGGAGTGGAGTTTACACGAGATGCCTGTGTTAAAGGTCCACATTTTATTGGTTTTCTTTTTAGGGAAACTATGAAGGTTTAGTAAGAGCCTGCCGTTGTTTTCACAACCTCAACATTGTGTCTTCTTGCTTTGGCGCCCATGCAATTATATTATTCGGTTTGGTGGCATATGAGCTGTTAGGTAGTCATGTTAGCTAGATAGGATTAGGGGGAAGACCCACTGCCCCACATTTACTTTCGAGTAGAAGAATGGTACCTCTCCTTTAGGATCGAGACATATGCTAAAAGTTCACGGGGGAAGGTTATTGACCCTTGTGAGGCCCATAGGCTTCATGAATGCTGAGGGTTATATAATTATTATTTTAATTTAATGGGAAGATATATGTTTCATGAATGAACATGGACTATATTCATTAGGAAAGTTAGAAAGGAAGAGATCGAGGAAAGTAGATGTTACTAGTAGTAGTAGGCTATGGACAATCCCTAAATGCACATGCATAGGTTATTTAACAACTAGCAAGTATCTGTATTGCCAGGGAAGTAAAATTTTCTAAAAGAAATAACTTTTTTAAATAATCATAAAGATTAGAAACCTGTCTCAAGTATCTGTCTCATGACATGTATTATTCTTTAAGGAAAAGTAAATTGAAAGACTTAGGGTCAGTTTGGTTTACAGTTTGGTAGAATTGATTTTAGAAGTAATGAATCATGCATGAATTACGAAACACATTGAATGGAACTGATTTGAAATCAATTTTTCAAAACCACTGTGCCACTACTCATCCAAACAGGCACTTAGTCATACTAGGAAAAAAAAATTAAAAGTTGATTGGAGAAGTGAATCTCTAACTTGAGGGGGATTTCTTTTCTTATGTTTTGTTTGTGAACAACTGAACATGGGAGTTCTTTCTTGTTTAGGAGATCTAGCCATCTAGGGTATGGCAAAGCTCAAGGGTAAATTATCTCTTTGTTCCTGCTGAGACCAAGCTTGGACGTTGTGACATGAAGCTCAGAAGCTGTAGTGAACTCTACTCTCTTTTGGACTTCATGGATCTAACATTTATATAGTATGTTGAAAATCTCTTTACATTTCAATATTTGTCTGAATCCATGACACTTTCTTTTAAGGATGTTCAATCTTTGCACTTGGGATAGGAGTTATCATCAATTGCAAGACCTAAATTACATCTGAGCTCTGCCAAAAGAAACCTGCCCTCACTATTTATAGATCATATATAATTTGTTGATCAGGTAGATTAGAATCAGCTTGAACCTTTCAATATTGGAACCATGAAAGCGGTGTGTCTATTACATCTATGCATTGCCTTGCAGCGGAGGATATTCCTTTTATTTTAAAAAGAACCAAACTCAAATCAATATATGACTATATGTCTATATGTTTATTTCAACTGTAGCCTCTTATGTAAGTGTCAAAATTAAATATTTCACTTTTTTTTCCTGAAATTCAGAAGCGATGGCCTACAACTCATGTTCTCCTTATTACTCCCCCTCCAATTGATGAGGATGCACGTCTTAGGTATTGTTTCATTGGCCATTTATTCTTCATACTGTCACTGATTTTATTAGTTTTTCCCCGTTTATAAGATTTAGATATCCAAGGTTATAGTATAGAGGTTAAACATGAAGAGTTTCTAAAATATATTGCAGATTTCCATATGTGGAGAATCCACAGGGTCTTCCTGAAAGAACAAATGAAGCTGCTGGTGAGTATGCTAGAGCATGCATTGCTGTGGCTGGAGAATGTGAAATTCCTGTGGTTGATATCTGGACCAAAATGCAACAGTTCCCTGACTGGAAAAAAGATTATTTAAGGTATCTGAAAATTTTAATCTTCTTTAATTTGTTTATCTTTGTGCACAACATTTTGGTATTGTTGTATATCTTGCACATATATTAACAGTATTTACCATTTAAATTTAAAATGGTAACCAACATGATGGCTTTGTCTTCTAATTTGACTGAATGTGTGGATTGAATCGTCATCACTGCATAACATAAAATCTTATGAGGTTTTCATTGCTGACTTGGTTTTCCAAATTTATATCTGCGTGTAGCCAATATATGTGGCTTCAGTGATGCCAAAATGACCAATTCTGTAAGTTTGCAAAGAAGAATGTCATTCTTTGATGGGTATGGTATGGTATGGTATGCTTTGTTTAAAAATGCAAAGACAACTGAAATTTTCGGTACCATATAAAGGTACAAGAATTTGGCAAATTTCATCTTTCCTGGAACCTAGATTGCACAGTTTGGATGAAGCTAATTAATGATTAGTTGATTACGTCTACATGGATTTCTCAACCTACAATTGCTTTTCTTGCTTTCAAGCCTACAATAACTATTTTTGAATTTTGACATGATTATATAATTGGATTTGATATGAATCTTTTGTTAACTGAAATGCACGCAGTGATGGTTTGCATCTCACTCAAGGTGGCGCTCAAATTTTTTTTGAGGAAGTAATCAGAAAGCTAAGAGATGGGGGCTTGTGTCTAGAATCTATGCCAGCTGATCTCCCACTTATATCTGATATTGACCATAATGACCCCATGAAGGCCTTTTTGTAGTAATTGGATGATGTATTGCAAAAGGGGCATCCCGGCCCTTTGGAATATGTTTATCTATATTACAATATCAACAGCAATTAAGTCGTTTTCTACTAGGTGTGGTTGACTATATGGATTATTTGATGCTATAAAATTCTGTCATGTATATCTAAAGATAGACCGTTTGCATGTAAATCTCTTTTAATAGTTTCATTCGTAGTTTTTCTTTTTCTCAGTCTCCCTCTACTCTTTGGTATTGAACTATTGTCTATGTTGTCACATGTTGAAACTTGAAATCATCTAAGACAATATATTTATAGTACCTAATGATCCTCCTTTGTTGTAATGTGGAAAACAATCTTGGGTAATTGGTATATTCTTTTTTTCTGTTGGAAGTATTTTATATTTCAGTTTCTTTCTTTGTTAATGGTTTTAAGTTGGCCTGTCTAACACTGTTTCTTTGTCAAGGACTAGGAGTAGGAGGTGTGTTTTTGTGCTTGAATGCAAATGAACCAATTTGAAGTGTTTGTATAATGTTAGATGCATTTTAGGCCTCTCTGAATTCAGAGTCATTTGGATGAGCATATAGACAATACTGATGTACCTGCAAGATTTTAGATGTGTGTTTTTGTGCTTGAATGCAAATGAACCAATTTGAAGTGTTTGTATAATGTTAGATGCCTTTTTTTTAGGCCTCTGAATTCACAGAGTCATTTGGATGAGCATACCTGCAAGATTTGTTGTAGTTTAGTTCATGAAGGTCAAAATGAGCTGTCAGCAGCATCTGGAATGACAGAAAGAAACCCTTGTGAAACTTGGTTGATAGAAGAAACTTAATGTGAAGATACACTTACTGTTAAGGATATAGCATGTAGCTAATTATTGTTATGCTTGGCTGGTCTGCCACAGTTCATTTGGAGTGATATACTCTGCCCACAGCCTTAGCTTTAAAGTTTAAACAACAAATCCTTTATGAATGAAAATATTTATGTCAACTCGATTTGTTTTAGCCCAATCAAAATTTAAGTTGGATGGAATCAAATGATCACACTAACACTTCTCAAAACAAAAAAAAATTATCACCACGACACGGCGACACCGTTTGTTTGTTGTATTAAAAGAAAATCATGAAAAGGAACCTAAATCCCGTTGTTTTATGTTAATAATTTTCAAAATAGAAATTATTTTCTGGCAAATTTGTATCCACTATACTCTTTTTATCTCTATAAAAAAAATGTTTTATTCTTTGTGTAGTCTATTTTTATCATCAAATTACGAATGATACAAAAGTTGAACTTCAATATTAATCAATATCGGCTCCTACCGATTTAGGGAAAAATAGCCCTTTCACCAGCATTGGGCTAATCGCCTTCTCTCTCCTCATAGTCTTAAGTCGGTTCTTCATCAAGGAAAGAAAGCTAATCGGGTAGATTCAATAAAATACTAATATAACACTTTAATTTTATCCTCATTTAACATCGATAATGTACTCCCACTAAATAAATATAACATTCACATTGGCTTAAATAAATTCTTAGCTCCTACGTTTTAGCGCATTTTTATTTTTGGTCTCGGATTTTTATGTCTCGGATTTTTATGGCTTGTGTCCCTTATTAATTTTCTATTAACACTATTAGTCCCTATTATTAGGGGGTTATTGTTAAGTGATAACATGACCAAACTAATGTCACATTATAACATCCTTTACCACACCATTAGATCCTTACACATAAATCCAAGTTAAGTGGATTGGATGATAATAAAATGGTTTTTAGGGTTTGGTAGAAATCATTTACTGCACTCACTCTAAAACTCTATCTCTCATCTCTGTCTTTAACCATCAACCTTTAGCAATCACACAACTGCTGACCTTCTACCTCTCAACTCAAGCTCTCAATGTGAATCGTGCATCGACCATCCTTGGTGTTCACGTTTTGTCCACTACCGACCAACTTGCACATCCCACATACTCGTTAAATGATGTGGTAACATATCATTAGATGAACATATAAAACTTTTTTATACTATTACCCCATTTGGTTTGAGAGAGTTTGGAGAGAGAAATGTTGTGGAGAGAGTTTGCATAGAGTTATTTAATGAACCTCATTAGGCACATGAGAGAGAGGGGGGTAAGAATGTAATAATTTGAGTGGGTCCCAACATTTTTTTTGTGACTTAAAGGGTCAGAAAGACCAAACAAAACAGAGAAAAACCTAGCCTCCCCTCTCATAGAGGGAACCAAAGGCATCAAACAGTGAGGGTACTAGGACAAAACTAGGAACAGATTCAAAAACTCTATAAGAATCAGCAATCTCCATCCCTTCTTTTGCAAAGTAATCCGCCAGAGAATTAGCCTCTCTCAAGGTATCCTGCCAAATAGTCGATCGGAAGAACCTAACAACCTCAACGATTTGATTTACAAGACCAGAAGAGGGATGAGTAGGAATACAACCATCATTAACAAGCTTAACATCAAGCAAGGAATCAGACTCAAAGATAACATTTTGAAGACCTTTGAGTTTCATAAGCTTGGCTCCCGAAGCAGACCCAGAGTTCGGCATCAAGGATCGAGCAGCTTCCAAGATTCGCACTGAAAGCCACTATAAACTCCCCAAGCGGCCCGCGAACAACTCCACCACAGGAAGCGAAATTACGCGCATAGGAAAAGGCTCCATCCGTATAAATTTTTTACCAATTTTCAGGCGGAGGAAACCAACGAAGGAGGTACGGAATTGAACCTTGATTCAAAGTAGGAAATCCTTTGACTGTGTAGATTGAATGTAGAATAGTATTTACCCCGCCCTAGAATTTTATTCCCCTCTAGAGCAGAGAAATTGTAGAGGGATATGATAGAATAAGCAAATGACAAGTTTAGTCCTCATGTTTATATGCGACAAGCTTTCACCTAAAAAAGTGCACTTTTATTTAGAGGGCATTTTCATCTTTTTAATTATTTATAAATCTCTCATTTATTTCTTCATAACCAAACAACTATCTAAATTAAGTCCTCTCATATCTCTCTCCTATTTCTCTCATACCAAACATCCAATTCTATCTAATTTCTCACTTTCCTATTTCTCTATTTTGTATTACTCCATATTTTTTTGGTCAAGTATTACACCATATTATCCAAGCAAAGCATGTGTATATTAATTAATCTTGTATAAAATTCTATTAAATTTTTTTAAAAGATATATTATAAAATGATTCCAGGATTTTTTGTCCTTTCTTTTCTTCTTATTACAATTTTTTATCTCCTTCCTCAAAAGTAGAGTGCACAATTAATTAAAATTGTCTTTTTATTTTTTTTTATTTAACTACATACATCCTCCAAAAGAAACCAGTTCTGATCCAATCAAAACATCCAATTAGTTCTTGCAATAGCAATTTTCAAACACAAAACTCTAATATAAAACTCTTATTTAAAGAAAATCAAACAATAATCATAACTCCAATTAATCTTAACATTACCCTTTTATTGTTGCCTTGCTTAGGGCACCGGCACCGTTGAGTGTTTAGCTAGTTCTCCACACAATATTACAGTTGCTTAAGGTAATGTTAGCAATGAAGCGTTGTTTGAATTGGTGCTTATTTAAACCTGAATACTTAAATAAGCAACATAATTTACTGACACGACCGGAGAAAAGGGAATGCAGCAGCCGCTTTTTATTAAAATATTTTAAATTAAAAAATTTATAAAATATAAATAATGGGTAATTTGTAATGGTAAAACTCATTTAAAATATATGAATAGTAAAAAAAAAAGATGATTAAATGAAAACGAGAAATGTTTAATAAAGGTATAATGGTGAGAGTAAAAAATTGAAGTGTCAGATGCATATGACCTTACACATATGAAGTTTGAGAAGAAGTGCCAGAGTCATCTGTCTCACTATAGCTCGCCGCCCCGGGTCACGGCTGTCAGCATGTGTTTTTTTAATGCAACGCAATGAATTGGATGCATTTAAAATATTTCAGTCTTTTTTTGGGTCCTTTATTTAATGACACATAGGAGATGCAACCGAATCTGTGAAGTAGATCCTCTGCAGTTGGTTTTTCAGCTGCACGAGGTGCAGTTCCAATCCGAAGGTCCTAAATTTTTACTTCATATATTTTTTATTTCTCTTTTCTAAAAAGCATAGATTTTCCACGATCAGGATCACAGGCAGTTGATTTCCGAATCTGTATCTTCCATTCAATTCATTTCTGCACCTTCACCCACCCACCAACCACACACTCTGTGAAAGCCAAGTTCACCCTTTTCCCCTTCTTCTCTAAGACTAACATGACGAGGCCAAAGATTTATCTTTTTGGTGATTCAATCACTGAAGGATCCTTTGATGTTGGAGGATGGGGTGCTTCTCTTGCCAACCACTATTGTCGAACGGTGCCATATCGTTTCATGTTTCTGTTTTTGTCCATGATGGGTTTGGCTATTTTAATGTCAAGTTTGAAGCTTTATGCAAATGGGGTTCTTAATTGTGTATTTACATTTACAGGCAGATGTGGTGCTCAGAGGGTATAGCGGGTACAACACTAGGTGGGCGCTGAAGGTGTTGGACAGGGTTTTCCCTGCGTCACACGGTGGAAACGAAACTGCGCCAGTTGCTGCTGTGACTGTTTTCTTTGGAGCAAACGACGCTAGTCTTCCTGATAGATACTCTGCTTTTCAGCACGTGCCTCCCCATGAATTCAAGGAGAACCTTCGCTCCATTGTCTCCTTCTTCAAGGTAACCCATCTCAAGGTTTGAGTTAAATGATTAGGCACAAGTTGTAAGGTGTTGAAACCCGGAACACGGTCGCTGTATTTTAGTGCCTCGAAAAGTTTTATTTATTTTTCCTTTCTTATTTGAGTTTTGACCCTTGTGGGGTTGATAAGCGTGCTTTGGTTATGTGTATTGCATGTCACAAAAGGATTAATCATTTTGTCATTTAGTGGGGTTCAGTGTTAATTATGATGACTTTCTTTGGTCTGGGGTGGTCAAAGATGGTTGTGGGGGTTTTCAGGAATTGGGTTGAAAATTGTGTGGTGGTGTCAAATAAATCAGCACACACGTGCAGTGGCTATGGCTATGAGGAGTTTGGTTGTTGCTGTTTGCCATTTGATCATGATACGCAACCAAAGGGGCTTGATTACTTGCTTTTCTGTGGGAGTGGAGTTTGCACGAGATGCTTGAGTAAAGGTCCACTTTTTATTGGTTTTTCTTTTTAGTGGAAGAGAAGAGCCTGCCGTTGTTTTCACAACCTAAACATTGTGTCTTTCTTTGGCCCCCAATGCAATTATATTGTTTGTTTTGGTCGCCTATGAGCTGTTAGGTAGGCTACTGACTCACATTTTACTTTAGGAATGGAAGAATGGTGCCTCTCCTTAAGGATTAAGACATATGCTAAAAGTTCATGGAGGAAGCTTATTGACTCTTGTGAGGCCCATAGGCTTAATGAATGCTAACACTTCTATTAAGTATTTTAATTTAACGGGAAGATATATATTTTGGGGAATGAATATGGGCTATGTGCCTATGTTCATGAATCATGTGCCCAAGTTAGAAAGGATGAGGTAGAGAAAAGTAGATGCTATTAGTTTTCTATATATGCACTATCCCTAAATACACATATGGTTATTTAATAACTACTATTAAGCATGGTATTGCCACGAAGTAAACATAAGAAATTAACTTATATTAAGTATTATTATTATTATTATAATGATTAAAGGGTACCGTGGTGTTATGTAGCTTCCGCCGGGGTGGAGTTCATGAAAGGGTTGGAACTTGGGACCATTGGGAATTTAATGAAATTCAAATTTAGAATTTAGAAGAGAAGTTGAGCATGATGTGTGTTATTCTTTAAGGAAGAGTAATTTAAAAGATCTAATCCTCTTAGGGAAAAGGTTAAAAGTTGATTGAGAGAAGTAAATCTCTAAGCTGAGGAGGATTTATTTTCTTGTTTTTTGTTTTGCGGACATGTAAGTTTTTTCTTGTTTAGGAGATCTAGCCATCTAGGTTATGCCAAAGCTCAAGGGTAAATTATCTCTTCATTCATGAGACCAAACTTGGAAGTTGTGACATGAAGTTGTCCCGTACTCTCTTCTGATTTATTAGATCTACCATGTTATGGCCCAATTTGGATACACTCCTGCAGAAGAACTTTAGAAGATAAAACTAGAATGAATCAAAGAGATCAAATGAATTTAACTTCTCCATAAGTTGAAATTAGTTGCTTATGGAGAAATTAAATGGGAGAACTTTTGGAGTAGGTGGGCTATAAAGACTAATTTCAACTTATGAAGAAGTTAAATACATGTGACATCTTTGATTTATTCTATTTTTTTCCACCTAGAAGTACTCCTACAGAAGTTTCATCCAAATTGACCCATTATGTTCACTGGCACTTTCTTTCAATATTTGTACTTGGGATGAAAGTTATCATCAAATGCAAGACCTAAATTACATCTGTTCACTTCCACAGGAAACTTGCCCTCACTATTTATAAATCATATACAGTTTTCTTGGTCAGGAAGATTAGAATCAGCTTGAAACCTTTCAATATAGGAAACATGAAAGTAGTGTCTGTTTCATCTGTGGCCTGCAGTGGAGGAGATTCCTTTTATTTTAGAAAGAACAAAAATGAAATCAATATGTGATTATATGTATAAATGTTAAAATCAAATATTGCAAGTTTTTTCTTTGAAATTCAGAAGCGATGGCCTACGAGTCATGTTCTCCTTATAACTCCTCCACCAATTGATGAAGATGCACGTCTTAGGTATTGTTTTATTGGTCCTTTGTTCTTCATATTGTCTATTATTTTATTAGGCTCTCTCCATTTATAAGGCTTAGATTAGATATCCAATGCTGTAGAGGTTAAACTCAAAGCATTTCTAAAACTCTGTTGCAGGCATCCATATGGGGAGAATCCACAGGGTCTCCCTGAAAGGACAAATGAAGCTGCTGGTGAGTATGCTAGAGCATGCATTGCTGTGGGTGGAGAATGTGGAATTCCTGTGGTTGATATCTGGACCAAAATGCAACAGTTCCCCGACTGGAGAAGAGATTATTTAAGGTTTTTGAAAAGTTTTACCATGTTTATCTTGCATGCAGTATTTTGGTGTCCTTGTTAATCTTGCGCTTATATTAACAGCCCATTTAAATTTAAATTGTTAAGGAACCTGATAGCTCTCTCATTTGACTGAATGTGGATTAAATTGTCATCACTGCATAACATAAAATCTCATGAGGCTTTCATTGCTGAATTGGTTTTTCAGTTTTATATCTATGCGTATATGATATATGTGGCTTCAGTTATACCAAAATGACCAATTCTGTAGGTATGGTATATGGTTTGATTAAAAATGCAAAGACAACTGAAAATTTAGGTACATGAATTTGGCCCTTGAACCTAGATTGCACAGTGCAGTTTGGATGACACTAATTAATGAATATGTCTACATGGATTTCTCTGCCTACATTTGTTTTTCTTGCTTTCGAGCCTACAGCAGCTATTATAAATTGAGGGGTGATAATGATTATATAAATGGTTTTGATATGAATACATTTTTGTTTACTGAAATGCAGTGATGGTTTGCATCTCACTCAAGGTGGCAATCAAGTTGTTTTTGAGGAATTAATCAGAAAGCTGAGAGATGAAGGCTTGAGTCTAGAATCTATGCCAGTTGATCTTCCACTTATATCTGATATTGACCGTGATGACCCCCTCAAGGCATTTCTGTAGTAATTGGATGATGTATGACAAAAGGGGTATCCCCTTCCCGGGGGGTCATTGTATTGATGTTGTTATTGGGAGATACGTTTGTTTATACTTCCACATGATATTTGGATCGTCCTTTTGTTGTAGCGATGTTTCTTTGTTCCTTCTGTGGAAAACAGTATATTGGGGTAATCGGCATATATGCTTTTTCTGTTGTAAGTATCAGATGTTTCAGTTTCTTTCCTTTGAAAATGGTTGTAATTGTAAGTTGTCCAGTTTAATGCTTTTTCTTTGTGCTTGAATGTAAATGAACCAGTTTGAAGCGTTTGTATAATGCTGATACATTTTAGGCCTCTCCGAATTCACATAAATAGCCTCATTTGGATATGGGCATGCAAAGAATAGTGATATATGTATTGGAAAGATTTGTTGAAGTTTTGTTCATGAAGGTCAAATGATGTCTCACTCTCAGCATCTGGAATATGGAAATGTATTCACTTCAGGAGTTAATTCTTTCTATATAATCATTCTTATAGCTGATCAAGATTAAGTTTGAAGTACGACATGTTTAATTATACTGTTAAACTTATCTCGCATCTTCTATGCTTTCTTTGAAGACATTTGTTGCACTTTTTTTAGGCCAAGTTTGGATACACTTCTGTAGTAGAAGATAAAAATAGAAGAAATCAAAGAGGTCAAATGAAGTTAATTTTTCCATAAGTTGAAATTAGTTACTTATGGAGAAGTTAAATGAGAGAGCTTTTGGAGTATAGATGAACTAAAAGACTAATTTAAACTTATGGAAAAGTTAAAATGCATTTGACATTTTGGATTTAGAGTATGTTTGGGTGAAACTTCTGTGGAAGTACTTCTAGATGAAAAAAATAGCATGAATTAAAGAGGTCAAATTCATTTAACTTCTTCATAAGTTAAAATTAGTCTTTGTAGACCACCTACTCCAAAAGTTCTCCCATTTAACTTCTCCAAAAATAACTAGTTTTAACTTACGGAGAAGCCAAATGTATTTAACCTCTTTTGATTCATGCTATTTTTTTCACGTAGAAGTACTTCTGTAGAAGTTCCACCCAAACAGGCTCTTATTCTATTTTTTTTACCTAAAAGTACTTATGCAAAAGTTTTATCCAAACAGGCCAGTATTCAGGTTACACTTTCAAGTATGTGTATATACTTTTCAATAGCTCCTCAAAATAGGCAGCCATGCGCATTGAGCTTGAGCTTCTGCGATTGTGGACTTAGTAAACTTCCAGCTTTCTGCTACTTGTAAAAAAAGGCAAATGTTAGATCATAGATGGTCCACCCCAACAAAAAAAAAAAGCAAAGATTTTAAGGTCTATTGATCGTGTTTGTTTTTAAATAAAAAAATTAATTAAAAAGATATTGACAAAAAATTCTGATAATTTGATAAATGTTTCAAAATATTAAACTATATAATATCAATTTTGATGATTTTAATGGATAAAATTGTTTAAAGGTTATGAACCCTCAACTAAATAACAGAAGACATCATAGGATATATACATCAATTTGCTTCAAAAGGAATCTTTAAAGCTATGGTTGTCGGCAGAGTATATCACTCCAAATGAACTGTAGCAGACCAGCCCAGCAAAATTATAATTAGAGGCATGTTGAAAGCTTACGGCTGAACACTCAGAATTATGCCTTCAGATAAATTTTAAAAAGTATGTATTTAGGATATAGATTTCAGAAAGTTTTAAGAAAATAATTCATTCATACCCACGCTCATGGGTTAAATAAAAGAGATAATAAATTTATACAATACTAATATACAACATATTTTTTTATCATTTCTTTAAATAAAATGGGTAATGACACTATTAAAAAAAATATATAAATATATTAAAAGTTGTGATTCAGTTCGCAACGAGTAGAGCTCTTGAGTTCGATATTAAAAACATTTAATGGATAATAAACACGACACCTCCTCATGTAATTAATTTCAAACACATCATTGAACGTTTTTGTGTGAATTTTTTCGCATGTGCTCAATGAACCTTGACATATGATCTGTATACCAATCATCTTATTCTTTAATGGACCGAGGCGCGGTCTAAATGACCGATACGATTTGAGTACCGGAGGGCCAAGGTATAGCTCGGCCTAACACGGTACAATATTTGATGCACTACTATTTTGATCATTTTTTTACAAATAAAGTCTCTCTAGCTCGAAAGACCTAACTCACAAGCAAGGGAGAAGCATTTAAGGGACAAAGGGGGGCCATGGCCGTCCTCACTTTTTGTTATATATATAACCTACCAAAAAAACTAATATATAATAATATATATAATAATTTTTTTTATCAAATTCTATTAAATCAATTATCATATTAATTTCTCATATTTTTTTTCTCTTATCTTTCATTATTATAGACATTATTATTGTCTAATTGATTGTATAAATACATTTCCTCATATATTTGAATAAAATTATATAGTGGGAGTCTAGTTAGAAAAAGATACACGGTCTAACTAAAATTAAATAGAGAGATGTCTCTTTGTTTTAATGAAAGAGAAATTGTCAAAATGTTTAGCCTAGGGGTGATATGAAGAAATGTAAAACTCTTATATAATAATATATTTTATTAAAGCAAAATTTTATCTTATCATTTAATTACTTTCAATTTATCTATTTTTTCTTTGGATATATTTTATATTGTTATCTTATTTTTTATAACAATTTTTTATTTAATAATAAATTTTATATACCAAAAAAAATTGCATTCTTATTAGCCCCTTAACCTTACAAGTCACAACAAATAGCACTATGCACTTCCTTAAAAAAGATAAACAGGAAAGATTGTGTGCATCCCTGTAAAGCTTATAGCCTTTTAATGTATTTCAAATTCCAATTTAACGTTTTAGAAGAGATACCAGCTTTACTACATATCATAAAAGCACTATGCATATATGTGGCTTTCCCATGCGTGTACCTTAAAGTGTTCATGGTCCCTTGCGTTTTGTTGACATATATATTGTGTTGTGCTGTGCATTATGTTATGCCAACCGAAATTATAAAACGTCCGTCCGTGCCGTCTAACCCACCTATGTTTCCATCCATTGTTTCTTTACATGCTGGTTGTTTGGACTCTACTTGGGTGCCACCACATAATTAAGGTCATCGCATTGTCGAAAGGCATAAAGGCACTTTGATTAAATATCACAAATTAAAAGAAGAAAAAACTATTCATGTAGATCTCATGATACACCTAAACATAAAGAGATGAGAGAAAAAGAAATGAGAGATACATGTAGAGTGTGTTTGACTTGCCATTTCAGCTAGCTGAAAGTTGAAAATAATAGCTGAAACCATTTCAGCAGTGTTTAAGAAGATAGCTTTTTTAGGTAGCTACAAATTTTATTAAAAAACTACTTGGGGAAGCTTTTTTAAAAAAGCTTCAATTTTCAGCTAGTAGCATTAGCTGGAAATTAATTACATGTTTAGCCCTGAAGTACCCCAATTTATCATTATTTAATAATTAGTGTTGGTCTTAAATGTCATTTTACCATCTTCAACTAGTTTTACCAAACACATTCAATAGTTTTTCAGCTTTCAGCTAATTTTAAGCTTTCAGCGAGTTTTTCAGCTTTCAGCTAGTTTTAAGCTTTCAGCGAGTTTTTCAGCTTTCACCTAGCTTTAAATTTTCGGTTAATTTTTCAGCTAGTTTTACCAAACACACTAAAAAAAATTGAAAGATGGGAAGGGAATTAGGGATATTAATTGAATAATATTATTACTCATTAAAGAATGGATGCATATATATAAGACCGACCGAATATCATAACCATCGTTCTTATTGTTTAGATGACGTCTAATCTGATGTGCTGAATGATGTGGTTTCCATGGATCATCATCCATGTTCATTACGATCCAAAATTACAGAGAAGCCTAAAATTTGTCGCTATTCCGATTCATTTGGCTTTGTTTTACACGTGTCGTCATAATGTTAATATCCATAATAAACCCTTCAGTGATCCAAAGGTTATGCTGCGTTGGCGCCTATTATATAATAGAAGTGATTGGTGAAGAACATAGATATTGAATTTCTATGTAATTAACAGCGGAGAGACAAATGCAAGTGCACCCGACGGCTGGCCGGCAACGCGTGTAATGTATCAAATAATTTGATCTTTTTTTTCTGTCATTTTTATAAATTTTAATTTATTTTTCTATCTAGTATAAAATAAATTATAAAATTACATTAGAAAACATAAAGTATGCAAAGGAGAAAAAACTGGTGTTTTTACAAATATATAGTTGTGCAAAAGATATGATGTGTTTTTTTTACTATCAGTATGAAATACTGTTGATATATTATTAACTCTCTGTTTAATAATTTAGACACTTTTTTATGGAGAATGGAGACTTACTCACTCAATTCTTTCAACTAGAAAGTCACATGTCACTTTTAGTTTTTCTCATTATTTTCCTTGAAATGTGTCTTTCAAACCACGATTGCAAAGATTTTTAAGTGTTTCCTCAAAACATTTTCAACTACTTTAAAAACTCACATAATGAAATCTAAACATTTATGACTCTAATTTTAACACTTTTTTATATCAAATCTTTTTTCAATTTCAATTCTTATCATTATCATTTAATAATATATATTTCTCAATTAATATTTATAGCAACAAATGATGAAATTAAAAAAACTAATATGATAATTGATTAATATCTCACGCTATATAAAGGATACGATAAATTTAAAATTATATAAAATATTACTGGTCTGGTTAAATGATATTATTTTGTGTAAGACCACATTTATCCTTCATGAAGATAATCTTGTTCAAGCTAGGTAGGACGTCTATGAGTCACAAAGTTCTTCCTCTGAGCATTTAACATAGTTACATCCTCAAGGCTCAAACTCGAGATAACTGGTTAAGTTGGAACAGCCCTTACCGTTGATCCATGTGCTTGGTGGTTACTAATAGGGGTGTTCGCGGATTGGATTGGATTGGTTTTGAAGGAAAAATCATCCAATCCGATCATTTCGGTTTTGTTACTTAGTCATCCAATCGGTTTTGATTTTTCATCAAATCCAATCCAATCCAATCCAATTTTAATCGGTTTGGATTGGATTGGATTTCGGTTTTCATAGAAACAAAAAAAATATATTATTTAAGTTAATTTATAGTAAAATAAAAAAACACCATGCTGCTCCAAAACAAAAAAAAACTAGTACTCATGTCAACCTTACAAAGCAAATACATGGATACAAATTATCTAAATGAAATTTATATGCTTTCCAAATATCCAGCAATTACCAAAGCTATAAAATAGCCTAATAGAACAACATGTTGCATCCAAAATACCAATCGGGACAATCCCCAAAGGTGAACAAAATACTACTAAGTCATAAACATGATGCAAACTCCAAACACATTAACACAACATCTGAATAACTCAACAAAAAATCAAATACAATCTTAAAATGTATTAAAAGATTGGATCGGTTTGGATTGGATTGGATCTCACAACAAAACCGAAATCCAATCCAGTCAAAAAGTTCGGTTTTTTGCGGTCTGCGGTTAATTCGGTTTGCGGTTTATTTGGATTGCGGTTTTTTGGATCGGTTGTTGCGGTTTTGAATGGATTGGATTGGATCTGAACACCCCTAGTTACTAATTAGGTGATATGATTGAAATATTTGATTTCTATGAATTAATAATTCAAATTTAAAATAATTATATTTTAATATAAGCAGATATAGTAAATCTCTAACATACAAATCAATTATAGTACAATAATATTTACATATCAAATTTAAATTATTCATTTTAAATTTAACATATATATTTCATATTTTAATGTATTTATTTATTTATAAATATATATTTAAATATATATGTTAATTATATATATATATATATTTTTGCTAAGCAAGTTAATTATATATATATATATTTCATGTATTACATAAAATAAAATATTTGTAATAAAATATGATTATGGCAATGTTAATAATTGGTTATGATCGGGTTGAGTTCATTGGAGTTTTCTTAAGGAGACTCTAGCTAATTGGTTTTGCATTTGTGCAGAAAATGGTGATTTCAATATTCTTATGTCACATAAAGAGAAGGAGTTTTTTTTTTATATATAAAGAGAAGAAGAAAAATAAAATAATAAATAATTCTTCTTTTTATTTAGTTGAAAATAAAATAAAATAAATTTATATTAATTAATAAACAAATATTTCTTCTTTTTCAAAATAAAACAATATAATTATCTTTTTTCTTTCTCAAAACAAACAAGGCTTAAATTTTGAACCCCATTTTTGGATTATTATTCTCTGCCATTTCCACACCAAAGAAATAAAAGCAAAAAGATATGCTATATATTTCAAGTGAGATAAAAGGAACTAAAATTAAAATTTAAGTATACTAAAATAAGTAAAATCATACTTAAGATTCTTCTAAATCTACCCCCAGATGCCCTATGTGGGTTGTGGAGAGACCAAATTGAATATCCTCGAGATTCAATGCATCTTAACAATGATGCACTTAAGGGTTAAAAGAAGAATAGATAAAGCTAATTAATTAACCTCAATCTTAACTTGACAAGATATATATATATATATATATATATATATATATATATATTGACAATCTACAACTTGCTGATCACCATGCTATTTAACGTGGCCTATAGTACCATGAGATATTGTTACTTTTATATATAATTTCTTTTAAATATGTGTATAGTGATGCTCTCAACAGTCTTTAAATTTATTAAAATGCCATACAGTAGTGCAACTATTAATACGTACTACGTAGCTTCCCAAATAGGTCAACCAGACGGTGATGAAATACACGTCAATAAATAAATTGATTTTAGGGTTTGATATATTGAACTTAATTACATAATATTGTATGTATGTGTATTCATTACTGGATTGTGATAACACATTAAATATATGATGGTGTAAAAATTTTTACACTAATAATATTGTTCTAAAAAAATTCCTGAAGAGCCGAGCTCAAGGCCTAGGCGGCGTTGAACCTAGTCCTCAGAATGAAAATATGTCAGATACCTAGGTCAAGAGCAGTTCCCCTTCTTATAAATTGTCAATCATGGGCCTCTCCTAGGTGGCCCAATAGGCTCACCTAGGTAGCGTTGCCTTAGAGGTCCTAACTTATTGAGGTCGTCACCGAGGTGGGACACCCTAGCGGAACACAGCCCCCGAGCTCAAGCCTAGCCTGCTGGCCTAAGGCGAAGAGCTCGAAGAGGTCCTAACTTAATTGAGGTTGTCCCCGAAGTGGGACACCCTAACGGAACAAATATATATCAACTAATATATTAACCTGCGTAATATTTAATTTAATATACGAATAAAAATATATTTTTATTAAATTAAATTTATAATAAGTTAATATTTTTAAAATTTAAAAAATAAAAATAAGAATAACTTTAAAGAATTATTCAATTTTAAATTGTAGTGGTAGATTATATTTTACTATTGAAATCTAATTTACATTGTTATTTGATAAGATACAATGAATTAAGTAAATTAAAATCATAATGATAAGAATAAAGATTTATATATACTACCTCTGTTCCTATTTAATTGTTCACTTTCAAAGAAAAAATTTGTTCATATTTAATTGTCCACTTACAAACCCAATGCACTAATAAATACACTTTTCTCCATTTTACCCTTATATTAATAAATTACCTACTATTAAAAACTAATGAGAGTCAAGTAAGAGAGATAAAATGGTAAAATAGAAAGTTTAAAATTTATTTTCATGAAAATGAGAGTAATAATTGTATTCATTAATATGTGTGTTTTTTGTCAAAGTGAACAGTTAAATAGGAAAAGAGGTAGTATTAAAAATAGGAATTTGAATAGAGAATGATAGAACCAAATTTTGAATCTTATAATAAATTTTAAAATTTAGGATTATAATTTAAAAATTCAAAAGAAGAGAGGGAAGATTAATATAAATGATTGGGAGGGAGAACCTTGTTCACACAAGTAGTATGTGGAATTTACCAAGAGGGGGATGCTAAAAATCATTGAGATGAAGAGTATGGTGAATGAGTGTGTCACCATCCGAGGTAACGAGCATTGAAATGAAGTAAAATTAATTATATATGGGAGATATTTGTAGGGAACATGTAACTTGAAACTTAGTTTAATTTGGTGATAAAGAGCTATAGCGTATATTAATTGGTTATACAGAGTAGATATGGCAAGGGATATTGACTCTTGAAAACTTAGTTTTACATATATAATTGAACACATACACCAACAGATGCCAGAAATTAAAAGGTAGGAGAAAGGCAGACAATGGGTACGTATATAGCAGGCAGTTAGTTAAGTTGTACTAAGATTTAATGTAATGATGATGACTGTCTGGTCCTTCAGGACTCAATCTTTCCGCGTCATACTTATTTTCTCCAATGAGATATCCCGCAACTGCTTGAAATTGAATGGGTGCCCGGTTCGAGTTTTGAGGAAGCATATTGCTTACAATTGTTGGACTCAGAGACCGTGTTTCACTTCCTGCAGTTAGAAGCAAGACCAGCAAAGTGCACCCCAAAATCCTTGTCAACATGCCATGATCCCAATTAATGCTCTGAAAACGGATCCAGATGTGTTTTAATTTGGCAGGAAAAATTAGAGCTAGGCTATTGGTATTAATAGTAAGTAAGCTAGCATGATGAAACGTTAGTGCGTTTAAGCGTATCTCATTGTGCTGAATTTAATTATATATAATAAATTAATTGATTCAACTCAATTCAATATAAACAGTAAAAATTAAATGAAATAAAAATATAAGAATTACAATTTTAATGTAGGATTTAAAAGTTTACTAGTTATTATATATACATTAATATATTTGGACATGGTTTTAATTTGTACCTTCATTTTCTTCTATTAGTATAACTTTTGTATTTTGGTGAATAGCTAGCTAGATATTGCTAGCTTGCTACACGTGTACTCTTCTGCGCGCTTGCTTGCTTGTAAACGAATCTATAATTTTATTTACTTGCTTGCAAATTAATGAATCTTTTGGGTTATATAACTATCATGAAAAAGAATATAAGTGAGAAAAAAATATATTAATGTAAGTAAAATTACTCATCTCAACAATTAATTAGCTTAACACTTAATGGTGATGTATAAAATAATTTGCTAGTTATCAATCTGTCATGCTCAGCGGGTTCCGCCTGCAGGTTGCGGATAAGGGATTCTTGGGGATAAGGCAGTGATCAAGAATTGAATTCTTATATAATAGCTACATAGATTGGTATGAAACAATATATGTGACTGTGTTTTACACTTTTAATTATATATATACAGTTGGCAAAGAAATTAAATGTGGCCTGGCCACAAAGTTTGTGTATCTAAATTACTTTTTGTTAGAACAATATGAGAAGTGACACGTTTGCATAGTTACCTATTGCAACTTGCAAATAGACTCGCTGTGCTTACTGCCTTATCTTGAATTGAATGACTAGCTAACTGTATTTCACACTCACAAAGTTCTGTCTGTCTTCTCATATGGTATTCAAAACTTGTCATCATACTCATCTATTTTTTTTCTTTGTCACTTGACTACTTGTTCTATATATTGTTCTACCTATGTTATCCTTCACAATGCATTAAATTTACCCTAATTGTTATAGTTATTGGAGTAGTCTAAGTCATTAACAAGAAACTAAAAATATTCAAAACAACGGAAATTAGATAACGACGGTCTTTTCGGATACTTTTTTGGATGAGCACAGTCGTATCCGTCAGCGGTTTATCACATGTCGTAGTGTTGAGTTGATGTAGGACTAGGAATGCACTATATATCTATTAGGGGTGAATCAAGTGCGAACCAATTGAATGATGGTGGGTTGACTTGGTTGATATTTTGTATTTTTTTTTTGTGAGTAACCCTACATGTACCAACCCGAATATGTTTGGGTTGGGTTGGGTCATGAGGTCATGAGTGTTTTATTTTTTTTAAAACAAAATGTGGAAGATGAATGAAATTAAAATATAAATAAAAAAAAAGAAATAGAGAAAAATAAATTGAGAGGAGCGGATGAAATAAGATTTGGGGAACCACCTTGCTTGTGTCAGCGACTATTTTTGTTCTCTCCTTGCACGAAAATGAAATAAGATTAGGGCTTCTTTTTCTGGTTTGGTTTGGGTTAGGTCTATCGGGTTCAACATAGGCAAACCTGAGACCCGAGTCGAACCAGATCGGGTTTGAAAGAAAAATGACTAAACCGAATACCCAAATCGAACCGTTAAATATCTTCAGGTTAGGTTGGATCCGTCGGATTCGCGGGTTGGGTCGAACCCGCTTACACCCCTAATATCTATAACTAACAAGCATATGAATTTCAAATTCTTTTACCGTAAAAGAACACACATCAAGTTTTCAAAAAAATAAAAGGAACTAATGATAAGTGAATAAATATGTCATTTGATTCAAGTGTGTGTACTAACTAGTTCAAAAAGAAGAAATGGTAATTCAACAATTAAAATTCACTTCTCTATGTAAATAGCATAGGTCTTCACATGTTTATTTGTTTAAGCTTTTCCTAGGATTATAAATTCGAAGAAATTAAGAATTTCAGCTTTTCAAAAAAATAAAAAAATAAAAAGCAATACATTTTCTTTTTTCTTTTTTGTTGTCTGAGATTTTTAAACATTATTTCGTGGAGGATATTGGGTTGGTCCAAGGGTAAGGCGGTCCAAGCCCTTGCTTTAAGCCCTCAATTGTTAGTAACATCATTTATAAAACAATATAAGCATATACTATTATTATTAGGCTTAGAACATTAATTTTGAAATTGATCTTCCACCCCAAGGTTGAGGGTTCAAATCTTGCTGATTGAATTTTAATTTTTAAGACCCATTTTTTTCAACTCATATTTTTAAAAACGCCGCAATATAAAGGTTTGCTTGAGTCAATCCAGGGAGAATATATTACAACAAAAAATTAAAAAGCCTCACAGAGTAATTTAATACTTACTCATGGTTTTTTTTGGGTTGAATACTTACTCATGGTTAGCATGGATATAATATAAGGCCTTTGTTTTTCCCACCCCCTTTTATTTTTTGAAAAATTACAAAACCCCAAACTGCCCTTCAATTAATTGATTTATGGACAAAGTTGTCCGGGAACTAATCCCAAATAACGGTGTTCGTAAGCATTTTTTAAAAAATAAAAATTGGCTTATGAACACAAGTGTCTGGAACAATTACAGGACAATCCGTAAAAAATTGGTTTACGAACATAAGTGTCTGAATTTGTTCCCGGACAATTATGTCCAAGTCCTTTTTTTTAAAATATAACTTACAGACACAGTCTTAGGGTTTACGGACATAAGTGTTTGAATTTGTTCTCGGACAACTGTGTCCGTAAGTCATTTTTTTCAAATATAGCTTATGGACACAATTGTCTGGGGACTATTCCCGGACAACTATATCCATAAACTATTTTAAAAAAAAAAACTTACAGATTAATTCCCGGAGAATCGCATTCGTAAGTTAATTTTTCCCATTTTTGGGTATAAATAAGGAAGAGGAAGGGGGAAAGGGGGAGAACGGCCTGGATCCTCTGCAGTACTGCAGAGTCTGCAGTCCAGATCCGAGGACCACAAATTAAAGTGTTAGTTTTTTAAATTTTTTTATTTGCTGTATTTTTAAAATGAACGGCCGAGATGCAGTTTAGTAAAAAACTGGACTGCAGAGGATCCGAGTCCGGGGGAGAGGGAGGGGAGCGGGAACAGTGGGGAGGGGGAGAGGTATTAGGGAAAGAAAGAAATCGTGGGGGTGGGAATAACAAAAATGATGGATGGGAAAAGTAAGGGTCTCATATCACAGCTGCTCCAAGAAATTGGACTATTGGTCAGGCCCGCCCATCTACT
The DNA here is from genome assembly GCA_026901365.1 of Sesbania bispinosa. NCBI lineage: Eukaryota > Viridiplantae > Streptophyta > Magnoliopsida > Fabales > Fabaceae > Sesbania > Sesbania bispinosa. The sequence goes on along the minus strand of QLOH01000295.1, from coordinate 409,936 downwards.
CCGAAAGATGATAATTTCCAACACTCCTCCCGCCCGTGCTCCGAAAAAAAATCCTTCCGTGAAGGAAATAAAACTGTTGATACTGTGCATTTTGCGCACTCTTTTATTTAAATTATTTTATATATAAATATTTTTCGTCCAAAAAAAAATATAAATATTTAAAAATAAAAATAGAAAATAAAACATTTTTTATAATTATTAATAAAACAGAAAATAAAGATAACAAACAAAACATGTCCTCATTAATTATCAAAAAAAAAAAACATGTCCTCATTGGTGGAGTGGATCAATGATGCTTTGGGTCTGGGCCCTCCGGACTGAGTCTTCCAGGCATGCGTGGGCTTTCCTCTATTTCTGATAAGCGGCTCCTTAGACTAGCAAAACCTGAACCCTTGGCTCCATCGCCACGACTCTTCAAACTCGTTGGAGTTCCGAAAGGACGAGATTGACAACTCGATAATGAGAGAAACACAAGTAGTAGACACAGCCAGAACCATGCTTTCGGTTTCGGCATTTTCATGTTAATTGAGGAGTACGTGGAACTAGCAAGAATAATCTATCTATCTATATATGGCATTGGGAATAACAGGTGCGGAAGAAGGATATATATATATATATATATATATATATATATATATATATATAGTAGCGGCCAATGCTACAAAGAGTTAATTAGTCTCAAATAATTTTCTTGGAGTTCTTCCAGTAATGGAGCCGTTTGGTAGTTTGGTGACTCGGTCAATAGTAGGATGCAAGAAAGCCACATCTTCAATTTGCCTGCTCTAAAGGTAAACCCATAATTTAATTTGCTCCATTTGCACTTTCCACAAATCTTCAAAATTGCATGCCCTCACTTCTTCCTATTGGCTCAATTAAGCATATCCAAAGTTTGAAAAGGGGCGCGCGGTGAACTAACGTTGTAGGCGGCATAAAACAATAGTATAAAGTTAATTGGACTGCGTTGTTTGTTTTCATCACTTTATTGCCCAATTGTAATCATGCTTTAAAAGTTGAAGAATAAATTATAACTCAAATGAAACCACTTAGAATAGGCTATCGTACTAAAAGATCATTTGGATGAAGTTATAGGCTTAAACTTTCGTGGCCCATTTAACTCAAATGAAAATTTAAACAAGAGTAGTGGTGCAAGCCAACTCATAAGACTCAAAAAATATATATTGAGAGGGATACAGATATATTACTATGTTAACAGTTATATTAATTCTTCTCATCTGTTTGGTTTAAATTAGGGTTGGTTTAAATTAGGGTAAGTATGGACTTTGGCCCCTCATTCTATTACAATATATATTACAAAAAAAATAAAATAAAATATTATCAATATATATGTAATAAATATAAAAAAGTTAAATAAAATGAGTGTGATACATTTAATTTTTATAATATAAATTTTATTTATTTTTTTATTGAAATTTAGCCCCTTTAAGTGATTTCTATCAAAAAATTTATTTGATACAAATATTATTATTAATAAATTTTATAACATGAATACACCATATAACTTAATTAAAAGATATGATAAATTTGACCAATATTTAATATTTATTATTAAAAAAAATTGCCCGACCCATCTTCATATGAATTCTAGATCCGTTCCTAATTTAAATAAAGAGAATTGGGTATTAGCTAGCTAGCGGCAACTGATTACAAAATAGAGATATACTAATTTGTTATGAAATAGTTAGAATTATTGTTGCTTTTTCCTTTGTAAAATTAATTAATATGTGAATCATTCTTTAGTAATTAATTTTTTAAAATACAAAAATGAAAATGTGTCTAAATTTGCTGCTTGATTAATTATGGAGAGATGGCATTTGTATGAGCACCACATACAAAACTACAAACACCATATGCAATAGAGAGCAATAGAAATAAACTAGAAAGAAGTGTGATGTTATGGGTGGTTGAGAGTAGAGATTTAAAAAATATATTATACAAATTTTATGAATTTGTTGTATATATGAATAACATAACTCTTAATTATACCCAAAGATAAATGATGTCGTATGCCTTATTATAACCAAAAGTGACAACTTACATAGTCTTAATTAAAATGGTCATAAAAAAAAAAACGTTAAGTTTATTAGGTAAATATATTAAGTTTATTGTGTGTGCGCGCGCCTTATTTAGGGGTTGAACCTATGCTAATTAAGATTACTACTTATTTTGGGGTTGAATTTTTCATAGATATTCCCACTCGTTGATCCTCCATCATCATTGTTTGGAAAACTTAAGAGCAACTCCAACGCCAAGTTCTTAAGACGGTTCTTAAAAATAAGAATCCCATGAAGCACCCCGGTACCAATGGAGGGAGATGATGTGGAAGATGGAGTTCTTATTTTTAAGAATCGGATGCTTGTGCAAGCACTTCTAGAATCCGAGTTCTTATGAATTAAAAATGGGGGGAAATTAGAAAGTTAACAGAATTAGGAGTTTTTATAGAGTTGGTCTGTTAGAGTGTATAGTTGCTTAAATTGTAAAAGTTACTTAAAAATTAAAAAGAGACGATGTATACATGTAGGACCCACCTAAATATTAATAAAAAAAAGTTTTAAGCAACTTAGGTGAAATTGAAGATAATCTAAAGATCATCATAAAGGTAGCAGAATCCGTCCATACATACCTTCAACCGATTTCAAACTGAGCAACATAATTATTGGCCCATTTCCAACCATTTAAGGCAACAGGTTGGGCGGGTCTCGGATGGATGGATCATAGATTGGGACGGGTGGATTCAAGCGAGTGTGGGTTGATATTGGGCCGGGTACTTTTTTTTGCCTTAATAGATTTTTAGCAGTTTCTTTTGTTTAATTTAGTTTTTCAGAGCCAATGAGAAAAAATAGATCTATATTATTTGGTCCCTTCAAGATCCAATTTGACCAAGCTTTCATTAAAAAAAAAATCTAGATTCCAACTTGAAAAAAAAAGAACAGAAACATAATCAATCAATAACTAGAAAATGATAAACAAAATAAATATCCAGGTCAATGTAATAGGATCACTTGATACATATACTTGCAGAGAAGAAAAAGATACCTCTACCAAATAAAAAGAGAAGAAAAAGATACTAATAATGCAACAGAAAAAACCAAAATAACAAAAAAAATACAACAGCAGCCAACAACCTTGAACTCCAGCACCAGGGTTCAACGAGCAGGAGAAGGGAGGAGGAAAGCGGCTGCATGCAGAGAAGGAAATATGAAGGCCGCACCTTGCCACCGCACAGTCCACACTACATCACCGCGCCTCGCTACAACCATCACACTTCACTTGTGCCATCGCATCGCAAAGTGAAGGTTGCACCACCGGTCCCTGGGACGACGCGATGAAGAAGGAAGGGGACGCTATACTCTGGACGGTGGAGGCTAGCCTTTTTTTAACCCGAAGACCCGAAACCTGAGTTAACCCACCCAATTAGTTTTCTGTTCCTGAGTAGATCAGGCCGCCATTGATATTGGGTTTTTGTCCACCCCTAACTCCAATAACATTTCCATTTGAAAAAAAGTAACATAATGCAAATGGATTAAAAAAATGATTGGTCTCGTGGGAGTCAAATTACATGCACCATTTTCTTATACAAAAAAAATTAAGAGTGGAATGTTGACAGTTAGAAAAGAGAGAAAATTTATTTTATTGAAAAATCATTCTTTTTAAGTAATAAAGGACATAAAAAGTACGGAAAACGGGACAACCCCATCTTTTTAGACATTTCGGTATGGTGTTATTATATTTTTCTATATCTCTTCCCGTGACATTTTCACTTCTCTCTAGTAATCAATCATTATCGATTGGTCAGTGATGCTTTGGATCAGGCCCACCAGGGCTAAGTCGACTGGTCCTACGTGGCTTTTCCTGGGTGAGTGACGATAACCATGCCCTTGTCCGCATAACATGTTGGGCTGCATTCTCCATCGAACCTGCAGGAGTACCGAGTGGACGAGCCTCCGAATATGAAAATGAGAGAAACACCAACATAACGATCAGAATCAAACAGAACCCCAATTTCGCCATTTTTTGTGCAATGACCTCAGATAGATAGAGAGTAGTTAGCTAGCTAGCTATATATAGTTGTGTCAAAATGTATCTACCGATAATCTAGCTGCAAGTGCATATGCTCCAAGTCAAGTTTGTGTGATTTATATAGGCCATCGCCATGACGCATATGAAGTGGCGCATGAGGTTTTTTAATATTTTACAACTTTTGCGGTTCTTATCATGCATTCCCAAAAGGCCCAACCCAAAGCATATATACGGTCATAAATGAACTTTTTGGATGCAGAAATCGTCTCAATCAGGGCTTTTGACTATTTGCTGCCAGATCATTAATTCCTTTCAACCAATGTTTATATTTCATTATTACATTTGTCAATATTAATAGCATCGTTGGTTTATCGTTAAAATATAAACTCACGTTTTTAATATTAAAAATAATTACGTTAACAAATTTGAATTTGAATTTAACAAGTTTTAACGCTAAGCTAAACAAACTAATTTCAGTTGTTTCAAGTTAAATTAAAGTTGAAGTTATGAAGCATGCGCAAACAGAAAGAAAATACCTTTATTTATGGGGACCACAGGTAGCTTGATCCGTTTGTTTGTGGTGAAGAGTTGACTTTACATCAATTTGTATGTATGTTGCATACCAATAACAGAACACATCCAGCAAGTTCCTTGAGGTGTACATCCATTAACATCTCTATTTTTTAATATTTGAAGTGAGAGTTTTCAAAACCATTTGATCCCTAAAAAGGTAGCCTATTTGTCAAAGGGCATGGGATTGGTCTTTCAATTTATTTAATCAAGGCTCCATTTTTTTTTATCTTTCATTGTAAATTAAACGACGCATGTCAGTGTTTATTAATTAGATAGTCCAATTAAAATTAGGTTTAATTGATTCTCTGACGTAGTTATATCTCCAGACGAATAGTTAATACGCAATGTTTGATCCATATGAACTGATCAAACACGGCTTGAATGGATTCCACCTTGGACGAAATTGGCCTCATCTGAGGTGAGAAAATGAGGACCAAGAACTAGAAATACAAAGCATGGATAACATATATAACTTTTCATAATATACAAATATCAAGTTGTTTAATTAATTTCATTCTAAAGTCACCAAAAAATATATAACAATATTATACATTGATAGATATAAGTAAAAGAATTTTGCTCCTCTAATAATTAAATTACAAAAATAAAAAATTAATCATTAAGAGTATAAAATACATGGATGATTATAATAAATTATGAAATTATTAAAATCTTTAATTATTAATTTTCTCGTTAATAATTATGATTATGCACTTAATTTATTATTAACCCCGAGCCAAATCCTAAATAAAATACTTTTTACATATGAATGAACAAAACTGTCCTTGAGTTATTATCATTAACGTCGCAAATTAAACTGCTTTAGTATACTATAAGCAACAAATTGTTAGTGCTAGTCGAAATGGTGATCAGTATGTGTTTATTTTACAGTTTGGATTGGTTACACGTATACGTACGTTTCCCCACGTAATCACAACGAATGTGAAATTAAGAATAAATAATTCTCCATAAGAATTCCTTCCTTGAAGGCAGCTTGGTTAGCTACTAATAACATTTTCCTTAAAATTTCAAATTGTGAAAAAATATTCTGTGCTGTTTGTTTAAGAAGCAAAAACCACAACTTAAATTTTTACTGAACAATCTGAATTTTGAAGTCCCAAAAAATTTTCAGTGTTCAGTCTTATTTAGCAAAAACAGTAGTACTTCAGAAATTAAGTACTGAGCATAGTTGTTTAATTTGGTGAGAATATCGACAGAACAAGGAGTAAGTTCGTAGTACTAGTCTACTAGACATGAAATAGAAAATGCATGCTAGCTAGGTATATGTTTTGAGAAATTAAATTTGTACAACCATACAACATACAACAAGGAAAGATAAAGAGAGAAAAGAGAAAGAAGAGAGAGAATTGTGGGATGTGATAGGTGATGTGATAGAGAGATATAGAGAGAAAAAGTGTGTTGTATGTTTTGGTTGTATAAATATGTTATCTCATATGTTTTTTAGCAACCAGACTACACCACTTAATTATATTGCTGAATTAATTATGAGGAACCGTCTGCAATATCAGCTTTCCACCTTATGGAATAAGTCAAATATTACTATGAAATACAATTTATTTTTAGTAACCCCTAAAATGAATACATTTTAAAAGCAAAAGAACTTATAATCAAGTTGATAGATGAAGTGTTAGATTTCACTCACATCCTCGTTTAGGGTGGTGGGGTAGTTAGAAAAATATCTTTTATAAAAAATGTATGGGGTGGGTAGAGCAAAAAGGGGTGGGAAAAGTAATAGCCTGCTTTTAGAGTAAGATTTTGGGCCTACTATGAATTCCTGAGATAAATAAAAGCCCTGCCCTCAGCCTATCAGAGTTTTCAGAGAGCAACATACAAAAGAAGAGTTGACCAAAAAAGATAGAAGAAGAAGCAAGTACTACTTTCAGACATCAGAGTCATCTTTCTTTGCTAGTTGCTACTAACTCCAAGTAATGCTGGTGCATCTCTAACTAGTTCGCTGGAAACTTGGAGTAAATCACTTGCAAATTTGCTTCCAAATTCTGTCATTTGATTTGGAACCTCCCTGTTGGAGGCTAATTGAATCATTCTACTAATTGAAGTCATCATCACCATTTTATCAAATCAACTAATAGTGTATTTGGGTTATACCAAAATCATGTTTTAAATGTGCATCCGGATAAAAGTTACTCTTTGTAACATTGACCCGGATCCATGTTTAAAACGTGATTTTAGGATAAATTGAACACACTATTAAACTTCACTGCATCAAATGACTTAAATGCTAAAAGAGTAATGTAAAAGTTTCATAATGCTTTGCAAACGTATGAAAAAAATATATTATGCTCAGTTCCTTACATAACGAGTTTAAAGCTGGTTATCAATCGACAACTTAGCTTAAAAGAGAATTGATAATCAAAAGGATCAAATTATCATAATAACTTGATCTGCTTTCTGGAGACAAATGACACTCCAAATTTGACTTCCTTCCTTCCTTCCTTCTGATGATTCATTGTCACATGATATCTTAAACAAGGCACCTGTTGTAATGTGGTCTTCAAAACTCGTATACTACTCTTACTTGGTTGAGGTTATTTGTATCTCTAGCTTGGGTACTGCTACTTAGCTTAATTGCTTCTTCATCACTAATATCAGATTTAGTGATCTCTTAAGCAGGAACATTAACTATTTTGTTTATGAAGGAACAACCTTTATTATGTGCTTCAAATCATTCTGAACTACTAATTTACTGATTCTGGGCTGTGTATACTTTATCTTCTTAGCTAAGTCATTTTTTTATCCACATCGTGCACAATTTCATATATATATATATATATGAAGTTTGGTTCTCAATTGACATGCCCAGTTCCAGAAATTGAAATTATGAAATAGAACCATGCTCTCGTTCATTAGGCTACCTGCCAAATTCTCAACCTTCAAAGTTTCCAGCTGGGGTTTTCATGGTCATGTTATCTTTAAACTCATAATACAAATACTTCAATTAATTGACATAAAAATAAGATAATTAGAAAATTAAGTACCTATTAGAAATGTCATGGCACTCACATTTATAACATAATTTTTTATGGAAATGGAAATGAAAAATACACACTTACAAAACTGAATCTTTGAGTCAGCTAATATTATTTTACCTGATGAACATTCCTATCACTGAACTAATCTTACAATCATTATGTCTATACAAATACTTTATTTATATAAGCTTCAAGCGAAGCAAGCAATCATTATTGAATGAAAATTTTTCTTACATAATTAATGTGAATGGCGTGGGGTTTGGTGAGAGATCAGGAGATGCAGCATGCTCCACGTCTTCCTATCTCCAAACAACGTTGAAAACACACTGCAATAAAATGGTAGCACCACAATAAGTGAAGTGTACCCTTGCTTTAATCAAAGTAACCAAACCAACCATGACAATGATCAAAAGCACAGACTATCATCTTCCCTTCTCACCCTCCCTTCCTTCACGACCACTCCCTCCCTCTCTCCCACCTCGACACCGATCGCAACCTCCACCTCACCTTCCGCTACGTCCGCGCTTACGTCGCCACCGCCACAACCTCCCTCCAAGATGATCCCTTCCACGTCATCTCTTCCTCCCTCTCCCAAGCCCTCCTTCACTACTACCCACTCGCCGGCACCCTTCGCCACCGCCAAGACCAACACCGCCGCCTCGAATTATGGTGCGCCGCCGGCCAAGGCGTCCCTCTCATCCGTGCCACCGTCGACTTCAGCCTCGATTCCGTGAATTACCTCGACGACCCTGCCTCCCCTTTCGCCGAACAGCTTGTGCCCGACCCGAAACCCGAAGAGGGAATGGAGCACCCGTGCATTCTTCAGCTGACGGTGTTCAAGTGCGGCGGGTTCACTCTCGGGGCGGCCATGAACCACGCCCTGTGCGACGGACTTGGAGGGACTCTGTTCTTCAACGCGGTGGCTGAGTTGGCTCGCGGGTCGACCCGAATAACCGTGGAGCCGGTGTGGGATCGGGAGAGGTTGTTGGGTCCCAGAGACCCGCCCCGAGTGGATTCACCTTTGATAAGGGAGTTTTTGCGTTTGGATAAGGGGTATTTGCCTTACAATGAGGACATTGGTGTGGTTGTGAGAGAGTGCTTTCATGTGAAGGATGAGTGCTTGGAAAAGTTCAAGAAGTCCTTGTTTGATCAATCTGGGTTGAACTTCACCACTTTTGAGGCTCTTGGTGCCTACATTTGGAGGTCCAAGTAAGTCATTTTCTAATGCTCCAATTCTATTTTAAATTCACTGTGATGATATGAGTATTGATCCTAATCACTTATCTTGTTTCTGACCATGTATGCTAATTGCTAAAACAGGGTGAGAGGCTCAGGAGTGCAGGGTAATGAGAAGGTTAAGTTTGCATATTCAATTAATATAAGGAGACTAGTGAAGCCAGCACTGCCTGCTGGATATTGGGGTAATGGTTGTGTTCCAATGTATGTGCAACTGAGTGCCAAAGATTTGATAGAGCAACCCATTTGGGAAACAGCAGAGCTAATAAAAAAGAGTAAAAGTAATGTTACTGATGAGTATGTTCACTCCTTCATCGATTATCAAGAGCTGCATTTTGCTGATGGGATCACAGCAGGTAAAAGGGTGAGTGGGTTCACAGATTGGAGACACTTAGGCCATTCAACTGTGGACTTTGGGTGGGGAGGCCCGGTTACTGTTTTGCCACTTGGAAGGAACTTGCTTGGGAGTGTTGAGCCTTGCTTCTTTTTGCCTTATTCAACAGCCACTGCAGGGAAGAAGGAAGGGTTCAAGGTTTTGGTGACCTTGGCAGAGGCTGCGTTGCCTGCTTTCAGAGAAGATATGCAAGTGTTTTGCCAGTAGCCAAGAGCAGTGGCGGAGTTACAGATAGATGGTTTGAACCATTGATTTGATGTAAACAAATGGAGGTGTTGGAGGCAGTATTCAGCATAATGTGTAAACAATTTATTTTTAGTTTTGTTGCTTACTATGAAATTATTATATCTTAAACATATATATCCCTCTCTATATTTCTCAAAATATTAGATATACAACATTGAGAGAAAAATAGAGAAATGTGAGATGTTATGTGATGGATAGAAATAGAGTCGCATGAATTGTTATATGTTTTTTATCATATGAATTTGATATTTTTTTCTCAAAAATATCAACCTAAATGAAAAGTTGACAGTTAAACTCAAGTTGTACACCATTATCCTTTCCTGTCCAATTCCATAGATTTTCTATCTCTAGTTAAGACAAAGGCTCCGTATTCACCTTCTAATGCTGTGACATTAAAAGAAATGGATAGGAAGGATTAATACATTAATTAAACTAGAATTTAGAGAAGTTGTAGCAGCTGGACAGTCACCTTTAACCAAGAAATGGAAGGCGAAAATCCTCATGATCAAAGCTGAGGAGCAAGGCAAAGGCAAAGGAGTTCTCTACTTTCCTTTAACGTTGCTAAACTTGACAGAGGGAAGATCGAAGTGGGAAAGTTTGATGATGACAACACTCTGGACACAAAAAAAAATGACAGTGAGATCTTTGAATGGATGAAAGTTTTCGCTTTGATTTAAGCTCTACTTGTTCAAGGTGTTGCTGACATCTACCAGTGAGGTGTGAGGATATGTATTATCTACGTGCAAGGATCCTCTCCATTACATTCATCCTCAGCAAAATTTAGCTGCGCAATAGCTAGGGATGAAATACAGATTTTAAATTCCTAGTAATTTCGTAGCTATTCCGCAGTTAATATTTGTTGGAGAGGATGAAAAAACTAGAGATGATCCAATCCCTAATTATTGAATTTAATTTTATAATATAGAATCATATTTTTAATATTAAATTTGTATGTAAAGGTCATGGAACACTTTGGTATGGATCACCCTAAAATTATAGTACATGATTTATTGTTAGTTTGATTTATAGTTAAATAAAATTTATTCTAGAATTAATAATTAAAAAGTATATTTTACGAAACAATTTTGAACAAAAATAATTTAAAATTAATTCTGTGAAAATATGTAACCAATGATCAAACACAAACTTATTTAAAAGTTAAAACCACTTTTCTTGCATTTTATTAGGGTAAAGAACTTAAAAATTATGTTTTTGATTCTTAAAAGTGTAAAGTGTAAGGTTCTTATCCCCTTTTTTACAAATTAATTTTGGAGTCATTAGGTTGGATTAACCTAATGGTATGACATTTGGGTAGTTTGTATGAGATTTTAGTTAAATTTCATTGTGTTTATTATATAAAAAATAATTTTTTTAGCCTGATTCCTAATGAATAAAAAGTCTTTATTTTGCGTCAATGTAGTGTATTTTTGTAAAGAAATAGTAATTGTATTTGAATAGTTTTTTCCTTTGAAAAAAAAAATTTGCATATGACCAAACATATAAAGAAATAAAAAAGTTTTTATTTTTTTATTGAGAAGAATTATGTTTGGATATGAGAGCCATAAAAATAATTATATTTATACATCAAAAGCAATTCCATTTTACTATAGAAAAAATCAATTTATTAAATTTACTTTTATAATATAATTCCAAAAAAAATTATTCTCAACCTTAATTTTACCAAATTTATTCCTACTAAACTTAATTATATCAAACTTTAAAATAAACATTTGAAAGTTCAAATAATATAAAGATGTGAGCATATTTTATGAAACATTCTCTAATTACCAATCATTTGTTTTAAAGTTAGAAGATGAAATTAAATTTAGTTGAATTAATTTTTAAAAGAATTAGTTTATGAAAATTAATTTATATTTAAAATAATATTATAAAAAAGATTTAAAATAATTATTTTTACTTGATTATAAAATAAAATTATTTTTAAAATATAAATATATTTCATACATTTTATATCTAAAATAAATTGCCCTCAATAAAAATAAATAATTTGTATTCTTCTCAAAATTAATTATTTTCATCACAAACTTAATTTTGAAAGAAAAAAAAAGTGTTAGGACTTAGAAGGAGAGAGAGAGAGAGAGAGCGAATGAAATCTCCAATCTATCTATCTTCTTATCCGGAGCATGGGAGCCAATAGAAAGCAATAGCATGCTATGAATTGTGAATAAAGGACAAAACAAACAAACTGAAACTTGTGCATAGCTCAGTGTACACTGTTTCTCTTCTCCGATTATGGCGTCCACTCTCGGCACTTCTTCAATTGCGGTTCTGCCTTCCCGCTACCTCTCTTCCCCTTCTTCCAGGCATTCCATTCACACGCTCTCTCTAACCTCAGGTACATTGCTTTACAAAGTTTGTGCATTTCCCTCTTCTTTAGGGAGGGTAAGCAACACAGACCCATTTCACATATGTTGTTTCTCTGTGCTAAAGTTGTGATTTTTTTTCCTTGGGGAGTTTCTAATTGGAAACGGAAGGTGGGTCCATGTGGGCATTATGTAATTGTTAGAATTCATGTTTTGAGTGGTTGTGGCTTTGCAGGGCAGAGCTGTGGGCGGAAGTTTTATGGAGGAATTGGAATCCATGGCATAAAGGGAAGGTCTCAGTTCTCAGTTTCCAGTGTTGCTACTGAAGTAAACTCTGTAGCACAGGTAGGTAAGGGTTATTCGATGTTTGAGACCAGTTTTTCTTTCAGTGTCTTTGCCAGTGTTTTGGATTGCATTGGGTGGATTCACCGGATGGAATCCAGTGTTTGTAGGAAAGACTTCCATTTTTTAGTTTTTGAGATTGAGCATTCGTAATGAGTTTTTGGCAAATTAGGGATTGAAAGACACAGTTTTTAGTCTATATTGTGATATTTCTTTTTTTCCCCCTCTAAAAGTAGATAATTTCTATGCACACACACAATTGGTTGATTGGAGGAAAATAGCAAGTGAAAAATAGAAAAAATGGAAATGAGTCCATATTTGATATCATATTGTGTCCAAATACCTAGTTTATATATTTCATGCATTTTTTACATTCAATATCTCTATTTCATGCATTCTGACTCTTATTTCTGTGTGTGTGTGTATGTTTTTGGATAACATGCCAACTCTGTAAACTTTTCATGCCCGGGCTCAGAATGTTGCTTCTAAAGATAGCCAGAGGCCAGTGTACCCGTTTGCTGCTATAGTTGGGCAGGATGAGATGAAACTTTGCCTTCTCCTTAACGTGATTGACCCTAAGATTGGAGGTGTAATGATCATGGGGGATAGGGGAACAGGGAAATCCACAACAGTTAGGTCATTGGTTGATTTACTTCCTGAGATCAAGGTTGTTTCTGGTGACCCATATAATTCAGACCCAGAAGATCCAGAATTCATGGGTATTGAAGTGAGAGAGCGTGTACTGAGTGGAGAGCAACTTCAGGTTGTTTTGACCAAAATTAACATGGTTGATTTGCCATTGGGAGCTACAGAAGATAGAGTGTGTGGCACAATTGACATTGAAAAAGCCCTGACTGAGGGTGTCAAGGCATTTGAACCTGGACTACTGGCTAAGGCTAATAGGGGAATCCTATATGTTGATGAAGTTAATCTTTTGGATGATCACTTGGTGGATGTCTTGTTGGATTCTGCTGCATCAGGTTGGAACACAGTGGAGAGAGAGGGTATTTCTATCTCACATCCTGCTCGGTTTATCCTAATTGGCTCAGGTAACCCTGAAGAAGGGGAGCTTAGGCCACAGCTTCTTGATAGGTTTGGAATGCATGCTCAAGTTGGAACTGTTAGGGATGCTGAGCTTAGAGTGAAGATTGTGGAGGAGAGAGGTAGATTTGACAAAAACCCAAAGGAGTTCCGAGATTCTTACAAAGCTGAGCAGGAGAAGCTCCAGGATCAAATTTCCTCAGCAAGGAGTGCTCTTTCTTCTGTTCAAATTGATCAAGATCTCAAGGTGAAAATCTCCAAGGTTTGTGCTGAGTTGAATGTGGATGGATTGAGAGGAGACATAGTGACAAACAGAGCTGCAAAAGCTCTGGCTGCTCTGAAGGGAAGAGACAAAGTAAGTGCAGAGGATATTGCTACTGTCATCCCTAACTGCTTGAGACACCGTCTTCGAAAGGATCCCTTGGAGTCAATAGACTCAGGTTTACTTGTCACTGAGAAATTTTATGAGGTATTCAGCTGAGCTGAGGGTAGTAGATTTAACACGGTTTGTCTGTTCTGCTGTGGTATCTGATGAGCATATTACTACTTCATTATTTACAATTTAACCTTTTCTGTGGGGATTTTCATTGTCCTTAAACTTAAGATCCATATATTCCTTTTACACATAGGAAATTCTATGCCTTTTACGTGCAAGAGTTTTTCTTTATTTTCTTCTGTATTTGTAGCCTACTAGAGGTACTTCTGGTATGTTTATGTGCCTTAGTAAGAGGGATTCGATTGGAGGAAATATTAAGCTTGGGATGCCTTGAAAAGAGTTGAACAATGAAACTGTTAAATACTTAAATTTGAGGGAAAACAACACAAAAGGACTATCTTGTTTAAAACATCTAGGATTCAAACCTTTTTTACCGAGTTAACTACACATGCTTTGGAGTTTCATTGCATAGTTTACTACAGTATCCCTTTTAATTTAATAGACACACCAAAATAAAGTGTAATGTTAAATTCTCCTACTTCATACTTCTAAAAATCCTACTACTACTATACAAGTAAGTAGTGTTAAATAAAAATCCTTCTAAAAACTTGTTTTTGTGGTTTTTAAAACAAACATTTTGAAAACCACAAAAGTGGTTTTCAGTTTTTGGTTTTGAGTTTTAAAAACTTGATTGAAAACTTTTAAAAACCAAAAACTGAAAACTCGCAATCACCCCGAACGGCCCCTTAGCTTTTGTAGACTCTTTAACATCAACACTTTCCTTGTTTGTAGATCTCGTTAAAGACTACCATTATAATGGCAAACAAATAGTAAAATCTTAAAAATGTGATCATGCTAAAAAAAATTAACACACGATCTAAAATGCATTCACAATAAAAATGGTGAAAATTGTTTTCAGATGAATTAAGTTTGCAAATGAAATGTATAAGAGTTGAAAAAGGTTTTGAAGTAGAGTGAGATGAGACGAAACTTGGACAATCTTTGGAAAGTTTTAAAAAATTATTTGTTCTTCTTACTCTCTTGACCCCCTAGAACATTTATAAACTCATTGAAAGAATACGCTTGTCCATTCAATAATTTATGGGCATTTTCGACGAGTGATAAAATCTTTTAAATAATAAATTGAAATTTAACTCAAAATATTATATGTAAATAAAACGTTTCTTTTTAAAATAAATTTTATAGAATCCCCATAAATAGTGTGAGGTAACACACATGAAGATCATAAAAACTTTTTGGCTCTATCTAACACGAGGGACGTTAAAACTTTTTCACCGATAAATCATCATTATTACCATTGATGTAATCATTAAAAAAATTGGACGATCAAGATCTTTTATTGTCGATTTCTAATTAAAAAGTATACACCTTTGCAATGAAGTCCATCACATCGCTCCTTTACAATAAAAGCTTCCATATTTGATTGGTTAGAATTACCTCCGACCCAGAAAAATCATGTTGAGGGTGAAGAAAAACACCCCAATTGTACCTCATTCCCAAGCAGTGACGGACCCAAAAAATTAGATTGTGGGGGCGGTACTCATAAATATACACACCTATATAAATTTATAATACTAAAAATATCAAACTTTTGTAGAAAAATTAATATATATATATATATATAATTAATATAAAAGTAAGAGAAATCCAACTGTCCTTCAGGGAGAGAGGGTTTTGGTACCCTTAGTTGTCTGACCAATTAACACGCATGTTTCTTTCTTTTCTTACACGGTCCAAATATTTTTAAAATTGCAGTAGAATGTTTTTACTTTTAAAATTTGTATTTTTAATTTTTGTGAGAACTTTCTTACCCCCTCTTCTAGTTTTATTATAAAACAAAGTTTATATCTATCAAGCAACTTAGCTTAATGATTGAAAGCAACACCCTTAATAGCTCATTCTCAATCGATAGCAGAAGCACAAAGTATACAAAACTTAAAAATACAAATTCTAAAAGTTAAAACATTCTCCTACAATTTAAAAAAAAATACTATGACCATTTAAAAAAGTAAGAGATGAGTATGTTTATTAATTGGCTAGTTAACTAAGGGTACAAAAACTCTCTCTCACTAAAGGGTACTAGAGTGCGACCCTATAAGTAATAGTAAAAAAAATTTAAAAAAAATTGTGAAACAAAACATGGGGCCTAAGGGTTTTCCAAGATTCCTTCGAGTCTCATGGGGTAGTTTGTAATACCATATTGAAACAAAGCATGTCAAAAATCCAAAACTATCATCCCTTTCAAAAGCATCACGTTCTCTTTCTCTCCATCCCCTTCCCTTGCCTCTACAAAATCAAGAATATTTTATATAATTTCATATTTATTGTATTATTTTATACAGTTTAAATTTTGATATACTAAGAAATTATCATATTATTAAGTGATAATGATAAGGGATTGAATTTAAATTGAACAAAAATTTGATATAAAAAATGGTTAAAGATTAGAATAATCAATGTTTAAATTTCATAATATCAGTTTTTTAAGTGATAGAAAAAAATTGAGAAAATGTTAAAAAAATCTTTGCAATGGGGTGTGTGAAATATGCTCTCCAAGTAAAATAGCGAGAAAACACCAAAAGTGGCACGTGAGATTCTAATATAACTTATGTTGAGAAACTTTTCCTTAAAAGTAAGTTTGTAGCAAAATTTATAGCATGTTTTTTTTACGAGAAATTTATAACATATTTGGATTCACGTTAAAATGACATTAAATTCACATTTGCAACAACGCTATCTATAATAACTTCGGCCTAAATGTGTTTTGGAGTATCTATCAAATTGATTTCCAAACACACTATCTATAATAACTTCAGCCTAAATGTGTTTTGGAGTATGCATCAAATTGATTTCCAAACACACTATTGGTATAATTTTTTTAACTCAATTCAAAAATTATAATTTATCACGTTAGCTCAAATTTGAGTTTAAAAGCAAAATTAGTTTCACTCAAAGCATTCAAACATGTTTGCACATGGATTAGTTGTTAAAGGACTGTTCCAACTTAACTAGTGGTCTCGAGTTCGAGCCGTGGATAAGTGGATATACAGTTGTGTTAAATATTCAGGGAGAGAACTTTGTCACCCATAAAAATTCTACCCAGCTCGAATAAGATTGTCTTTCATGAATAATACATGTGGTATTGTAAAAAAACACATGTTTGCACAAATGAACGTTTGGATCCGAGAAACTACACTCTTGCTTATTTTTATTAATATGATATAGTAACTCTTTTAATTTAAAAATAAAAATTCTGTACCCTGACTTTTCCCTGCACAAATGAACATTTGGATAAACTACCCTCTTGCTTATTTTTTATTAATATGATATAACTCTTTTAATTTAAAAATAAAAATTTTGTACTCTGACTTTTCCTTCTAAAACACACCATACAATATTATCAAAAAAATGCAGAACAGCTTCATGTAGTATAATTGCTATTCGATCATAAAAAGATATAAATAAAATAATTATTTGGAACTATTCTGTAGTATTATCATATCACTTTCAGTAATTCCTCCCCATATTTTAGGCCTCTGTTCTAGAAAAGCTGGCGGCCGCTGAAGTACAACGGTAGCTGCCCTGATTAAGATTGCAGCAGTTATAGCCCAAATCACAAACTTCTTCTCACTCTCAGCCTCATAATTGAAATAATGTACAAGATACTTCTCTCCCATCCATTCTCTTTCCTCAGCTCTCCTATTATCATTCTGCATTCAAACCATGATATCAGAAATTAAGTTCATTTGCATTTGAACCATGTCAAAGTCTAAAGAAATTTTCCACCAAATAAAAAAATAAACAAAGTGCAAATATTTCAAGTGAGAAGAACTGAAACTGGAGTATGAATTAACCTTGAGGAACATCTCCAGTGGAACATCAAATATTGTTTCAACTTCAGCTGAATTTAAAACTGGTGAAAATGCATCCTTGTCAGACAGTATTCCAACCACGGGTATTACTGTAATGCCATACTGCACTTAAAAACCACTTTGTAAGGGAATTCAGTTATTTGGAGTGAGTCACCAAAGAAGATAAGTAGACTGAAATAAAACAGAACGTAAAGTTGCACTACAAGCAGATGGGCATGAGCCCGAATGAGTGAATGATAAGCCTTAATACTGTCAAAAGTAGCTATACTTTTATTTATCTTCAGACATCATCTAAGTACCTTTAAGCTAAATAGTTCCTACTCCAAGCCCATCAAGGATGGATCTCATAAGGCTGGGCTCAACAAGCCAAATTTCAAGTAGTGATTGATTAGTAAACACCGAAACAGATCTAATGAAACTAGATCTAGTAAAAAGTGGACAAGGCAAGCAGAAAAAAGAGGACCATAATTTTAAGGTAGAAAACCTCCAATGTAAGACAAACTCCAAAATATTATTCCACTGTATCAAGGCCTCTCCACACCACACTCCCAAATTAGAGGTACGAAATACAGTGTTTCCATTCCAGTAGCATCCACTCCCATTTTAATACAGCAATCGATACAAGAAGTAATCAAAGATGAAGTAAAACACACACACACATTGACACAAGTACAGTGCAGAATGTTAAATTGAAGTCCAGAAACTGAGGTTATGGATAATATACCTTAGTGCGGAAGGGTTCGAGAAGAGTAATGACAGAAACAAGAGAAGGGTCCAAGCCAATCTCCTCCTTAGCCTCCCTCAACGCCGTTTCTACATCATCAGCATCGCCTTCTTCCCTCTTGCCACCGGGCAAAGCAACCTCACCTGAAACCATGCGATCCCATTTGAGTTAGAGTGAAAAAGACACAAAATTTAAGAATTTCAGAGGTGAAATGGGTGTGACCGGAGTGGGTTGAGAGAGAAGAAGCCCGTTGGGTGAGAATTACTCGCAGGTTCCCATCTGCACCTTCGAAGAGACAGATTAGAACTGCGGCTCTCTTGGTAGGTTTCGAATTGAATTGGTCGCGTGTCAAATTGAAATTGTTGGGATTGGTGGGCGAAGATCGGAAGTGTTGAAGCAAAGCTTGTAATCTCTGTGAACCTCGTGCTTCGGAGGCCCTGTTCGAACCCATGGCCATTCCCTCCTTGTTTTTCAGGTTCATTTCAGGAATTACATCTAACACTATAGTAAAATACTATATATAATCGTTCTTTTATTTTTATTATTTTTTTTTGAAAAAAATCATCATTTTTATCCAAAATTCATAACTATTTTTAAAGCTTGTAATTTTAATATTTAATAAATATCTAGTACATTATGTTTTTTGGTACATTGCAGAAAAAAAAGACAAGAAAAACTAGGATAAAGAGTGTTATACATTTCCACAAGGTGTATATATTCCATTTGAGATGGAAGGCATAAGAATGGAAGATATGAGAGTTAGAGTCGTGATTAGAAAATTTAGAAGAAAAAAAAAGAAGGTAAAAAATAGAGTGCAAGAAAAAATAGGTGCACAAAAATCATTATTGAAAAAAATTAACAACTCAAGGAGAGACTAAACCCAATATTCATATATTGATGCATTACATAGTGTCCTTGATTAAAATTAAATCGGAGGAATTTTTTCATGTAGGATTCTGCTCTATGAAAGCTGGCGGTCGTTGATACGGTACACAACTGATGCAGATGCAGCCTTTATCAAGATCCCAGCAGTTAAGCCCCATATAAGGTGTTTTTTATGCTCAATTTCATAGTAAAACAAATGTATCAGATAATTCTCTCCCATCCACAGCCTCTCCTCCTGACTCCGATTCTCATCCTGAATTATTTTAAATATGACATCAGACCTTAATATATCAATTAAATAGAAGACACAGCGCAGAAATTAAACCAATTACAATTACAATTACAGTGAGATAAAATTGATTTTAAAATTAATAATAAAAAATGAATTATATATTTAATGAAAGTGATTTGTTTTCAATTTTTAAAAAGTCGTTCTTCGCTATAGTAACTAAATTCCAAACGAGCTGTAAGTGGCCCAAGTTCGTTTCAATTGAACCTAACACATTGGTATATTATTGCTCTTCTAGTTTGGAAGGTTCTCTTGGTACTGCCTTGCTAGCTAGACTAGATATCACATGTTGAACATTTTAAAGAAACAAAAGGGCCAGTAATGAGACGATAACGTTGTTGGTTATAAAAAATGACGGCTTTTAGAGTTATACTCTTAGAAACTGGCCAAAGAAAATTTAAGTTCATCATTGCTTTGAATTATTGTACAATTTTTACTAGCTTTGATTGTTGGAGGTCAAGAACTTATCTCTATTTCAGTTGACAGTAGTTCTCCAAATTTACAGTGTAATCAATATTTTAATTGTAGCACACGATTGTTAATGTGTCACTGTTTGTAATTAAAATTAAAATTGTAGCACACGAATGTTTTATTTTGTATTTAAAATGGTCAACACTATCTTTACGATTTCTTTTTACATCTCTAAATGTTTTGATTATATGCTATTTTAAATACAAAATAATTTAATCAAAACACATTTTAAATCAATTTGTCATCACAATATGGTAATAATAGATCTCATAAGGAAATGGAAAACATGATCACATAGAAATTTTCTATTACAACAGAGAAAGAAAACAAAAAAAAAGATAGTGTTGTATCTACAATCTGTCTCGTCGTTGAATATACAAGATTGAAAAAGATAATAAACAGAAGCAATCAACAAATCACACCCACATGCAGGTTTGTTGACCATTCTCTACAGTGGTTTGAATTTCAGTCACGTTCATATGCACAAATTGGAAGCAATCCAATGAATAAATAAAGTGGCATCTTATGTTGACTTTATGGCCTGTAACCAATTGCAAAACCATTTGACTCTGCTCAACTCAAGTTATACAAAAGGCTTCATACTTGAAAAAAAATGTGCTTTATCTTAGGAACCATTACTGAGGACTCACTGCACTCCTTCTTGAACCACGGTTTTTTCTGTGGGTGGATAAGACAATCTCCTAGCTTTTGTAGTCCCTTTTCCATTACCCAAAGGAGGAGTCCCTTGTGCATTGGCTGAAGCAGGGGTTTTAGGTGTTGTTGATGCACTCTTATCCTTCTGAGACTTGCTTGGCTGCTTATTTTGAGCTTTCTTTGGGCTAATGCCATGGACACGGCTTTCCCATGGGCGAGCAGCAATCCAGCGTTCCTTCCAGCTCCAACCCCAGTTAGCTTTGCCAAGTTCATAATTACCAAGCATTTGGCTCTGACTAGAGTTGGCCCTCCACTATCATTCATAAGATATGCGTTTTATTTTCAGTTGGATCAGGTGAAACAAGAAAATGAGACATTTCTAATAATAACCAACCTGATGAGAAAAGGCATATGCCATGGCTCTTTCCCGCTTAACTGCTGCTTCTTCTCTCTGATGTATCCTTCCAAGGGTTTCCTCCATGGTTTCAGAACCACCAGACCATTCAACCTGTAATTTATGCAGTCTAGTGCTCAGAACAAGATTAACTATATTGAGTTAAAAACAAGCTCCTATATCTAGTGAAATAATTTGACCACTATAACAATTCAATGACAAAAGATTTCAACCAAAATATGAAAGGTGCACCACTTTACAACCAAAACAAAGGTCCTGCATAACTAACTGAAACAATTTGGTCATCATCAAATAGATGGATAAAATTGCAGATTCCCTTAGAGGGATTGCATAAGAAGAAAATATTTTTTTTTTATCAATGAAACATTCATAAAGAAAATTAGGGCAAGCTAAATGTTACCTCCAGATCATGGAGCTTTGCCTCAAGTTTTAGTTGAGACTCTAGTTTCTTCCGCCTGATCCTGTCTTCTGTCACCATAAAGATTCGGCGAGTTCTAATCTCTGCCTGTATCTTGCTCCATGAATGAAGGTATGTTATAGCTGTACTGGCTTGCTTTTTAACAGAGTAACCTTCTGTTAGGACCTTCAGTTTTGTGAACCCTTTCAAGCGACGTAGAGCTTTTCTAGCCTGGACGGTTTAAAAGTCAGCATTGCAAAATAAACATGAACAGAAGATATCAACAGAGATTTGTACATCATAAATAAGTGACAAAAACCTACATCTACATCTCTCAGCTATAATCATAAACAGCGTTCATATTAAGACTAAACAATAATCAAGAGTCAACACATAAACCCTACTAAAAGAAGTTGCATAGTGTATGGTTTTTCTCTAAGCTCAAAGCAGCCAATTTTGCCAATTCCGAATTCGTGACAAGAAGAAATTAATCTCAAATAAAAGGTTGCATTTAAGAGTATAGTCCAAGATCCATGCTTATCTTAAAGAACTAAATAGCATCTAATGACAATTAATGAACAGGGTAAAGGTTTCAAAATAGGGAGCTAAGTCATCACTTTTCACTCATAAACAACAGCAGAATCCAGATTCTAGAAATCCACTTTGAACATAAGAATATCAAGAAGAATCTCCATACTAGAGCTCCTAATCCTGTGAACATATGAGTTTAGTGAAATGGTGAAAAAACGGTCAATTGCACTTTGCCATGCCAATTTATTTCTCCAATTACATTTTAGAACTTAATCGATAAATTAAGCACACTACATTGATTTAATAACATTCCACAATGTCCTGCTCATCATCCAATATTGTAGATATATTTTTTTTTTGGTTGAATGATACAAAATGGCACTATAGCAAAAAAACATTATTTTCTTAGCATTATGTAAACTCAACAATAATAGGACCCTTTAAAATGTAATCTGAAACCTCTAAGGTGCAAAATTTTCAATTCAAAATACCTTATAAGCCCGGAATGCAGTCTGGATCTTTGTCGCTGCAATAACTTCATCTGACACCCCAGCTGACCCAAGATTTTCATTTTTAATACCATTTGCTAAACCACTAGACTCTTTTCCTGTATAATTGTTTGACTTCAATGCACTTAGATTCTCCTGAGCTAAGATACCCTGTCTCAAAGTGTGGCCAGATATGGAGATAGAAACATTTTAGTTACAATGGCCCTCATGTAAAATAAATTCTAATACTTGATAATAAATGGTATTGCTGCAGCCTAAATGATAAACAAAGCAATTAAGTGTGTTATAAACAACATCTATTGTGCCTCAAATGCATCATCATGTCAAACTCAGACAAAACTTCACCTTCTATCAGTTCTGTTCAAAAAATAATTATATCAGTTCAGAGGCATATTGCAGTCAGAAATCTTGAATCACATGATAGAATGTTTCTAAACTAGCTTTTCCAATTTATGGCAATGGAGTAATCTGTTTTGACAAAATGTTGGCCATTTCAATTGTGGACAATGACGAAGTCTGGTCTAGAGCCAATTAGATAGAAGTTTATCCTTTATAGGAAATGAGAACCATAGTTATAATATTGACATAAAACAACAACCACCAAAGCATTTTCTCACTAGGTAGGGTTGGCTACATTGATCTAACAATGCCATAACATCTTGTCATGAATCATGTCCAACGATAGACTACCTCAACTTTCTTTCTAATGGTTTCATCCATAATCCTGTCTTGTCTTGTGATACCACTCATCCATCATAAATTCTCGTCTTTGCAACATTGAACTTACTTTCTTGCTGGTTCTTGACCACCCAAGATTCAATCCCATACAACATTTCAGATCTTATAGTTGTGCAGTAAAATTTTCCTTTAATTTTAAATGTTATTTTTCTATCATAAGTTACCCCTGAAGCATTCCTTTGAGATAAATGGCAACCAAAATTAAAAAAAAAAAGAAAAAAAACTAATTCAGTTTTTCAGGAAAATAAATGGCAAGAAGTGCACTGTACCTTTGCTTTCTTTGATCTGCCTGATTTTGATTTTCTTAAGCTAATTATTGACTTAAACCAATCGCCTGAACCCATTCTTGATGTGAAATTCCTTCAACTTAACATATCCCTGAGAATATTTTTAATAATATGACAGCATTAGCAGACCATTCCATAAATACAGATTTAGTACGTTGTTCTTAACCATAAGGGATCTATAGAAAACAAACAAATGACAGAAAGAAGAAGAAGAAAATAGTTTTGAAGTTGTTCCTGTCCCTGTTGTTGGTCTTTTTCTGTATTCAAATAATTCAATGAAAGCTCTAGACAGTTAGACCTACTTCTGCAAACATTAGTCTTTGTAGGAATACATGCTTTTAAAGGTTTGATAAAGAAATTCTCTTGTGTAAGTTGTTTGCAATCAAGTCAAACGTATTTATATGGAACACATGAAACATTGTGTTACAAATATACTATAGGCTGGATTCTATCAGCAATCACATTATGATCAAAAAAGCATACAGATATCAGACTGGATTACAGTTGGAACACTAAAAAAGGAAAGCAGTAAATTGTAGATATTTAAGCTAACTATAGCTACTAACAAAGGATATGCTGTTGGAGTTAATACCAAAAAGCAACTTGTTATATCTTCCCAACAATTACAGTCAAGTCAGCGGAAACTTAAAAGAAATTAAAGCAATCACACTGCCTTGTTTTCTACCAAAAACTCAAACTGTGATTTAACAAACAGAACATAAAAAACATGGATCAACAACTCAACCGCTGAAAACCAAAGAATGAATATGCTTAAATGCATAACAAGCAGACCAAAATATGGAAAAATCCATGTAGTTGTGACACCAACCCAAGATCAACATGCAAATGGGTTCTCCCAGAATCACACAAAAAAGAAACAAAAATACATCTGGGGGGTGAGAGTGACATACCAGAGAAGGTACAAAGGAGGCCCCTTTTTCCTGAACTGGGAAACCAAGATATGAGTTGGAAGAGGGAGGGTGGGAAAATGATGTGAATGCAGAAGTAAAGAGGAAGAAAAGAAGCAAATAGAGAGAGAAATAGTCAGCAAAAGAATAAAAGGTGGGTGTGTGCTGTGGATTGCCATGGCCCAGTACCAGCTTTAATTCCCTCATATATAATTTGGAAGTTGAGAATAAAGATAAAAACAAGTCCAAAAATGAAATGAAATAAATAAAAGGAAAAAACTTTATAATAGTATATGAAAGCCACAACCAACGAAGACATGGGGTCAGTGTAGTCCCAACGTATCGTAATATGGCATGATTGGTTGGATTTTTGGAGAATTCAGCAACGGAGGCTACAATGACAGCAGAACAAACGGTGACAATATTATTTGGATCGTGACTGGTTGATTTCTTCTGCTTCTGCTTCTGTTCCGGCTATTCTATTGAAATAATGCTTTTTTTTTCCACACCATTTTGAGTAAATCATCAAGTTTTGTCCCTTCAAAATGTTGCTTGTTGTAAACTTAATCCCTAAAATCACAAAAATTAAAATTAAATCCCTAAAACTTATTTTGCCCATCAATGTTAAAAAAAGTAAATCTTTTAGGAATTACTTTAAGAGAAAAAGGATTGTGCACTGACAGTGTAAAAAGTTTTACACAGACGGTTAATCACAACCTTGATTTATGGTAAGTTTGTTAACATTACTAATTAATATTTAAAAAGTCATATAAATGAAGAATTATGATTAAACGTCCATGTAAAACTCTTTTACACTGTCAGTGCATACTAATTAAACTCTTACTTTAATAGTAATTTGTTAGTTTTAGAGATTTATTTGAATTTATGTACTAAGATTTAAATGATTAAATTGACAACAAGTATTAATTTACCGAGACTGAATTATATTTCTGTTAATCGGGGGACTACTTTGATGGATAAAATATATTTTCAAAGATTGATTGTTAGTTTCTATCAATTCAGGGACTAATTTGACTGTGAACAAAACTTTCACGGACCAAATAAACTATTTACTCCATCATTTTCCTAGTATTATTTATTTACATTTTATTTGAGAAAAAAGCATATAGAAAATAGTAAGCTAGAATTTATAGTAATTTTATTTTATTAACAATAAATAATATATATATAAATAATATACAAAGTTCTTGCTATAGTGTATTTTGTTTTAAAATTACGTCAAAAAATGTTTTGTTTTAAAATATAGAAAAAAAAAATCCATATTATCTGTGATGACGAGGTTATGGTTTGTTTTGTTGAGCTATCATCTGGTACAGGCAAGACTATTGAGCTCCTTAAATTAAGATTTGGACGTGGAAGTTTGTCGGCCGTTGGTGAGAAAAAAACATATGACAGGTGGCATGATAAGGTCTATGATTGTTTATAGTACAAGTTGTGATATGTTAACAAAAAGACAAAAATAAAATAAAATATAACATTGGTCCCGGCGAGGCTCGAACTCACGACCTTCGGCTCATAAGACCAACGCTCTAACCAACTGAGCTACGGGACCCAGACATTTAATAAAATTTATGTTTTATTATATTAATTTAATAATATACAACTTTTAATATGAGTTTGGTCTCCTAAAGATCCTATCCAGCTATCCCACCCCATACCCGTTATTTCCACTGCGACTACTACTTAAAAAGTTATTAAAACAAACCGCTAAAAGGGTTGTTGGTACATATATAAGAGTTGTTAATCGATGCGTATGAAGAAACAAAAATGTGTTGAGCTAGTGATGATGAATACAAATGATAAGTGGCCTAACCCAACTTAATCGATCAGAATTACATGTTGGGGAAAATCTAAAATCATCCCTTCATGCATAGTTGACAGGTTGGGACTCTCCAAACCAGTCAAGGATTAACCCAATATATTTATGTATATAGTTTCTTTAAATGGTTTTAGTTGCTAGTAAGGGTTGGGATGAATTTTACTTTTCTTTTATTCGATCCTAATTTGTGATCGAGATGATTTTTTATATATGAATTCGTTTATAAATTTGAAAAAACTAATAATGTATGAGTCAAATTAAGACCAAGTTAAAGTGGGACGAGTCTGGATTGATCCGTCGTATAAATTAAATAAAATTATTAAATAATTATATTACAATGATCAAACAAAAATAATTCATGTAATTAACAAATATATCATATATATTAGAATTTCTTTCAATATATTAATTTTTTTTATTTTTTAAACTTTAAACATTATTAAGAAAATACTATCAATATATTACTATATAACTTTGTGTAAGTGGGAAGCTATATAAGACATTCCACATGCCCCCTTCATTTTTCATGTTTTAATATATTGTTAGATAAATTTGTACAATAAAAGTCCAGGAGATATAGGTTATGTTGGGTAAAACTCACTACTAAATTAATTGATAAATGATAAGATATCTTATTGAATTAAAAGTATTTAGTTTAAATAGTTGATAAGTAAGATATGTTGTTTTAAGTTATATTATATAAATTCTATTTTTTTTCTAGATAAAAACATAATGTTAGATAATTATAATTCTATATATATTTTTACAAGTTTTAAATTATTATTATTTTAATGATAAAATACTTTATTAAAATTTAAATAAATATTAAAGTAATTAAAATAAATAATAAAAAATGGAAAAAATAAGGTAATAATTAAAATAATTCATTAAAATTTTAAATTACTTGCACTATATATATTTAAGCTATGAGTATTTATCTTAATTCGTTATTTTGTATTTGGTGTGTATTGTGTATACAAGGAGCGTAATAGGTGAAATGAGTGTTTATAATGAAAAATGAGATGGTTAAAATATAGTCATTAGATAAAATTAAATGACTATGATTAAATTAACTAATTAAAACTTCACGTGCCCAAATTTTCTAAAGCTTCCACTTTTATAAAAAAATGCTAATTTTCAATACACATGCTATTTTGTAGCAGGTAGCATATAGAGAATTTTGTTTATAATAACTTTTTTTTTATTTTTTTATTTATAAAATGTATTGAATTTTCTAATTTGTTTTAAAAGGTAGTTGGTGACATCTTAAAAATAATTAGACACACCAAAGAGTTGTTGCTCAGTTCGCAAGACATAATGAGTTTGTGGGAAGAGCTCCCGAGTTTAATCCTCACTAAACACACTCTTAGGGAGAGATAAGTAGCCTTAATTGTGACTAAATCCAAAAATGATTAACACAAAAAAAAATTAGACACACAATACATTTTACATGTAAAGTAATAAATTATGTTCTTCTCATAGTAATGTCCTAGAATTAGATGGAAGTAAAAAGTTACGAGTTTCAAGTCTTGTGGATGAAAAAGTTCCCGCTAATAAAGCTAGCCCCATCATGATGTGGATGCAGAGTCGGCCCGGGGGAGGCCGGTAAAGGCATCACTTTAGGTCTCCCATATTACAAGGCCTCAATTTTTTTAAAATATATTTATATATTAAAATTAGAGTAAAATATGTTTGTAGTTTCTGTAAAATTAAATAAATTTGATTTTGATTTTCATAACTTAAAATTGGTGTGTTGAGTCTCTCTCTTTTAAATTACCCCAAATTAGTTTCTATCAGGTGTGTTTTTAGTTACCGGTATTTCTTATCAGGTGTATTTTTAGTCCCTAGTGAGATGAGTGCTAAAGATTATTTGAGGTGATTTTAAGGAAAGAGAAACACAACACATTGGTTATGAGAACCAAACCCAAAGATGTTTTAATTTATAAGGATTGAAAAAAACATTTTACCCAAAATTTAATAAAATCTTTATATCAAATATAAAAATATTACTAATTATTTGTTAATAGATAATAGTTAAAAATATTTTTTCTATTAGAATTAGACATTCATCTTATAATTTGCTTTAAGCCTACATATTTGTTGAGTTGGTCCTGTGTGGATGTTCCAGACTTAAACAAGATTGTCTCCCACCGTGAAAAATACACGTGTTAAAAAAAGATGGAAGTAAAAGTCACTATTCTAAGAGAAATTTTAATATATAAATTGTATTATTAATTATATCAACTATTTTCTTATAGCGATTGCTACGATTGTTTTATAATTTTGTTTAACTTATACGTACCTTCGGTCAATTCGATCTTATATTACTCAAACCCGGTCTTAAATTAACTTCATAACTTGTACATTATCTGATTTTTTGGAGTCTAAAGTCAAGTTTATATATATATATATATATATATATATATATATATATATATATATATAAATTAAAGAATTTGTTTGATCAAAATTTAAGGTAAGTGAACCGTTTGCCTTAGCTCTCAAAGTTGTTCTACTTATTAATATATTTTCTTAAAAATTTAAAATAATTAGTAATTGAATTGAATTTTATACACTATCAATATAAATAATTTTTACATTATCATGATATATATATATATATATTATTACAACCATTTAATAAATATAACTCTTATATATTATTTAATTTAATAAATAACATAATCATATATTATTTGATGTTAATATAAAATTAATATTTTTATATTAATAATATATAGATACAATTTGAATTCTTATAGTAATTGATTAATAAGTAATATTAAAAATAACTAAATATTTGTTCTCTTAAAAATACGTCCCATCTATGATTTAATAAGTGATTTTACATTTCAAAATACCTAAAAGACAAACTTTAAATAAAATTACAATAACTTTGATAAATTATTTTTATCAATTAAAAAAATCTCATTTAAAGCTTGTTCTAAATTTAAATACACATTGGGTTGGCTGTACTTAACAAAACTATTCTTAAACCGACGATTTGATCCGACATTTCCCTACTTTTTGAACTGTAATCTACACATAATTTCAATTAGCTGGAGAACTTGCATATAGAAGAAAAGTAGCCATCAGGTTCACTCACTTTCAGTTTATCAATTAATTATTGTGATTTCGTACTAGCTTCACCTGGGTTCTCTAACCCTTCCGCAACGTAGAAATTGAACAGAAATCTATCTGTTTCACAAGTAATTCATACTTACTTTCGTTCTGGTTGGGAATGGGACCATGAGGAGTCACATTCAAACACAAAATAATGACACGAATTATATATAGCTTTCAGCTTTTACTTCTCTTAACCAAATCATTTCAACAGTAGCTTCTAAGAACGCTATATACTTGTCATCTTGAATTTTTTATGTTATCTAGCTATTACGTACGTAAGTCAAGTGGTGGCCCTAGATACAAATAGACATGGCTGTTTCCTACAGCCCATGAAATTTATGTGGAACATATTTTCATCCTTTAATTTCCTTGTTCTCCTAGCATCACTAACTCGGTTCTTCATAGTTAGTTCATTATGCTCTTGAGCTCTTTTTGCTTGTTGATGGTTTTACTGTTTTATTATTATTATATATGTATTTAATTTGACGTTAAAATTGATCAAATTCAAATTTAAATTTTTTTAATGTAAATATTTTTATTTTTAGTGTTGGAAATACGAGTCTACCACATTAAAAGCTAAATTAAACAAGAACATGAGAATATTTATAGAAATTTTTTGACAAATAATCTGATGGATTTTCCCTTAGAATTTGGTCATTTTATGCCTTTTTATTAATAGATGTTAGCATTTGGATAAATTAAATTCTTATGCATTATTCTTTGACAAATATATTAATTTTAAATTATAAAAAGTAAAATAGCGGTTTAATTACACTTTCCATTTATCTAGTATAACTATTAACTAATGTGTGATTTTACTGTCCTAATAACTTTTTGACCAAATTAATCCCTCATTTTTTCTTAATTATTTCAATTAAGTCGTCACTTTGCTATATTAAAACTCTTAAATATCATTTTTAACTCAATATCTTTCTAAATTAAATCAATTAAGTTGTTTTAAATATTTTTCTATTAAAATTCACTAATTAAGATATCAAATTTATTTAAAATACCACCGAGGACATGGACTAGTTATAAGGGTTGATACAACTTAATTAGTGACTCAATTTTAACTTCTATTATTGAATTATTAATTTAATTCTATTCTTTTTATTTGCAATTTTAAAAATAGTTTTCTTCATGTTATAGTTTTCAACACTATTATGATTAATAATGGTGGATTAGCACATCTTCAATTAATAATATGATGTGATAGGAAGAGAGATAAAGAGGAATGATGCAGGTAAAATTGGTGATAATACTTTTAATTAAGTATGCGTAAATCAACTCTAAAATTATTACATTTTGATTATTTTTAAAAGTATTATGTACATTAAATGTCTCAATTAAAAAATAATCTAACGTTATATATTTATGCAACTTGAAAATTATAATTAACCTATATCTCAATTATGTATAGTAAAAGTAGAACTCAGGGATAGCTATATATGTTTATTGAAGTGCATAATAAGCCTAAATCTAAACAAAATTTCTATACTGCAATTCAGTATATAAGTTTTGATATTTTATTATTATTATTATTTAATATATATTGAAATTTTGATTGATTGTGCCTCACAGTGCAGGTATAAAATTTGCTTTCAGGTCCAATACATATGTAGCAAGAAGTCTACCATTGTCCCAAAAGATCAATGCACAAGAAAATCGTTTGTCTTGTTAAACACCTAAAGTCAATGATCTTGACGCAGATAAATTAATGGTTCTAATGAAATGGTTCAAGTTTCCGTATTGTGATCTTCCTTTTCAACCACCTACCCACCATCCACTTTCCATTTCAAACTGGCAATATATTTCTAAGAAACAAAATAAATAAATTATAACCAAAACTTGGTATAGGGCCTTGCTTGAAGCAGAATGGGGTCTGAAGACAAAGATGGTGAACAACACTCACTTGGTATAGGCTTTAAGGTTATGCTGGCTGCAGCTTTCTCTTTATTTGGCATAGTCTTGTTCACTATATTCCTCCTTTTTTGTGCAAAATATCTCATAAGGCGCCAACAGAGAAGACGTCAAATTCACCTTCTTAATCAGATCAACATTCAAATTGCACCAATTGATGTGAGTTCAGTGGAGCCACCCAATTGTGGCCTTCACCCTTTGATCATAGCCTCACTGCCTAAACTACTGTACAACCAAACGGACCACTTCAGACAATGTGAAGAAGGAGCTACAGAGTGCTCTGTTTGCTTAGCCACTATTCTGGAAGATGCAACTATTAGGTTGCTACCAAATTGTAAGCACATTTTTCATGTTGATTGTGTTGATAAATGGTTTAGTTCTAACACCACATGCCCAATTTGCCGCACCGTGGCTGAACCCAGGGTCCAGGTCCAACCCACAGCACCACCTGTAGACGATGAGCCACAAGATGGTAGTGAATTGGGGAAGGTGGGATGTTCAGGCTTGAGAATAGGATCTTTTCATAGAATGGTTAGTGGCAGGGAAAGATCATTCAGAAGGACTCAAAGCTCTCATGACTCTGCCATAGAAGATATAGAAGGACATTAAATTATGCGAGTTAAGTGTATGGTTGGTTTGACATTGAGATTGAACAAACTTAGTTTGGATTCTACTGACGCAACTATTTTTTAGTGTTCGAAACGTCAATACTCTATATCTTATTCTTTTCCTTGCATTGGGATGTACCTTAGTTTGAATGATTCTTGATTGTTTTGTTTTTGGTATGAGTTGTTGAGATTTTTACATGAAAATTTTCCTGTATTTGTAAATAATCTGTATTTTATTTTTTGTTTCAGGAATAAAAGATATTTTTATTTGAAATTTAATCGGTTAGTCCTATAGTTTTTTTTTTTTTTTTGCTATATTTTAAATTTTGAAATAATCATATTTTTTTTTTCTTTTCTGTTTTATTTTTTAAATCTGTAGTCCAGTAATGTTTTAAATTAGGGTGATATATAAGATACGCATATCCTTTGTACATACTATACATCTGTAACTGTTTCTAGTTTTGTTTATTTGGTTATAACTAACATTTACATCATAATAATTATGTATTGAATGGAGATTATCTATAAATCTCTTTGTAGAATTTATAATATGCATTAAGAAGAATATATAAATTCTAATTGGCAATGCAACTAAGATTTGAACTTAGATCTTTACATGCATATCTCCCAGAGCCTTCAGATTAGGTAAGCGTCTCTTAATTATATAGCCATTAGCATCGATTCCAAATTGTATCTTAATGGGATAATCATTTTGTACTAAAATTATTGCGAGAAATCTGTAAATTAAGTGCTAATATGTATGTATATATATATATATATATATATATATATATAGATTAAATACAGTCATATATATGAAAACGGAGGCAAATTAAACCCGTGCATATTCAGGATATGTCAAAAAAAAAAAAAATTGCATATGAAATTTAATGTCAAAATTGCGTGGATACATATCAACTTTTGAGGATTGATCCTTTCCATCAGAGATCCTAAAATGAAACAGTGAAATTGGTTTATATATAATTAGTGTGATCAGATTCCATAATCTCTTTACTAAAAAAATCCACTTTCAAATAATTAAGGTGGCTTTTACAGTGGTCCAAACCAAAATTTGTCTATCGATGGACCAAGAATCAATAGGGTATAAATGAAAGAGAATAAAAGTTATAACAATTTATAAAATAATTCAGTAAATATATTTATAAAATAATCCAATATAAAATATATTTTTTTAAGATTGTTGTCCGATAAAAATATTCTTTAATGAATAATATTTATTTGATACTTTTAAATTATTTTTTAATTAAAATAGACAGAAACTTATTATACTTTCCTTCTTAAAAAACATATTAAATTATTCTTTTAATTATTAATACTTCTCATTAAAATTATTATTTCCGCTCCTATTTAAACTATACACGTGAATAAAACACACATATTAAGGAATATAATTATTACTCTATTTTCATGTAAATAAATTTTAAACTTTCAGTTTTACCCTTTATCTCTCTTAATACAACGGGTCTCATTATTTTTTAATAATGAGACATTTATTAACATAAGGGTACAATAGATAAAGATGTAATTATTATTGCATTGAGTTTATAAATGGGCAGTTAAATAGGGACGAAAGTAGTATATTTTAACACAATACGCCTTCGAATATTAGTTCACAGTTTATAATAATTTAATATATTTTTAAATTTTATATAAAAAGTTAAATAATAAAATAATATGTGATCATAATTATGAAAATATATTCATGCTTAATAATATAAATTATAAATTAAAATTTTTATTTATAATATGAAATATATTTTAGTTGTGTGTTCATGTTTCATTTGTCCTAAAGTTACAAAGAGCAACTCAATAAATTACTACCGAGCTCATTGTAGCACGTTGGTCCTGCATGTGTTCACGCATTCGATTCCAGCGGAAGGTATTTTTGAATTCATTGTATTATTCCAACTTTCAATCCAATAGAAACAGAACTTGTGAACCGGTCGGTTTTAGGCGATTTTCATTGGTTTGGACCAAGTTGATGATGTCATAACTGATTTATAAGCAAATCTGATCTGGTACATTAATCGGACTGGCCATGGGTCCAGTTTCCAATCCAACCAGTTTAAACTGACCGGGTCGGTCCCGTATAATAACACCAGTTTGAAGTGCTCATTTATTTCTTTAAGTTTTTCACCATTTTATCTTGCATTGCCTATACATTTATTAAGTGTTAAGGACTTAATGTAAATTTCTATTATGATATTTTCTTAGGATTCACATTATGGAAATTATATAGGATCTTGAATTTCCATGGTTATCACCATACCCATACAACAATGAGAGTGACAAAACACTTAATTACCTGGATCCATAATTGCTCTTCTTGAATGTCATGGTTCTCACATACCATACAACAAGGAGCGTGACAAAAACACTTAATTACCTGGATCCATAATTGCTCTTCTTGTTCTCACATCCCCTTTTCCTTCACTTTTCAGACTCCTTGATGGTTAGAAAGTTTTCTCTCACACAGTTAATCATTTTGGTAACTTCTCTTATATTTAAAAAGGAAGAGGAGAGTGATTTTAAAATAACCCATTATGATTCTATTTTCCATACTATACTTTAAAAAGGAAGAGGAGAAGGATTTTAAATAACCCCTTCCGACTCTATTTTCCATGGGTCAACAACCATCACATTGGACCCACTTTATTAAAGCCAAACTATTACAATACATGAGTCACATTAATTAAATTAATCTAACACTTAACACAACTTTTCGAAAGTTGAGAGTGAATATAGATAAAATTTAAGTGTGATCTACTTAACCGTTATATCACGTTATATTATCCTTATACTAAACTATTCAAATTGGGAGTTAAGCGTGCATATTGGAAGGAAAACATCATTAAAATTGGTTTTTAAAAGGAAAAAATATTTAAGGACGTCATCTACAGTCTCAAACCAATCCTTTTTAAACTTTAGATGGTAGATCTAGCTTAAATTAATGTAAATACACAAGTAAACAATTAAGGGGATTGAATGTGTTTATAACAACTTTTTCATTTTAGATGAAACTTTAAAAAATACATCTTATAAAGATTTCAGACAGATTTTAAAAGGTTATCTAAAATATGCTCTATTATCTGAAGCTTTAAATAAGAGTTTTTCTTAAAGAAAATACTTTAAAAAAGTCAAGCTTCTCCGTCTATTAACCCCTGCAGCATTAATGTTAGCGTAAAAATTGAATATAATTCACAAAGCTAAGGGTAACGAGGAAGCAACCTTATTATGAACCACAACAATATTGTAGAACATGTTTCCTTGTTTCACTTTAATTTTGAAAGCTTCCCAGAAAATTGTCTTTAATTTTGTCTTCCTTTCTTAAACAAAGTCTTCTAACGTGTGGCAGAGAAGCTTTGACTTATCAGAGTTTGAAAAAATATCCGAAGATAAAATAATTTTTAAAAAATAAGTAATTTTTCTAGTAATTTAATTAACAATTCATTAAATTACATGCACAATATTTGAAAAATATATTAAGAACATTTGCTTGATAGTTTTATAAAAACATTAATTTAATTAATGTTCATGAAAAATATCATTCTCGTGTAAGATAAATATTTATGAAATGTATATATTATTATGTGTTCACTTGCGATTCAAAGATTCATACATTTTCATTTACTGTTTTAATGTTTTAATCCCCTTATAATGTAAATATTTATTTTTATAATTATTATATTAATAAGCACTATACACTCGCTTAGTTTAGAAATACTAAAATTGTATGTTAAATATTTGAAAAAAAAAATTAAGATGATTTTATGTGATAATTGTAAAAAATACTTTTAGGTTAATTAATTAAAAAATAATAAAATTGTATGTAAACAGATTTGAAGAAAAATGTTTAAAATATTCACCTAATAATTTGTTAAAAAATATATTTGTTTAATAAGTTATCATGTAAAATATTTATCATTATGTAACGTAAATTTTTATTTATGATTTAGATAATATATATATATATATTCATTCATTTGATTTAAAGATTTAAATTTTTTCGTTTAAAGTATTCTATAAATTAATAAAAATACATTAAAAGATAATATTAAATGCAATGATTACGTAATAATTTTATTATAATATCTACAGATGCCCATGATATCTCTGTATTATACCTTTAATAGTTTAAGTTCCATTATTTATGGAATATACTATTTAGTGTATCGGTACACCATATTTTTGTTGGTCCATGATAAATAAAGCCTTCAAATAATCCCTATTTATATAGTTATTTTTCTTCACGCGTAAATAATTCATTATTCATGTCAAGAGGCATGTGGTATACGGTGATATATATGTAAAATTTGATGCCATGAGCTTTTATATATTCTGTCCAAATTCCTTAATGATAATCCATAGTTTTTTTTTAAATTTTTAAGCAAATAAACATAAGTAGTTTCTGGGGGGGGGGGGGGGGGGGGGGGGGGGGTGGGGGGGGGAGGGGGGGGGTGGGGGGGGGGGGGGGATATTTGCTTCTAGTTTTAATTTATACAAATATTTATAGTGATTAGTGATGCAATTCTCAATTAATTGACTAAATGTAATGTTGGCTAACAATACAATTTGATTTAACAAAATTAGGAAGATCCTTTCACCAAGTAAAAGATCACGTTGGTGGATTTGTTCAATTAAGATGACACAAAAAGCGACTAAGTTTCATAGGTACGTCTCAGGTATGAATATAATTTATGAAAGGGATATTATCGTCTTCCTAATCAGTATTGAACGAAGTCAATGTTTTAAGATTACAAAATCATCTCCTGCCAAGATCTGGCAAAGTAGCAACGGAAGAAGGCATTTATTCATAGACAAATCTTTTATTTATATCTCAATGGGAAACTAGCTACTTTCATTTCAGTTTAAAAACCACAAATTAATTATTGGTAATATTAACAGATACGTAATCTTCTCATTTCTCCCCTAAATCTTCATTTTTTCCGTACTTTAATGTAAACCTTAATTTGAGAGTCAAATTTCTCATCAAGTTAAGAAAAAATCACAATAAATGACTGAATCTTTGGCATATATTCTCATAAATTTTCAATGAATAACTTGATGCGCTAGATCAGTGGATGGATCTCTGGATACCAAACTGAATAAGAGTCCCCTACTAATTTCCAATGTTCTTTTACTTTTTTTCTTTTTCTCATGCTCACTTGACTCCTCCAACCATCTTTAACCACTCACAATTCAGGCCATGATTCAATTTGGTCTTGGTAGATTTTTCATTAAGAGGGTACCTATAAATGGCATTTCATATAAGAGAAATCTGATCCATAATTGGATTTGGGGCCGTTCATTTCTCTAAATGAAAAAGGGATTGTTAATTATGATGATATGAAGATGATCTTCATAATGAGTAAAGATTACATCCGTATGACCCATGTGGGTCATTTCTTGTTGCATTGCCAAAGATTTCTCAACTTACTTATATATATCTGGTCCTTAGAATGTTTTTTAGAAAGATTTGCTTTTAAAGAGGAAAAGCGTGATTAAGGTCAAATTCATTGGACAAATCTTTCATTTTCTTTGCATATTAAAGAAGCTTTTGGCATAGATTGGTTGCCTTATGTAGCAGATACCGCGTCTTTTAGCTTTTAAAAATGCAAGATTTTAAATCTGCCAGGTGGAAAACTGCACATATTTTCCTATTGCAAAATTTATGGAATTACTTTCAGGTTTATTTTCTTGCAGGCTCTTTCTATCCACCTTTATTACTTTACTATAGCCATAAAGCATAAGCAAATTAAGCCTTAGATTTCATTTCATTAAAAATTAATTCTTTTTTTTTTCATTATGTAATTCCCATTTTATTAGCAAATTAAAAGATTAAAAAGGACATATATGCACGTATATAAATACACTAGTAGGTTGAGTAAAATTAAATGACAATTCTCTTTTTTTTAATTATAAAAGAGCTTTCCTTGTACAAAATACAAGTGATTTTATTTCTTGATTGCACAAACAGAGTTTAAACTTGAAGGAGTAATTTTTTTAAAAATAAAAATAAAGAATTGACCAAGGAAGAAAGAAGCAAAGTATAATAATATTGAAGAGCAGGGTCCACAAAAGAGCTATAAATTGCATGGCAAGGAAAATGCATGTGAGGGGGTTAAAAATAGGAGGATTTTGTAGAAATTTCAGTGCAGAATCCTTAAGATCTTGCTTTCCTATGGAGAAGACTAAGAGAAAGCACAAGTGAGTGAGAAAAACATGGCCGAGAAACCGAGAAGGCAAGAAATTCTGATGAATGCTTGGATTTCCTGGCTTTGAAAAACTCTGATGTTTGATTTGTTTTTCTTGGACATTCAAAAGGGTCTGAGAAAATCCCGGGAACAACTAAAGATATCACTCTTTTCTTTCTCAACATAAGATTTTATTTCCCTCAAATAAATAAATAAAAACATACTAAGATTTTTCCTAAGCTGTAGACGAGGTTCACTCTTGTCTTCTTTATTGCACCAAGGTACTAGGCGCATTCTCCTCTATACTCTGAGATTTTCTTTCCATATATACGCTATCTGTTTTTGAATGAATATTTTTGTTACTCTTTTTGGATTATATTTTGTGATCCTTCATATGGGTATTTTGGATCATTTCTGAATTCTCTCGATCTCTCAATTACATTTATAATATGAATTGGATTTGATTTGGATGATCACCCACATTTGCATGGCTGAAACACCAGAGGAAGAAGAGAAGGAAGAAGCAGTGCTCAATCCATATCCTGTGGTAGAACATGTGCAGCAATACTGGAAGTAGTGCCTGTGGTTGTTGTGAGAGTGGAGGAAATGGTTGTAGCATGTGGAGTTCTGGTTTGAAAAAACAGCAAAAACGTCCAAGAGTCCCAAAAAGAGGTCCTGGAGTGGCTGAACTTGAGAAGATCTTGAGAGAGCAAGGAAGCATAGAAATAACAGATAGGGGAAATTCTGAAGGATTTTCATCATCATGTTTTCTTCCTCATCCTTCAAATCATTACCCTTCTTCATCTTTGAAATCCCATCCACCAACTTCACCACCTTCTACCAGGATTAGTGGTCCTGTATCAAGCAATTTGCCATCTCAAATCCCATCTGCCCCAAAATTTGATCATTTAGGCCCAACTACACCACCAACCATGACACCTATCTATGGAAATTGTGGACCATTAGGAAGAAATGGTAGTGGATCAGGCTTGGTTTCACCTGAGCAGGAACTATTTCCAATGAATCTCACTTCATGCAAGTCTAAGTCCAACCTTAATGAAGGGGTGGATGCAAGCCATTCTGACTCTGGTAATTCACCATCCAGGAATTTGTCCACTGAATCCAATCCTATTTGGTCTTACCCTTCAACGATTCAAAAGAGAAACAATCATTATCCACCACCCCGGTATGGTTTTAGACCTCATTCATATTATCTGAGACTTGTGTGATTATGAAATTCTCACTGTATCTGCATAACCTATAATGCAGATGAATCAATTTCTTGGCACTGGTACCCCTGCTTCTTCAGGATCATTGCCAATTGGACTGCACAATCATCGAGAGCCCCCTTCAAACCAAAGTTCATATTACAACTACACATCTAGAGCCCCAGAGGAACATAAGGTAACTGTTCTGTATTCCCTTCTACTTCCATTCCTTTTTTTATTAAGGCATTAACAGAATAATTATAAATTATACTAACATAATCGTTTGCTTCAGCTTTTGTCTGTGGTTAGTAGGTTTTATGTAGCATATTTTGAAATTAAATTTGTGTTGGGTTGTTTAGTACCTTTGGTGGTCTTAAAAACAGCAATTTGATGTAAAATACCATGCAATTTTGTGTTTGGTAATTGATGATAACTTAGGCAGTTAGGCCTATAATTGATTGATTTCTTACCTTAGATTTTTCTAAAATATTTGACAAATTGCTGAACAATTTAATTACAAGGCCATTCAAGCAGAATGCTTGAATTTTAACAGATCTGGAAAGCAGAATCCTCTGTCCTGGCCATTATGCATGAAACTCAGTTTTCTATTGGCACATGCATGTAACAATGATGCTAAAAGTGCATAATTTCTCCATTCATAACAGATAAATCAGAAAATAGCACTTCTATTATCTTGAGGACTAATTTATGAATGTCTTGTAGATGGTGGCATGAAGAGGTCTCACCCTCCTTGGATAACTCTTATTCCACCATCCAACTTTCCAGTTCTTCCAAGTTTCTCTCACTACAATAGACCACACCCATCATCTACAAATAATGACAGCCATGGTGTAGGTAGTTTCAGTGCGACCAACGAGTGCTACAGGTAATGCCTAATGGATCAATAACCTTTTCCTTCTCATCTTAGTTGGTTGTTGTGTTACCAAATTCTCTCCCCTCAGGGATGCCAAATGGGGTAGCACTTTGGAGCTCACAGTAGAAGGTTCAATTCTGACATTGTGGTGCCTCATGCAAATTTCCCACCACATGCTGCTCCTGAAGTTCCTCCACCTCCTATGCATTTGTTTCAAGGTGTTCTTTCCAAAGGGAATGTGCTTCCTTGCCAAGTAACTGAAGTAAGAAGTTACAAGCTTTTCTAGAAGATTCAATATTCTTTACTCTTTTCTCTTTGTATATATCTTTGCTTATCTTTGTATGCTGCTTTTAAAAATTTAGAGGATAAAAGGATGACTCACACCAACGTTTGAATCACGTGGACCAGATCGTAGACCCTTCTATAACTTCTTAGAAGTGAAGGATCCTGAAGGGGTGACAGATACAACCAATGGTCAAAATCATGGGGACGTGAAGCAGGAAGGGTGGCATTGATCTTAGCTTGAAGCTCTGAGTTTGAGTTTGCATTTGCATTTGTTAAGACTAGCTCTGATGAGTATGCACTGTTTTTCAAACTGAAATCCAACAATTTTAGCAAGTGAAGAAAAGGGAATAGTTTCCTAGTGTTGGTTGAAGCAGGATTAGTTTGTTATATACATGGATGGATTGGGATTGTTGGGTTGGAGAGCATGCAAAACTTTGGATTCTGGAAAATCAAGGAGATGCTACTCTGTATGGGATTTTTTTATTTAACTCAATCTTGAGTTCAATAGTTAAGGCTTTTAATGTTTGAGACCTTTAATTTGATGAAAATGTAATCCTAGTTGCTCTAATTTTAATGAAAATTAAAATTTATGTCACTCTTTTTTGTTGTTCCACAAGGCTTTGTTTGGTCAAGTTAGGTTAGGAGATGAAAGATCTGAAATTATGAGTTTCAGAAAGAGAACAAGTCAGGCAGCATCTATGACAAAATGTAATGCAGGAATGAAATACCAAACATTACTTATCATCGAAAAAATATATATATATATATATAACATTATTTGATAAAAATATCAAAATAACCATGAAAATATTTAAAACTAGATATTGTGATATATTAAGTATTTTACATGTAACAATATATAAAAATATTGTTATGTTAAATGTTACAAAAATAATATTTTAATCTATTGTATTAATTTAATGATATCAATCTTTATCATTGCAATTTCACATTGGTTTCA
Source organism: Sesbania bispinosa (assembly GCA_026901365.1). NCBI lineage: Eukaryota > Viridiplantae > Streptophyta > Magnoliopsida > Fabales > Fabaceae > Sesbania > Sesbania bispinosa. The sequence continues at coordinate 368,557 of QLOH01000295.1, read as the reverse complement.
AATTGAGGTACAGTGAGAAGTTTTTTTTTGTTAAAAGCTTTGCTTATTTTTTAAAGTCTTGTTCATTTGTGAGTATATTTTTTAAATATAACTTTGTTAAAATAAATTTCATACTTAGACACATAACAAAATGAAGAAATTGAAATTTATAATGTCAAATACAAGAGATAATAACATAATTTGATAAATAACTTTGTCGGAATTCCTACTGACTTGAGCGTTGGAGTCTTTGTAGGTACACTATCACTGTGCTCCTCCGTCAACCACCGTTAAAGCTCGTCGCGAAGCTCGTCGGAATCCTCCTTGCAGAATTCAACTCAGTCAACTATTAATTATTATTTTTCTCACTATCAATTAACATTTGATTAATATATTAACTTTTTACATTTGATTATTACATATTTCATATTTGTCTTCTTCAAGATATACAACATGTCTGTACAATCAAGATGTTTAATTTTAAGAAGGAAGGTTAGAAGGAATAAATTATTGAATTCGCTAAGAAATATCAATTTTGCATCAATTTTAGGTTTGTATTATTGTAGATTGTAAAATGTGAGTGAGTGAGTTTGTTTTGCATATTGATATTGATATGATATTGATATTGATATTAAATTTTGTGGAAGTGGTGGATCCATGGATAAAGACTTTTGGTATGTCCCCATTTATTTAATTTTTGGTTTAACCACATGTATACTCCACGGAAGGCAATCATGTTCGAGCCCGGAACATCCACATCATGGTGGGGTTAACTCTTCCAGCGATGATTTTTAAATTATACTTATACGAAACGAATTGTAATGAATTCAAATGTTATAACAACCGAGAATTTAAAATGATTACATAGTGTAATTATTATGCATTGGTGATTGTGGAAGATTTAAATAGAGAAATATTTGTAAGGGTATTTGATTTTTGTGTATATTTAATAATTTATTATATTAATGATGAAAATAGGATTTAATACTAATTAGTTTATGAAAGATCTAAATTAGTGATATGGTTAAAAAGTAGAATAGATTTATAGATGAATATTATCCTTTGAATGATTTGTTTACGAGTGTAGTGATAATTATATACTTTCACTTTTCTAACATTTTTTGTGTATATTTAATAATTTTTATATTATGATGAAGATAGGATTTTAATACTAATAGTTTATCGAATAAATAACAAGATAAAAAGTAGAATAATTTCATAGATGATTATCCTTTAAAGGATCTTTTTTAAAAAATATTTATATTATTAAATAAGAGAAATATTTGTAATGGTATTTGATTTTTGTGTATATTTAATAATTAATTATATAATAATGAAAATAGATTTTTAATACTAATTAGTTTATCAAGATAGAAATAAGTGATATGATATAAAGTAGATAATTTCATAGATGATTTATCCTTTAAAGGATTTTATTTTTTAAAAAAATATTTGTATTTCTTAAAATCGATTTTAGATATTATTGACATTATCAATAGAGGCATCACATTAAAATTACGAATCTTGCATGGATTTTGTATAAATTCTAGTTACTTTTTAAGATTTAATATGATATAATATTTAATTGCATTATATAAAAGTTTTGGTATTTTAAAAGTATCCCATAAGAATAGAAAAGAGACATAGGAAAGATGGCCAGTAATAGTAACACATCAGATTTTTATTGATGTAGCACAAATAGTAAGATGTGACAATGTTGGAGGTTGATATGGCAACATTGAGTCACGTAAGTCGATTAATATATATATATAAATAGCCTAAAAAATGCATAGAAATTTTAAATAAAAAATCATGTCAAATTTCTTCTTTCTCGAGGTATTTTAAAAATACCAAATATTATTAATACTATGTGTGTGCAAAAATAGAGTATTAAATATTGTGAGGTTGTTGTTGGTATTTTAAAACACTAATAGACAAGTAAACTAAAAAAGATTTGTGTGCAAAATTATCCAAATATTACTAATATTTTAAGAAATGACCGGCGAAGAGTTAACTTTGTTTCATATATTTAACTTCTTAAAAGTTGTATTTAACGTAAAAGTGAAGGCAACAAGTAAACAACTATATATGACACTCCTGGATATTTTTCCGATTGAGAATGTTATCTGTACAACAATAATATTTACAACAAAGAGAGGGGTAGAAATAAAATAGAAAAATATGGGATATGATAGTCGATGTAAGAGATAAAAAAAGTGTGTATATTAGTTATGGTATGTTTTTATTATATGAATGTTTATCTCTTTGGATTTGGTGATAGTGTTATCCAATAACCTAGCTATATATTTGTAATTAACAAGAAGTCGACTTTCTCAACTCTTTCCGGGTAAAAATAAGAAAGAACTACCACTTTTCAAAAGCCACTAATGCTTTCACAAAAGACACGTGAGAAAGCATTCAAGAGGTTGTTAATTTTTTTTTATAAAAAATAAACATTTTCGTTCCTTATCCTGAAACAATATTGACAACATCTATATCAGCATTGCGAACTGGATCTAACAATCAACCGTGGGGGACTGGGGGATTATGAGTAAACGAAAAACTTGCAATAAAAGTAACCAATTTACAATGGAGTAATAATAAGCTTCTATCTATATCCACACAACCACTGTTAATCTGCTCTACATGTGACTGAGACTAGAAATGTTTGTGACAATTCTTTTCTTTCGCCTCAGATTCTCAATTAAAAAGCTTAAGGCATCAGAGAAGAAGATTAGGTTGCTGTAGCTGGTAGAAGTGAGGGGCAGCCTCCAATAGCCAAGAGGGATCAATTGTCATGACATTACGCATGTACTGTCGATCAGTTGATACAAGAGAAGTGTATATAACCCATTTCGGATTTACTCTGTAAAAGAACATAATTTTTAGTTGAGTTTAGATACAGAGATCCTCCATCCAAGTATACTATCATGAATTCATGATCACCAAAAAAAAAAAAGAAGAAAAAAGGATCCAAAAGTCACAAGTTCAGATGCTGGAAGAGACTACATGATTTCTTATAAAGCAGAAATAGTAGTGAAACCGGCACACAATAGTAAAAATTTTCACAAACTCAGTTTTATGACTAACCTGAATAGCACTGATGATGGGTGAATATAAACTTCTTGCGATCCTCTTAATGTCTTGTACATCCCATTATGACTGTATGCCTTTTAAAAAGGTATAGAAACAAATAAATATAACTGAAGTCAAATTATTTTCATCATAACAAAATTTGTGGCAAAATAATAATAATAATAATGAACATCAGAAAAATGAAAAAGAAAATCAGGCATCTCAGAATGTCAGGAAGTATCTCACCTCAAGATGGCATGCATTAGCAAAAAAGCCAGCAGTAACGGCTTTTCTAACCACCTGGAAAGGTATAATTTTTAAATATAATTAAATCACCTAACTAATACCATGGAGCTGAAAATGAAAACATATAGTGGGGTGAAACTGAAAAGCCTAAGAATGTGACAGGATAAATAAATAACAATAGGTACACAAGGAGGGTTTTACCTAACTCAACTATTTAAATATATAACAAAAAAAGCTTTTTCTAAACCTTTAGCCTTTAGGTGGTAAGATTATAAAACAAACCAACCTGAATATCACTTTCACAAGATTTTAAGACTAAGCCTATCCTCTGTGGCAATTCTTTTGAGTTGTTCTCTAACTTCAAGAACCTTTCTCTGTGAAATTTAAGCATTCATGTCAACATGAATTAGTTAAAAGGACAGATTGAAATGCCTACATTGTGAAAATTGCTGAATACATACTCACCATGGCATGGTAGTTCACATAGTTCTTGTGACACCACTGTGAAGATTTACCAGACTGATGAAACCCCTTAAATACATTAAGGAATGTCACATGGTCACCCTGTATAAATTATTAAAAGAAGATCAAATTAATGAATTAAAAAATAGTTCATTCTTCACATTGCTACAGAAAAACAATCGTATAACCCAATGGAAGAGTTGTTATATAAAGAATCATTGGAAGTTTAACACACAAATAATGTAGAGGAAATTGGGGGGTATAAACAGAGAAACTGAGTGACATTGGGTGAGAGTGAGAACAAAAGGACAAAACTAGATAGTGGGTGAGATAGAAGAAATAAAACTAAATTACCTCAGCAGCAGCAAATCTCAATTTTGCTTCATCTGATTCCTTTTGTATCCCTCTGCCTGAGATCCAGATAGACTGTATACATAGATAATTTGAAATTGAGATCAACTGCTCTATCACTACATTTATGTTTAACTTCATTTCTGTATGTTTTCCAGATAGATTTCAATTTCCCCAACCTCAGCATGTAAATTGATATCAACACACATAAATTGATTGAAATCTTTTTTCCAAAACAATTAGTCATGACTAGAGGAAAAAAACGTTTACTTGGACGGAAAGAACTGCAGCAATTGTGATTATCTCTTCTGAACACCCAAGTTGGCTGGAAGCTATTATCATTTTTGAGATCATTGGGTCCTGGCAAAAATTACATTCCATTAAGCAGACATTGGCAAAATTGTAAGAAATGCATCTGGAAAGCTAATTTGAGAAATGAAAGAAATGCATCTAATACTGGACAGACATAACAAAAACTCCTTAACAGTAGAACCACATTCACTGCAAATCAAAGCCATGTAAATGGTGTGGAAATGGTCCAAAGCTGTCAGTTGATTACTTTATGGCTGCAAAGAATCTGGAGGGTCTTAAGCGAGAGGAAATAACAGCTTCACTAATATTTAATAAAAGAGTGCAGGTTGTCCAAGAGATTCTACTACTGGATTCCTAATTTATCTTAATAAGGTCATAGAGCTGCTTCCAGGTCTTAATTTTTCAGTTCACTACTTTCTTTTGTTTTACTATGTTTTTGTGCCATCTGCTAAATGTCTGGTGTACTTAGAACTAACCCTGCACCCATGGTGAATAAAAAAGTCTTTATTAATCTACAACTAAAGATGAAGTATTTAACAAATGAATGAAACGTGATTTTAGTGGCATAATATATATACAAGTGGAATTTCTGCAACTTGAAATCCAGTTGGTGAAGTAAGCTTAGCATCATCATCCAAGGCCCCAAGTGAGTAGAGAACTTCTAGTGCTCGGATCATTGCTTCAGGTGATGGGGATGCTGGCCAGTCAAAACCCAAGATATTATCGATCCCCAAGGCCTTTAACTGGAAATCATCAGAAAAGGTATTAACTAATGAAATTTAGGATACACCATTAAATCAATCTAGAATACACACACCCACCCAAACTCGTACACACACAGTTCCAGGTAACAATACTCTGCCTAAAACTGTTTTAAGCATCCAACAAGAAATACCAGACCAGGAAGGAAAAAAACTAAAAAGCACTTCAATTCATAGGGTTAGTGAAATGAACTATAAAAAATGGTGAAGCTTCAAATGTAACTTCATCTTTCCCTATTTCTCCAATTAATCTTGATCATTTTTAATTAAAAACTATCACAAGGAGAGCATATATACTTTTTAATTACTATTTATTAAATTCAAACAAATTCATGATAAATCATAAAAGCATTGATGGCTTGATGGAACTGGTCAGTCATCATTCCTATTGATCAGAAAAATATAATCTCATCAAAGCAGCATGCCTGGAGAAAAAAGAAATAATGAATGGTGGTGTGGTGCCACCATAAATAAAACAAATAGGATTAAAAAATTTTGTTGCTGCGAAAGTACTCCATAAAAATTACAGACCTGGATTACACAGGAGACAAGATTTGATCTCTGTATCTCTGGAATTCCCTCATTAGACATGTGGTCTAAAAAATATTCTTCTGTATATAGCCTGGTTGCAGTCATGTGCAAATGAATGGTAAGAATGCCAATAAATAAATATTTATAGATTAACAGGGGCACTTTCTGCCATGAGGTAATTGGAATGAAAAATCCACAGCAAAAAACAAAAGTAAACTTTGAGTCAAATAATTGTTGTTCTTTGGTAGACACAAATGTTTATTCTTATTTCTGAAGCAATAGATGACTAGGTGAATATATTATATTTGATAAACATGTTCTCAAACAGCTGAAATAAACTAAGTAATCAGCCAGACACCTGTAACACTTTCCTGGTCGAACTCGTCCAGCCCTACCAGCTCTTTGTCTAGCAGAAGCCCTAGATATTGGTGCCACAACAAGATTTTCAATATCAGAAATCTGTTACAAAGGAGGGCAAAAAATTACACCTAGTGACATCAGGAAATCTGAGAAAGAAGACTTCTAAAAAATGAAGTTACTAGCATGGCAGCTAGAATAAGTCAAAACTTTGTGGATAAGTTTTAACACACTGAATGATAGAGAAAAAGAACAATTGTTTAAACTAGGAAGCTTCCATCCCAATATACATTTTTTAAAATTTTAAATCCTTTATGAACACACAATGAATTGTTTAAATATCTCACATGAAAAATTAAAGAAGGTTCTATAATTTATTAAGAAAATACAACACAGAAGGGAAAACTGGAAAGTGAGGCAAACTCCTCTGCAATGGAACAGTGTTAGATGAAAAATACAGAGGAAGAAAGGAACTTGAATGGAAGTCCAAACAGAAGGTCAGGGTATTAGTCCACTGGGCAGATGCTTTTATTAATTAAATTATGAAACAAATAAAAGTGACATTTATAAACCAAAAACAGGAACAAATCATTACATGGTTCATTACTATATAGTATATATATCTTTAATGGAAACAACAAAATGGAAATACCGGATTATAGAACCGCTGTTTGAGAATCCACTGTCAACAACATAGACAATTCCCTGCATGATTAGAAAAATAAGAATGGATAAGGAGCACCTTATTGCCTCTAACTATAGTCAGACTTATCATAGATGAGATGTGACCTCCAACGTGATTGATGTTTCTGCTATATTGGTAGAAATTATTACTTTCCTCTTTCCTCTAGGGGTTGGAGAAAACACTAGCTCCTAAGAGAAAATAAAAAATGTATTACTATGTTAGGAAATTTAAATAAATACATAAACAAATTCTTTAGAGCTAAATCCAAAGATGTAACTCTAACCTGCTCAGCACGTGGAAGTCCTGAATACAGAGGCAGAACAATCAATCCTGGAACAAAAGAAAATTCCATGTATTAGCGGTATCTGATTGACAGACATAATTGTGAGCAAAATATGAAAGTATTTTTTCCATTATGTTCAGTTTAAAGAAACAAATATTCTATACACAATTTACTCATTAATTTTTGGTTGCAAGTAGTTCCAGAGATCAAAAGCTAATTGTCTAAATAAGAATTATTCAGGGTGTGTACCTGAAGAGTGTTTTCGGTTAGTTTGAATTTCTTCAGTGAGTAACTGAACAGCAGCATCAATATCATCTTGGCCAGTAAGAAACACTAGAACATCTCCAGTGGGCTCCTACAAGGGGAGATAGCATTAGACCAAAATCACCATTACATTCCATTTTGTATTTGTACTAACTATTAAGATAAATCTGACTTTCTGCTTAATATCAACAGCAAAAGTGTTTAGCGTTAGGTGTTTGCTTTGCTAGTGGATGGCCCCAAAGTTTCTGGTATGGTTCAACATTAACACTCATTTTGGTGTATATGATCAAGTCTAATGTAAGCACCATGGAACAACATACCTAACTACACTGAATTGAAGGCCTCAAAAATAGAATGAATTAGTCAAAATAATCCAATCTCAATAAAAGGTGACATACCCGCTCATGTATTAACAGTACTGTTGAAACAGCAGCCTGAAGATAGTCTTGGACAGGTTCCTCAGCATAATTAATTTGTACATTAAAGCCTCTTCCCTGGAAAGCATAAACATATTTTATTTGTAAATTAAAAAATTTAACCTGGAAACCATAAAAGGCAGTGGTTCCTCATTTAATTAATATATTTCAAATTATAATCTCTTTTAGGAAATTAATATTATTATTTATTAATATTAAATAACAGAGAAGAAATACGCAAAATAAATTATTTGAAAAAGTATATAATTATAAAAAAGGAAGCTAGTTATACAGAAGAAGCCCAGTCCCTTCATAAATCAGATACATACACTGATACACCCTTGGAACAACCAAGAAAAACTAATACATTAACCTTATTCAAATTTCAAAAGCAAACTTTGGAGCAAGGGAGATTCATTTATGCTTGTTTTTTGCTTCAAAGAAATGCATGCGGAAAACAGGAGACATGCAAGCATGAGTTATGCATCCAAAAATAGTACCTCAACCGATAAGATTGCAGGTTCCACTTTTAGTCCATGCTTCTCATCTTCAGGATCCCGGCGCTTTTTCCTGTTAATAGAGCAAACATTGTTAAATAAGTGACAGCTTTTTGGGTGATGATCAAAACCTGAATATTCAAAACAAGAAAACAGCAACAAGACTTTCAACTTCACACAATTCAGTAATGCTGTGATAGTAGTCATTTCATATTAGATAATAACCGGCATAGTTAATTGGACATAATTCTAATGGTTAGAAATAGAAATAGTGAGCTTGACAGTGAATCCATGAGAGTTATGCTGACCAAATGAAAAAAGCAAGCAATTGTAATAAGAGTGTTAATATTAGACAGACATGCTTCTAACTATTATAGTACTCCCCATAATTTAAGGACTCAAGTAACAAACAAACTGGATTAAATATGACATTGCAAAGGTTATAATTTTTTCCCTTGTGCCTTTGTGAGTGTAGCGGTCAGACAATGACCCAGCATCACAAGGTCATTTTTAAAATCTTGTGACATTTTTATGAAGATAAATTTCATAGATAGAGCTTTGACAAGAGTCATAAGGTGAGAATAAAAATATGAACAATTGTAACAGAGCAAGAACTGAAGAAAACCTCATCTGGAAGAAGTCAGCCATTGATTTTGCTTCAATAGTAGCAGATGCAATAATCAATCGCAGCTCTGGTCGACGCCGTTGAATCTAGAAAAGTAGCAAACAGAAAATATACAAACCAAAAGCTTCAAAAATTATGAAAATAAAGGCACCATTTGTTAATTGCCATAAAATAAGACAGCATTATTCAATACCTTTTTCAATAGTCCAAGCAAAATGTCAGTTGAAATGGACCTTTCATGAGCTTCATCCACCATTATAACACTGCAACAAATATTTGAGGGGTGTGAAGGTAGTTCAAGACAGAAAAAAGGAATAGCATCATTAGATCCTGGCTACTTGGCATCACCACAAAACGTGCGACATTTGAAGTTAGTAATAGTACCTATATTTGGTCAAAAGAGGGTCGTCCATCATCTCCCTTAGGAGCACCCCGTCAGTCAAAAATTTAAGCACCGTTACATCCTGTGCTGCCGAAAAAACCAAAAACGGTTGTAAGCATTCGTGATTAACCTCCTATCCTACTACCAAGACTATTAAGATGCAGCAGAGAAGTGGTAATTGTATAGAGAGATGGTTATCTCACAGGATTGGTAATATCTTCAAACCTAATGGTGTAGCCAACTTGTTCACCAAGTTTGACTCCCATCTCTTCGGCAACTCTGGAAGCAACAGCCTGTGAAACTCCAACAGTTGAGAATGATGATTGATGCTGAAGAAAACAAGAATGAATAGAAAGAAAAGAAAGGTGAAGAGTCCTCACCTGAACAGCTAGTCGTCTAGGTTGAGTACAAGCAATGAGTCGGCCACCAGCAGCCCACCCTGCCTCTATCAGGTACTGCAGTGCAGAGTAAGTCGTTTGACTTTGAATTTGGAGGAGAGAGAGAGCGAGCAATTAGCAACAGAATAGAATATTGTAGAAGGAGAAGGAACCTGAGGAATTTGAGTGGTTTTACCACTACCGGTCTCGCCGACAATAATGGTGGTGGCGTGAGTCTCGACCAGGTAGAGAATGGCAGTACGGTACTTGTAGACAGGCAATCGCTGCCGTTGCTTCTCGATGCTGGCATATCCATATCCATATCCAGAAGAAGAAGAAGAAGAAGAAGAAGAATGAGAACCGGACAAGAATAGAACACCGCCTTCTTCGTCGTCGACCACCCGACACTCGGGCTTCTCCGTCCCTGGCTTCCAGAACTGCATCGTCCTTCACTCACCCAACCCAAACGGAAGAGGAGCTCCGACCCCTCCAAATTCTCAGACCCGTGCCGTGCGTTGTGCCTCCGTTGTTGGATCACTTGTGGGCCCAATTAGGCTCTGTCAGGTTTGGACTTGGCCCAAACCCTATTTTCTACCCCTTGTTTTGACAAAAAAAAACATGTAGGCCAGTCATCGCCCGTATAATTTGTTCTGACTCAATAAGTCAATATTTTTTTTTTACCAAAAAAAAAGAGTCAATTATTCTATAGGGAATATTCCAGATCCATCTCCGTTAAATTAATCTAATATTTAAATTTAAATTAAGTAAGCTGATTTAAATATAGTAAAATCATAAATTTTTAAAAGAGTAAAATTAATTTTTTTATAATTCCAAGATAGATTGTGTCAATTTATAAATATTATCATAATATATTGTACACAAAATATATTAAGGTAAAAAGATTTTTTATTTATAACCAAATTCTTTAAAAAAAAATTAAAATTTAAAATATAACCTTAAATCTGCCAATATTGAGTCAACCTGAAACATATATAGTTCAAATACAATCTGAACTTACATTGAGTCTAATTTTTAGACTCTAAATCCAAATCTATTAATCTCTAATACAGTCAGGTTATTAGGACATCTTAAACACACTAACATTCTTTTGATCCAATAATAGTAATGGGATTTAAAATTATGTTGCAATGTACAACTTTTATTTTTATTATTATTGTTGTTGTTGTTTTTTTAGTCAGATATTATTGTTGTTGTTGAAAAAAAAAACATGTATTTGATGATATTTTCTTGAACAAACCTCTACAATTTGGATTAGCTTAATTTTAAATAAAACAATTTTAGTCAAAAGTTAACTAAATAAAATTTAAATTATATAGTCTTTTAATTTTTTTGGTGCAATATATAGTCTTTTAAATACAACATATGATTTATAAAATTGAATTTTTATTTTATATGGGACAGAAAAGGCAAAAGCTTATTATTTTCATAAGATAAGCTCAAAACAACTGACAAAAGTCAACCTCCATTAATTCAAGTGATTTTCTTAATTAAAAAGTTTTTAGGTTGGAATCTTGAGTTTTTTTTTCTTTTTTGGTAAAGGAATCTTGAGTTTTCATAAATAAATGTAAATAGGCTAAAAATAAAAGAATTTTTTCATACAGGAAAATAACAACATAATTTACCAAATGATACATGCAACATTCTAACGGTTTATATATATGTATGAAAAGAAACAAAGTTCTAATGGTTAACATGATTAAGAAGATAAATTAACTTCCTCGACCCTCTCAGCCTTCTATATTGACGGACGTTTCAATTTCTTGTCTTTTTTCTGTTATATTTACCGCGACAGGGAAGGGTCCGAGGAGGAAAACTGACAAATCTTTACGTGTAATTTCTGTCTTATGGCAACTGTTCAAAGGTAATACAAGTCAAGATATTATATACTAAAATTTCAAGTTGATATTTATTCAACTTTGGTGTGGGATTATGATTGCTGACCATTGACTAGTCCCTCCCCACCAGATATAGATATAGATATACAGGGTGTATGAATTGAATATCCATACTTTAATTTACTCATATTCCAAATATAATATCAATCTGTTAAGTAATCATTAATTCTCTATGTTAGTTGCACCGATATGAATTTCTATGTCCAAACTTCAAAAGCAGTTCCAAGCTTTTTGCTTAGGCTTCTCCTATTCCATTGCCTTATAGGAGCCCAGGCAGCTCAAAATACAAGTGTTGGTGTGGTCATTGATGTCAATTCTGAAACGGGAAAACAACAAAGAAGAGCCATGGAAATTGCAGCTCAAAATTTCAATAATCATTCTAACACTCAAAACATAGTCCTCTTCTTCCGTGACTCTGGTACAAACCCATTACAAGCAGCTTCAGCTGGTGAGTTGTATTGTATTGTACCATTTGATGATTTTCCTTTAAGCACTTTACAGTTATATATATCTTACTTGTTCTGGTTTAATTTCCAGCTGAAGAATTAATTACTAAGGAGAAAGTTAAAGTCATTATTGGCATGGAGACATGGCAAGAAGCAGCTCTGGTTGCTGACTTAGGAACCAAAGCTCAAGTACCAATTATTTCATTTTCTGCTCCTCCAGTGGTCCCTCCATTAATGCAACTTCGTTGGCCTTTCTTGATTCAAATGGCTAAAAATCAGGCTGCACACTTGAACTGCATAGCAGATATTATCCATGCCTACAGCTGGCAGAAGGTTATAGCTATATATGAAGATAACCCTTATAGTGGTGATTCTGGAATGTTAAGCCTCTTTTCTGAGGCTCTCCAAAAGGTTAACTCCCAGATTGAGTACCGATTAGTTCTTCCATCGTTCACTTCTTTATCTGATCCAAAAGGGGCTGTTCTTGATGAATTGCTGAAGTTGTTGCCACTTAAATCTCGTGTTTTTATTGTACTTCAAGCATCATTACCTATGGTGACCCATTTGTTTAGAGAAGCTAAGAAAGTTGGATTCTTGGAGAAAGACTCAGCATGGATTATCAATGAAGGGATTACAAGTATGTTGGACTCTGTCAATAAATCTGTTTTATCCTCTATGCAAGGTACTTTGGGAATCAAAACCTACTATTCTACAAGTTCTAGTGCTTATATTCAGTTGCAGGAAAACTTCAAAGCTAAGCATACAGAAACAGTTGGGTCTAAACCAGGATCAGATGCCCTACTAGCTTATGATAGCATCACAGTTGTCACAAAGGCCTTGGAGAAAATGAATACCAATTCTAGTAGCTCAAAGGTGTTCTTGGAGGAAATGTTGTCAATGTCAGCCAATTTTAATGAAGAGAGAAATCTATCGGACATTCCAGTATTGAGAGTTATAAACGTGGTTCATGAGAATTACATGGAATTAGACTTTTGGACCCCAAAGTTGAAGTTTGCTGGATCTCTTGAAATACTGAAAGACAGAGAGAAAAGAGGTGATCATGCTATAAAACACTTAACTGGCTTAGTGGTTTGGCCAGGAGGCCTAAGTTCTGTGGATCCTCAACCTCCTAATGGATGGAGAGTACCTACCAATGAAAACCCTTTAAAAGTTGCAATTCCTATGAACCCTGCTTTTGATAGTTTTTTAAAGAAAGACTCTCCGAATCATTATAATGGTTTTTGTATTGCACTTTTCCATGCAGTCAGAGAAATTCTGAGTGACAAGTATTTTGGTCTGCCTTATGTGTTTTACCCCTTCAATGAATCCTATGATAGTCTTCTACTGAAAGTCATAAATGAGGTAAAATCTTTATCTTCTCAACATTAGATTCTTGTCTTGTGTTTTGTTTTATGGTTTCATGAAACTTGCATCTGTCATCTTCAATATATGCATTTTACACCATAACATAACACGTAGATCAAACTAAAGCAAACTGTTTCTGAAGTAACCAAAGCATTCATTCCTATTGTGTGAACATTTCAAAAAAATTTCAAACAAAAGGGACAAGGAAACTGACACTACTATTCTGGACGAAAATCAATTGCAGTCCCATGATGCTATTGTAGGAGATGTAACAATACTTTCCAACCGATCAAAGGATGTGTCGTTCACTCAACCATACACTGAGTCGGGCTTATCACTCATATTTCCAGCAGAGACTGACGGGTCAGCATGGTTGTTTACGAAACCATTCAGCTGGGAAATGTGGATTGCAACTATTGCCATCCTCATCTACACAACGTTCATCATTTGGTTCCTGGAGCATCACCTCAACCCAGATTTTGGGCGTGGATCGTTGAAAACTCAGATCAGCACCTCACTTTGGTTTGCACTTAATTCTCTATATTTTGCTCATAGTAAGTATAAATGTACATAAACCGAAAGCTTTTTTATTTTCTTTTATGTTATATATGGAAGTCAAAATTGATAGGTAATTTAGTGAGGCTTTTTTTCAATTTGTAATTTGTGTGTTTAGTTAGGTGTTGAAACTGGTCAAACTCAAATTTAAATTCTGCAACGCAATTATTTCTAGCGTTGAAAACTTGAGTTTATCATGTTTCTACGTTAAACCAAACATGTCACTAAACAAAGATTTGAAAAGTACAGATAAAACAATATGTGAAGATGAAAATGTAGTTCAAAATCTTTAGCAATGCTTCTGCCTTGTTGCAGCGATCAGCAAGTGTATTCCTTATAATTTGAAACTTGTTGGTAATTTTATAGGGGATTTGGTGGCACTTTTGAGTTGCATACATAACAAAATTGCATTTAGAGAAAAAAAATGTTGACTTTCATTTGGAAAATCTTGGTTTTCAAACTATTTCTGACATCTGATTCTGATATACCTCAGAGGAGAACATAAACAGAAACTCTGCACGAGTAGTAGTTGGCGTATGGTTATTTCTTGTGTTTGTTCTAACCTCAAGCTACACTGCAAGCCTTTCTTCATTGCTTACTGTCAAACGGTTGAAGTCTGGAAGAGACATTGAGTGGCTTAAACAAAACAGCTTATCAGTTGGTTGTGATAACAGCAGTGCCTTTGTAAAAAACTACTTGGTCAACGTGTATAATTTCAGTCCACAGCAAGTAGTAGAGGTTGATGGAGAACATGACATTGTGGATAAATTCAAGAACAAAAGAATTTCTGCTCTCTTTCTTGAGACCCCATATGAGAAGGTTTCTTGAACAAGTACTGCAATGATTACACTGCAATTACAGCTGCCTATAAATTTGGAGGAATGGGATTTGTGAGTGCTTACAACTCCTTCTTGAACTTTAGTTATGTGTTTACTTTTGCACTCTCAATTTTTGTTTCATACTATGAATTTCACATGAGTTCATTGATAAAACATTTTAGTATTTGACTCTATACAGTTAACTTCCCAAAATAATAATAATAATAATAATAATAATAATAATAAATATTACTCTACACTCAAATATAAGCAAAAAAAAAAAACTAACTCACGTTTATTAAGAAAATTGATTAACCTCATTAATTTTCTTGATGTCGTCTTAAAATAAATTGTATTCTCTAAATTACCCTTCATGGAATACTCTAACTTTATTGAAACTTGTTTCGAGTGGAAACACATCTATGTATTGTTCATTAAATAGGTTCATTGGAAAATAAAATCTGAATTTAATTAAAGGGTATTTTGGTACGAGATCATTACATAGGATAAAATTAGTTGAAATTTGCTTATATTTTGGACCACCATAAGTGGAATTTTTGTTGCTTAAATTTGAGTCTAGAGGGAGTAACCTTTTATACCTTAGAGATGCAAAGTTACTTTGAAAGAGGAAACCTAAACCTTTGGAAATGGAAACTTGTTTTGTTGTTCTTGTATAGACACTGCTGCTAAATGACAGAAGATATGGTTTCTTACACTGACTACATGATATATGCAGGTATTCCAAAAAGGGTCTCCCATGGCAAAAGACTTCTCTGAAGCCATTTTAGAACTAGCAGAAAATGGAAAACTAAAAGCTTTGGAAGAGCAATGGTTGGCACCTTCCAAAGAATGTTCAAACAACTCAACATCTCCGGAGACTGAGAGCCTGACTCTAGACAAGTTTTGGGGTCTATATATCATATGTGCTGCCACTTCCACCATCTGCTTATTGCGAGCCTTATGGAAGAATTACCTCCATAACCGTAACCATTGCCATCATGAAGAGGGAGTTCAAGTTCAAGTTCAAGATCAAGGGAATGTAACCGCTGGTGATAATAGTGTTTGGAAGAAGCCATTGAGAATGAACACAGGCTTTTACAATGGGAATCCCAAAACTATAAATAGAGCTGCAACTTTTGGTGGAAGTAGAACACAGAGTTTACGTCGTCGAAATTCTTCAAAGTGGCCGAGTATAAGCTTTTCTGATGAACTCAGTCATCAACATCGCTCCAAATCAACTGTCATAGAAATAATGTAAATGTAATGTAGGCTCATGCATTGATTATTTGATTAAAACAGTCTCATTAATATCTTGGCTGTTCTGTACATTTTGTATAATGTTTAGTTATGGTAGTGGAGCTAAACTAACTTCAAACCAAAACCTTGTTCTGCAGCATTACTGTTAATGCATCCCATATGAAATGGCAATTGGCAACTACTAAGTGTTGCTTTCCTTCAATATTCTTCAGGGTCAACATTGGCAAAGCAACATGATAGCAAAACTTGTGAAAAATGTTTGACTGTGACAGGAAATTCTATTGCATGAATTTCCTATAATGGATTGGATTTCTTAAAAGGAAGGTGCTAATTTACACACGAGTTGATATATGATGGGGTTAAATATCCTTTTTTTTTAGTGGGTTAAATATCCTTTGAATGATTAAAATAAATTTCAAGGGATATAAAATTAACTTGTCATTGCTGGAATGCTCTTATGCAATGGGTGTACCATATCTAAGAAAAGTACTCTTAATTACTGTTTTACATCACCAAGTTTTCAAATGAAATTAATATTAAACATTGTTTAATTTTAGGTGGATCAGAAATAGAAATTGTTTTTGGAGGCACCCGCGGTGAGTTGTTTTTTACACCCTTTTTTCTTTTTGCACCCAATAATTTTTCCAAAATTATTCTTCATACACTTTTGGAAATCAACATATGGAAGTGTAACTTCCAAAAATTAACTTCTAGAAGGTAATTGATTAAAATTGCATTTTTAGCTTTCAGAAGTTAAGTTCCAGAAGTATTAACTTTCTGGAAATTAATTTTCGGAAGCTTTGAGAAATTAACTTTCGAAGATATTTTTTTAAAATCTTCGTTTTACAGACGGGCTTAGAGACGAAAAACTAAAGCTATTGGGGAAGGAGAGGGGGAAGTTAGTAGCATTTGCATTGGACAATATGTCTTATAACCACGATTCATACTAGAAAATTTTCATTGGCAGCATTTACATGAAATATTTTGCAACATTCACAATTCTTAATAAAAATTAATGAAAATAACAAATTCGTATTACAGGGTAAAACTCGCGGACCTGCCTAGCGATCTTGGTACAAACACCGGGGGTGCTCCCTTTAGCGTTGTGTTCTTAGAGACGCACTCCTGAGCATGAGCGAGCATGAGCTTCTCTAATATTCTTGGGCACTCGATGGACAAATTGAGGGTGGTGAAATTACCAATGGAGGCTTTCACAGAGGCATCGTCCCTCACGAAAGTAAATGAGCCAACAACGACAATGAATGCGTGTGAAACCTGACGGTGACCATTGAGGAGAGAAGGCGTGAGGGAAACTTGGGGAGGGGAGAAACGGTGAGTGGGGAAGGTTAAAAGGAGTGGGATGGGTTATAGGGGGGTCAGGGTTGGGGAGAAGGGGTGGGGGAAACTCGGGGGAGGGGAAAAGAGAAAAGAATGAGTGTGGATAAGGGTGTGGATGGGTTACAAGGGTTAATTAAGAAGTGATGGTGGTGGGGGTGGGGGTGGGTGGGGGTGGCAGTGAGATGGGGGTAGGGGTAGTTTAGGAAATACAAACTTCAAAGGGGGGCTAAAAGTAACTCCCCCATCGAGTCGATTCCGCTAGTTTGACTTGGGCCGAAAGAAATTGGAGTTAAGCCGAAAATAATAAAAGGGATCGAAATTTGCTAGCTTAAAAAAAAACCACCATTTATTTTTCCAATATTAAAAAAGACCAACCCTTGACAAAAAAAAACACTCTCACCTAGTCACCCTCCACCCTTGCACATGTGTACCTTGTAAAGGAGATTGTAATTTGTCGAAAAAAAAAAAGTAAAGGAGAACTTTTGAGTGTAATGGTATTCTAATAAAGGAATTCCTTTAATAAAATAAACTATTGAAGGAAAAATTGATATTAAATTAAATTGGTTTAATATGAAATACAAAATAAATATTATGACTTAAAGAAGACATGTAGTTTCATGCAAAGAATGTAGAGAAAATATCCATTTTTATTTCTTGATGCATAGTTTAAGGATATTTAGATTTTTTTAGTGGGGAAAATAACATGAAATTATTGGATGAAAAAAATATTGAATAAATTCTTAAATTAGTCCTCGAACTAGTCATTTCTTTCTTAATTACTCCCCAGACTAAATTAATTGCATGATTAGTTCTCAAACTTTTAAATATCTATTACATTAGTCCTTTCACATTATCCCATCACATTGATCCCTGTTGGAGGACTAATGTGATCAATATTTGAAAGTTCGATGAGTAACTTTTATTTTTGTTTACTTTAGGGATTAAGTAGGAGAGAAAGTAATACTTTGAGAACGAAAGTGGTGGTTTATTCAAAAATATTCATATCTCACTTTTAAGAATTAGAATTCAAATTTATAACATACAAAGTAGATACTTGAACAAAATTATGCACAAAAGGAATAAAATTAAAAGAATTTGTATAAAGTTATAATCATTAAGTGGCTTTTTGACCTTGGTGGGGTAATTTCAACAAAAAATTGTCATAATGGTGCAATTTCAAAAGATATTACTTGAATTAACTAAGTCATAAATGACGCTTGCGATTTATAAAAAGTACTGACACCGTAGAAATCTTTTTGAACAGATCGTGCATGGCATTGAGAACTTTTTTGTCTTATTTTTTCTCTTTTAAAAAATATTTAGCAGAAGTTGTATATGCAATGATAGAAATTTTAATAAAAACTTTTGATTTCTTGATTCCTTGATTGAGTTGTCAATTTGAGTTCTAAATCATGAGCCAACCTAACCTAACTCAATCCATTTTTTTTTCGACCTGGGTTGTGAAAAAAAACACATTTATTTTGATTATTTTAACTTGTCTTATTTAATGTGCAGGTTAAACAAGTCTAAGGTAGATTGGATCAAGTTATACCTTTAATATTTTAGGTCATTCCTAGAGAAAGTAGAAAGGTTGGTTGAGGAGGAACAACGTGAAGATTGGTTGCGATGGTGACTCGTTTGTTAGGTCATTCCTAGAGAAAGTAGAAAGGTTCAAGCCGGAGAACATCATAAACATTACTGATGAATACAAGTTTGATGATGCATTCGCAAATAACAGCATAGCAGCTGCCTTTCTTGAACTCCCATATGAAAAAGTATTCATTAGTGAATACTGCAGGAGATACACTGGCTCCACTCCCAGAACTAGATTTGGAGGATTGGGCTTTGTAAGTGATAATACAATTTGATATATTAATGCCCTTCTCCTCCCTTCATCAAAATAAATGGAATATATTATGAAAGGAGAAAATGCTCATCTAAAGTGAGTTTCTCTTTAAAGCAAGCAAGCAAAGGTGTATCTATCCATACAATTCAGGGGTTGATACACTCTTGCTTTGAATTCATTTATAGAAAGCCTTAAAATTCAGTGAGTTATGATCACTGAGACACTATAAATTAAATTCAAACTAGTGTACACTTTAAAAGATTCAACTTCTAATTCTATATCTTCCATCAGACAATAAAATAAAACCCCTAATGTTATTATTTTCTATCTGAAAAAAGTTAGGCAATCAGAATTCTTGTTAGATTTTTTTGGAAAGAATGAGTTCACATACTTATTAATTTTCAGATGGATGAGTAATCAGACATTAGACTGATTTTTCTATGGATGTGTAGTGTCACTCTTTCAGTCTTGACAATTTTTTTTTTCAAATAATGTAATACAGATGTTCCAGAAAGGCTCGCCGTTGGCCAGAGATGTTTCTAAAGCTATATTGCATCTCTCAGAAAAGGCAGAGCTGAAGAGATTGGAAGAAAAGTGGTTGATTAACTCACAGGATTGCGCCAACAATATAACCTCTCCCAACAATACTGAAAGTTTGAAGCTTAGAAGCTTATGGGTTCTGTATGTTATCTCTGGTGGCACTTCGACCATTTGTCTGCTACTATCAACCATTCAGTGTCTAAAATCCAGTCAGCAATGTGAAGACGTTCTGCTAGAAGGCAATGGCACACAAAGTGATGAAAGGGCATGGAAAAAGGTGACTACATTTGCAAAGAAGATTTATAGCAAAAAGCTCAATAATTCAAGCAAGGTACAGGATGTAACCGATTGTTCTTCAATATCGGATTGTGTGAGCACCACTGATACATCTGAACATCAACAGGAAATGGCTTTTCCAATACCTGGAATCTTAATGCTGCCTTCTCCACCACCAGAGGTACAGATGACAACACGTGATGTAGGAACCAAGGAACCACATGTTGTTTTTAGGACAGAATAAGGACAGTTAAGGCAATTAGTCCATTTATTAGTTAGTTAGAAGGGACTGGTTACTTGGTTAGATAAATAGGGAAAATTAGGATGGAGGGAGTCATTCAATTAGATAGTTTGTGTGAAAGGGAAAACTTTTGTTGAAGGGGAAATCCTTGAGGGAGAATTCTGTATAAATACAAATGAAAATACAGTTGTTCTGATTTTAAAAACATTAATTATCTCTTTAATTAAAGCATCATCCATTTATTCTAATTTTATACCTACACATTGTACTATAACTGTGTCACGTCTTATAATTTATTCCAAAATTCTAATTCCAATAAAAGGAGGCACATTAATGTGTAATGGCCAAACACATAAATCAAATTTTGTAAATAATAGAGGGGTGTAGTCAAGGTAGTTAAAATCGCGATTAAGATCGTAAAATCGCCTTTCGCAGCTATACGATCCCGTGCCTATGAAACATCGGAGAAGACGTCGAATCGTGTAATCGACGATTAAGATCGTAAAATCGGTGGGATTGTGCGATCCCACCGATCAAGATAACCCGGATTTTTCATTGACCCGCTTCTCTGACCCGCGCAGATGACCCATTCTTAAGCTGAAAATAAACCCTGATTTCCTCCTTTCTTCCTCTCATCCTCTGCGAATAGAAGGAGACGAACTGCGCGACCCTCTCTCTCTGTTGCTTCCTCTTCGATTCTTCCTCTGCGAACAGAAGATGAATTGCGTTTGCCGTTTCTTCCTCGTTTTTACGGTGCGAACTGCGAATTGCTCTCAGTTTCTCTTGGGTGCCTCAGTTCCTATGCGAATTGCTCTCTGTTTCTATTGGGTGTCTCAGTTCCTTTGCGAACAGAATGAACGAGAGTTTCTAACCCGTGGTTACGAGGTGGGACCTACAACTTATTATTTGTTATCATCTGCATCCCCTCGTACTGGAATCTGAGTAAACCCTTTGAGTTGGACGATATGGGTGTTGGGTTCTTTTTGTTAAGGCCTTGTCCAAATGAGTTTAGCCCAAAACAAAAAGCATGTTTCACCAAAAATATATGCGTGGACCACGGTGTTAATTGTCACAGCTTGTCGAATGAAACAGATTATATTTGAGAACATAGGCAAATGATAATATGATTCTTAAAATTGATTAAAATTGTGCAAATTATAATTCATATCAACCTTCCTATAACTCTTAATAGGCTTGAAGGATTTATTTTCTCATTTACAGGTATTTTGTATGCATATATATGAATTTATATGCATATAACATATATATAAATATGCATTAAGTATTTTTTTAGGATCTTACGATCCGTGTTACGATCCCACGATCTACGATCTTGGGACCCCTTTCCGATCTTGAGTAAGATCTCGATCTTAATTACCTTGGGTGTAGCAATCCATAACAAATCATTTGTGCTTAAACTTGTCTCTAAACTCACCAAAATGTTGCATTCCTCTTAATTGGAGTCTGCTAACATCATTCTGTCAAGAACAGGAATGAGCAATTTCTGAGGCTAACCAAATTTAAAAGATTTTTTTTATACTGGATAGTCTGCAAAAATCCTTGGACCCAACAGATAATCCTGCTAATCATGAATTCAAGTCCACAAAGTGCAAAAAAAAATCTTCTTAAAAATAGGAAACATGAGAAGTATGATATATAAAAAGAGGAGAACTGTGTGTGTGAGTGAGAGAGAGAGAGAGAGATGTGAACCAAAATCCGTAGCATGGAGGAAATTATGGAGGAGAGAGTAGAGGTAAGCGGTAAAAAGCATGAACCTTACAGATTGAATTTCGTGTTTCAAGCACTTTAAAGTTTACATAAAAGATTGAATTAGTTTACATATTTGATATAAATCATCCAATACAAAAAAATTGACAACTATGACTATGATTAATTAACTAAAAGGGAAGGTAAAATGCAGGAAGTAAAAGGGATGTACAAAAAAAAATTACCTGGTCTAAAACAGGTTTTATGTACTTGTTTACATAGTGAAGAATTTTGCTGCAAGATGCATCCCTGTAAAAACTAAAACAAAGCAAAGTAAAAATGACAAAGGATGCCTCAAAAAATCAAGTAAAAAGGATATTAAGATCCAAGGCTACCAAAACCTTTTGCACATCAGAGATGGAAGCTCCCTTTAATAAGTAATAACCTTGAGCAGAACACTAGAGAGAAGCTAAAAACATAATCCTACTTAAAAGCACATTTAGCCCCTGTTTGGTGATAATAGGGAAATAGAGAGAAATAAAGAGAAGAGAAGTGATGAGAAGAGAAGTGAGAAGGAGAGAAATAGAAAAAGTTAGGAAAATAGAGAGAAGAGAAGTGATGAGAAGAGAAGTGAGAAGGAGAGAAATAGGAAAGAGAGAAATGAAGAGAAATAGGTTGTTGGGTGTGAGACAAATAGGTATGAAATGAAGAGAAATAGGTTGTTTGGTATGAGAGAAATGTGTGTCAAATAAAAGAAAAAAAATATGAAATATCGATTATTAAAAAAAAAGTCGATTTTTTTGCTCAACAATCGATTATGGGACATTAAAAATCGATTTTTTATGACAGTGTGTAACATAAAAATCGATTATGTGTACATGAAAATCGATTATTTATGACATTGGGTAATATGATAATCGATTATGTATGCATAAAAATCGATTATCATGTGCCCACTTCTCATTTCTCTCCATTTCACTACAACATTGCAGAGAAATGAACAGTGTAATCATTTCCCCTCATTTCCACCCATTTCCCTCCTCACCAAACACACCATTTCTCTCCACTTCCCTCCTCCCTTCTCCACCAAACAGGGGAAATTTCTCCATTTCCTCCCACTTCCCTCCTCCCTCTTCCACCAAACAGGAGAAGTTTCTCCATTTCTCCCCACTTCCCTCCTCCCTCCCCCATTTCACCTCCACCAAGAATAATGAGACTCCCTCAAAGATGACTAGATGAGTGTGTTCTGCACCCACCAGATGCAATAATTATAACAAAGTTAGCATGTTGCCACAGAAATTTTTCTCTCTTTATTCTTGCCACAGAATCAATAATATCAATAGTAATAACAATTATTCCATAACTCAATAAAACTAACCTAAAAGCTAAAAGCTAATTAGATGGTTCTGCTTAACATAAAGACATTTCAAAATACTTTCTGCACCCTGCCTTAGCGGATACATAAGAACCTTCAGTATAGAACCCTACTCCGCGAATTCCTCTAAAAGCATCAAGCAAAAACATCAAAATCAGAACAGGTGACTAGTTCCTATGAATGTATAACTTTTACAAAAAAAAAATTACCATAATCAACCATATTCCAATTCTTTAATGTACCATGTGTATCCTTGTAGAATAGAGGTAATTCTCTTGCTTGCACCCGAACCTGTTTAGCAGACGAAAAGCACCGAAAAAAACAGAGACTCAACTCAACACCTACGAACTCACCAAAATTATGCTGAGTGATAATTTTGTTCTATTTAATCCTACAAAAATGACATTCTTATGCAGAACTAATAAGTAACCAACACCGAATTATGCTGAGTGATAATTCCCCGGTAATCCTTCACACTGCTATAAATAAACCCAATTGAAAACTCCAAGGCGATAGATTTGAGGGAGAAATCGTGGGAACTTGACCGACACTTGCCGTCTGTGTGAATGAGAATGAGAAGAGGATTGCAACTGCAAAGTGTGAATAGAAGCTTCACTGACATTGATTTCAGTTCAGGGGAAGGCAGTGCCTAAAAATGAGTTGCTCCATGAATTGGAGTCATTTACCTTATTCAATTTAATTCAAGATAAAATAATTTAATTTTAACCGGTTTTGTTTTTCTCTAAAAAAAAGACTGTAAATAAGTTTTAGAATATATAATAATTGTTGGGGTAAAATATGAAATTGGTCCCCGTAAAATATGTCAGTTTTGAATTTAGTCCCTACAATTTTTTTTTAATTTGGTCTTTATAAATATTTTTCATATTTTTTTTGGTCCCTATCGTTATGTTCTCTGTTGAATGATGACGTGGCAGACAGAAAGCACAGTCAGCATGATGATGTGGACTCTCATTTGCCTATGTGTAAATCTGACGTGGAATATTTTGTTTACTTCTTTTATTTCTTTTTATTAATTCCAAAAAGAAATTACCAAAAAGGGAGTTGCAGAGAACCAGACTTCTCCTCTCTCAGGGTTCGTTCCAGGAAGCTGAAGAGTCGCAACCGGACGGTCACATGGGCAACGGGGAGGCTCACAGGATGGTGGTGGTGCTGCACGCGAGGAAGGAGCGGGGAGGCCACAATGATAGTGGTAGAGGGAGGGGTTCGGACAGGGACGTTGTTGAGCATAAGGAGATAAGGCATCAGAGGTCACCCTTGAATCTTGATAATGGAAAGTCAATCCTTCTGTCTTGTTTCTTTTTATTTTTTGCTAAAATAATGTGATGAGGGAAGGGAAGGGAAATAACTGGTGGAAGGTGGTGGTGACAAGGAGGAGGAGGAGGAGCGGTGGCAGGGGAGCGAGGTGGTGGAGAGGGAAGATGGGCTTCGACGCGCGCGGTCGCCACAATGGAAGAGGGTGCGGTGACTCTGGGGATGGCGTCGCGGTGCTGCTGCCGGATGTGGTTGGACGAGTGGCTTCACAACAGCAGATGGAGGAACGTCACCGTGGGCATACAGCTGCGGCGAGGACGGTGGCCGCGCGACGGGGATCGGAGCGCACGGCGGAGGCTGCCACGAAGGGGGGGCAGAACAGTGCCACTACACATCTCTCCATTACTCTTCTTTTTCTTGTTTTGATCCTTTTGCAGAAATTGTAATTTTTTTGGAATTAATAAAAAGAAATAAAGGAAGTTAAACATAAATATTCCACATCAGATTTACGCATAGGCAAATGAGAGTCCACATTATCATGTTGACCGTGTTTTTCGTCTGCCACATCATCGTTTAACAGAGAACATAACGGTAGAAACGAAAAAAAAATGAAAAATATTTATAAGGACCAAATTAAAAGAAAAAATTTTCAGGGACTAAATTCAAAACTGGCATATTTTACAGGGATGAATTTCATATTTTACCCTAATTGTTGGGTATTGCCAAAAAGATAAGGTTGTTGGGCAGTGATTTTGCAGATTCTAGAATTGTTGAGAAAATTTTGGTAAAGGTGGCAGAGAGGTATGAAGCATCTATTGCTTCATTGGAGAACATAAAGGATGTCCTTTTTGTAGCCGAAACTCAACAAAATCTGTTGAGTGTTGGCCAATTGATTGAAAGAGGCTTCAAAGTTGCTTTTTGAAGACAATTTTTGCTTAATTACAGATGCAGCTAGTAAGGATATTTTTAAAGTAAAAATGAAAGGGAAAATTTTTGTTTTTCCAAACAGTGAAAACATCACACAAGTTTGGCACAAGAGGCTCGGGCATTATCACTACCAAGGGCTGCAGCAAATGAAGTCCAAGAAAATGGCAGCTGATCTTCCAGAACTTGATGATCACATACCAACATGCAAGGCTTGTTTATTTGGAAATCAAAAAAGGAAGCCATTTCCGAAGTCAGCTATTTCAATCTCTTATAATCTTGTGTTTCATGGGAAGACCAAGCACTTTAATGTCAAGTTATTTTACTTAAGAAAAGTGCAAGAAAGTGGTGATGTAAGTCTAGTTTACTGCATAACTGAAGACCAAGCTGCTGATATGTTTATCAAGTTTTTTCCACTAAGCAGGATTGAATTTCTAAAGAAGAAGTTAGGAGTTTGCAGCCTCCAAGGCAAGGAGGAGTGTTGAGAACGTGCCTTTGAAAGCCGTCAAAGTAGTCTTTAGTTTGAATAAGTCAAGATAAGAACCTGTCATTTTTGTTGTTAGTGGATAAGTTAGTTTCAAATTTTATTGTTTCAATGTCAGTAGCAGTCCCTAAAATCAAGGAATTTGATCTTTTATTCTGTTATTTTCAATTGTATTTAAATGAAAGTTGAATTCAATAAAAAGTAAGCTTAGCAGCAAATTCCTCTACCATATCAATTCCTTTATGAAGTTTTTCTTCATAAGTTTTTTTTGGTTTTCTCCGAGATGGACCAAGTGCCTTCTTCTCAAGGTGGTTCCCATTTACTTCACATGTTCTTTTTGGTTTTCTCCGAGATGGACCCTCTGAATTTGATTTGTTGTCATTTATTTTGGAGGGTGTTGGTGGATGTTTCCTTTTATAACCCCGCTGGATTTTTCTACAATTCTAAGCAGAATTTTCTTCCAAAATCACAATGGGGACAACTTTTCCATGATTTTCAGCTTCTTTCCTGCATCTACTTTTGGAAAAGATCTTCACATAAAACATCGACTTGCCATCATACTCAAAAACCAAAAAGTCCCTTTCTTCTAAACATTTATCCATGGCAAATTGCCGCCACCCACTTGTAAAAACCAAGCAATCCTCGATTTTCTCCGAGCAAATATCCCAAGGATTTCTGTCTTGATCCATAAGAGTGACCTTGCATGGTGTGGTTCCATTGAAGAACTTGTTGAAAGACTTTGGTATGGTCAAGCGGGGAGATGTCTCTTACATGAAAACTTTGAGGAATTCTTGAGTTATATGGCCTTTAGAGTGGTGTTTGCTCTCCAAGTCTCTTTCTTTGTTACTTGCAAGTGCCAATAAAATCAAAGAAGGTGTCGTAGCAAGAATCAAAAAAGAAAGAAAATACAAGAAGAATCATCCAACCAACAGTCAGAGCAGTGCAAATAATTACAACAAAGAAAAAGGTGAAAAGAAAAGTTACCCACCTTGTCAACATTGTGAAAAAATGGGTCACCCTCCATTCAGATGTTGGAAGAGACCTGATGCTAAATGCATTAAGTGCAATCAAATGGGACATGAAGCAGTCATATGCACGAGCAAAGATCAACAAAAAGAGGAAGGAGCTAAGGTCGTTGATCAGGAGGAGGAAGAGGAGAATCAACTATTTGTGGCCACGTGTTTTGCAAGCAGCGAAGAGAGTAAGAGTTAGCTGATTGATAATGGTTGCACAAATCATATGACCAATGACAAGGAGCTTTTCAAAGATTTAAGGCCAACCAACATCACCAAGGTCAGAATAGGCAATGGTGATTATATTTTAGTCAAAGGAAGGGGGACCGTTGCAATAGCAAGCTTCTCAGGTACAAAGTTTATTTCTGATGTCCTATTTGAACTCGAAATTCAACAAAATCTGTTGAGTGTTGGTTAATTGATTGAAAGAGGCTTCAAAGTTGCTTTCGAAGACAATTTTTGCTTGATTAGAGATGCAGCTAGTAAGGATATTTTTAAAGTAAAAATGAAAGAGAAAAGTTTTGCTCTAAATCCATTGGAGGAAGAGCAAGCTGCTTTTCCAAACCGTGAAAACATCACAGAAATTTGGCACAAGAGGCTCGGGCATTATCACCACAAAGGGATGTTGCAAATGAAGTCCAAGAAAATGGCAGCTGATCTTCCAGAACTTGATGATCACATACCAACATGCAAGGCTTATTTATTTGGAAAGCAAAAAAGGAAGCCATTTCCGAAGTCATCTATTTCAATCTCTTATAATCCTGTGTTTCATGGGAAGACCAAACACTTTAATGTCAAGTTATTTTACTTAAGAGAAGTTCAAGAAAGTGGTGATGTAAGTCTAGTTTACTGCAAAACTGAAGATCAAGCTGCTGATATGTTTACCAAGTCTTTTCCACTCAGCAGGATTGGATTTCTAAAGAAGAAGTTAGGAGTTAGCAGCCTCCAAGGCAATGAGGAGTGTTGAGAACGTGCCTTTGAAAGCTGTCAAAGTAGTCTTTAGTTTGAATAAGTCAAGATAAGAACCTGCCATTTTGTTGTTAGTGGATAAGTTAGTTTCGGATTTTATTGTTTCAATGTCGGTAGCCGTCCCTAAAATCAAGGAATTTGATCTTTTATTTTGTTATTTTCAATTGTATTTAAATGACAGTTGAATTCAATAAAAAGTAAGCTTAACTGCAAATTCCTCTGCCATATCATTTCCTTTATGTTGTTTTTCTTCATAAGTTCTTTTTGGTTTTCTCCGAGATGGGCCCTCTGAATCTTATTTGTTGTCATTTATTTTGGAGGGTGTTGGTGGATGTTTCCTTTTATAACCCCGCTGGATTTTTCTACAATTCTGAGCAGAATTTTCTTCCAGAATCACAATAGGGACAACTTTTCCACGATTTTCAACTTCTTTCCTGCATCCACTTTTGGAAAAGATCTTCAGATAAAACGTCGACTTGCCATCATACTCAAAAACCAAAAAGTCCCTTCCTTCTAAACATTTATCCCTGGCAAATTGTCGCCACCCGTTTGTAAAAACCTAGCGATCCTCGATTTTCTCCAAGCAAATATCCCAAGGATTCCTGTCTTGATCCATAAGAGTGACCTTGCATGGTGTGGTTCCATTGAAGAACTTGTTGAAAGACCTTGTTATGGTCAAGTGGGGAGATGTCTCTTGCAAGAAAACTTTGAAGAATTCTTGAGTTATATGGCCTTTAGAGCGCTGTTTGCTCTCCAAGTCTCTTTCTTTGTTACTTGCAAGTGCCAATCAAATCAAAGAAGGTGTCGTAGCAAGAATCAAAAAAGAAAGAAAATACAAGAAGAATCATCCAACCAACAGTCAGAGCAGTGAAAATAATTACAACAAAAGAAAGGGTGAAAAGAAAAGTTACCTACCTTGTCAACATTGTGGAAAAATGGGTCACCCTCCATTCAGATGTTGGAAGAGACCTGATGCTAAATGCATCAAGTGCAATCAAATGGGACATGAAGCAGTCATATGCACGAGCAAAGATCAACAACAAGAGAAAGAAGTTGAGGCCATTGATCAGAAGGAGGAGGAGGATAAACTATTTGTGGCCACGTGTTTTGCAAGCAGCGAAGAGAGTAAGGGTTGGCTGATTGATAGTGGTTGCACAAATCATATAACCAATGACAAGGATCTTTTCAAAGATTTAAGGCCAACCAACATCACCAAAGTCAAAATAGGCAATGGTGATTATATTTCAGTCAAAGGAAAGGGGACTGTTGCAATAGCAAGCTGCTCAAGTACAAAGTTTATTTATGATGTCCTTTTTGTACCCGAAATTCAACAAAATTTGTTGAGTGTTGGCCAATTGATTGAAAGAGGCTTCAAAGTTGCTTTTGAAGACAATTTTTGCTTAATTAGAGATTCAGCTAGTAAGGATATTTTTAAAGTAAAAATAAAAGGGAAAGTTTTGCTTTAAATCCATTGGAGGAAGAGCAAGCTGCTTTTCCATACAGTGAAAACATCACAGAAATTTGGCACAAGAGGCTCGAGCATTATCACCACAAAGGGCTGCTGCAAATGAAGTCCAAGAAAATGGCAGTTGATCTTCCAGAACTTGATGATCACATACCAACATGCAAGGCTTGTTTATTTGGAAAGCAAAAAAGGAAGCCATTTCCGAAGTCAACTATTTCAATCTCTTATAATCCTGTGTTTCATGGGAAGACCAAGCACTTTAATGTCAAGTTATTTTACTTAAGAGAAGTGCAAGAAAGTGGTGATGTAAGTGTAGTTTACTGCAAAACTGAAGACCAAGCTGAGTCTTTTCCACTCAGCAGGATTGAATTTCTAAAGAAGAAGTTAGGAGTTTGCAGCCTCCAAGGCAAGGAGGTGTGTTGAGAACGTGTGTTTGAAGGCTGCCAAAGTAGTCTTTAGTTTGAATAAGTCAAGATAAGCACCTGTCATTTTTTTTGTTAGTGGATAAGTTAGTTTCTGATTTTATTGTTTGAATGTCAGTAGTCGTCCCTAAAATCAAGGAATTTGATCTTTTATTCTGTTATTTTCAATTGTATTTAAATGAAAGTTGAATTCAATAAAAAATAAGCTTAACAGCAAATTCCTCTGCCATATCAATTCCTTTATGCTGTTTTTCTCCAATTAAAAAAAAAACTAACAATAATATTTATGTTAAAATATAAAAAATTTCATCTTATTAATCATAACATAATAAATATTAGTAATTATACCTTACACCAAAAAAACATTAAATCCTAATATTTATACCAAACTATACCACCAAGCAACGTGGATGAGAGTGGGTAAGAGACTATTACAACTTGTCCAATGATCTTAAATCTAAGCCCCAAACATGCAGAGGAGGATGGCTTTACCGCCTATAGAGGTTACAACTCGAATTTCCCGTGAATGATACACGTAATAATTTGGTTTAACGGTGATAAACATCTGGTTTTTTTCTTTTGTTTGTTAATGATCGAACCAAACGGGCTTCACAAATCCAAATTATTCATCAAAGAAACTCATCAAGTCTTGGGTTCAGTCTCTTCCATGATTTCAAGCAAATGTTCCCCTTCCCTGATTCAAGTCTGAATCCAAAGTATAAATAAATAAATAAATAAATAAATAAATAAATAAATAAATAAATAAATAAATAAATAAATAAGTAAGTAAGTCATTCATTCATCATGCTTTTAGCATCTCTCCCTAGTCCCCAGTGAATCGTTCTATGACATTCTTATGCATGATTGTTGAGTTAATTCTGTTAAAGATAGAAAAGCAAGAACGTTTAAATTCATCAGTGGCATGACGTTCATTATCATCATGATAAATGCTTGTGATATACTATATATTCGATACACTATTTTAACACAATTTTTCTATGCAAGTCACGTCATTACATTAAATAACCTGCTGGGTGGATGAACCTGATGTCATTATAATTCTGTTATAACTAAGGGAAGAGGTTTTCACCCGTTTGTCATTTGAGACTTGGGAGTGGCAGCAACAATGGTTCCCCATTCATCAATCCATGTCAAGTAAATTTAGGTTGTCAATATTTTTATTACAGTGAGTGCAGTAAACAACATGACTGAAAAGTTCACTCAACTGGACCACACTGGAAGGCTATTTGTTAATTACTCTGTATTACATTTCATGCCCATAAATCTTGCTATGGTAAAGTAACTAATGCAAAAGTTTACAGGAGGAATGGATTAACTATAAGATGGTCCACTAACTTTTGAATAACAAAAGGCTTCCACTTAAGACAGACATGATGAGAAAGGAAAAGCAAAACAAAGCATTTTGGTCCTCCACATGCACACAAAGGGATGGAGAAATCAGTTTTCCAAATTAATGAGTTTAGTTTACAGAGGTTCATTTAATTATAATCTAGTGGCATGGCATGGGAGGGATCATTCCTTTCACATGGCTCATTCTATGTTTCACTCAGACACCTGCTTTGTAAATTGAAAATGTTATCTATGCTTCAGTATACTTTTTTGCAGTCTCATGTTTTATACTGTTTTTGTTGACCAGAGATTAATCTATGTGCAGTGTGCAGTGTGCAACCATTCTTATTCGTCCAAGGCCAGTCTTATTTTAAACAATTATCCCTAAAGTGATGTATAAATGATTTTAAAAATAATTGCTTAATAGGCCCTTGCCACTAATGAGAAATGAGACTGATTTAACTTGATACTTTGTCAAAATTTAGTTGATGCCCGTATTCTTGAATTTGTTTCCCATTTTTACAGTTTCCGTAAATCCACTCATACACTTTAAATAGTATTTGAACTTTGTCTTGGTTTGCCTTTGTCAATTATCACTGATTATTTCAATCAAGAAATATTATCAAATATGACAATATGCTTCTAGATATGTAAGACCCTACGTTTCTATTTGGCTAAACATAAACCTATATGAATATGATTGAACCAAATATAAGTCAGAAGTTGTATCAGGAGAATAACTGCAAGTGTAACTAATTTCAGTAGCCTACCTATCCTTTTGGTTTTTTCTGAATTCTTTTTTGGGTTATCTGGCCTTTTCTGCCTCAGAAACCAACACCTTGAGCTCCATCTTCTCTTCTCTGAGATTCACGGGTCTTGACTTGACTCCCTATAATATTTAAATTCCCCTTTTTTTTCTCATTGGTCATCTGTTCCACACAAATATTTATCCTCGTTTTCACATATATGACATTCTACACTCTCCACTCTCCCCTTCCATTATC
Source organism: Sesbania bispinosa (assembly GCA_026901365.1). Lineage (NCBI taxonomy): Eukaryota > Viridiplantae > Streptophyta > Magnoliopsida > Fabales > Fabaceae > Sesbania > Sesbania bispinosa. The sequence goes on along the minus strand of QLOH01000295.1, from coordinate 336,371 downwards.
CAAATTAAACCATGTCTGTGCCTACTTCTGCAGCTTCTTCTTCTTCCTTTCTTTTCACTTCTTTGTTTGTTTTCTTCACTTTGACTGAGACTTCATTTTGTTTAGCCAAAACTACCCGCCCCCATAGACAGCTCTCAGTTGATTATTATGCCAAGTCTTGCCCCCAGCTAGAGAAGTTCGTTGCCTCAGTCACATTTCAACAATTCAAAGAAGCACCTGTTTCTGGCCCTGCCACCATTCGCCTCCTCTTCAATGATTGCTTTGTAGGAGTAAGCCCAATTTCACAACAAAAAAAAACTTTAGCTTTGCATGCTTTCTCAATTATTGTCCAACTTTATTCTTAAAAAAAGGAAAAAGAAACTCAGTTTCTGATCTTCATATAATAGTTTAAGTTTTCAGTATGAAAAAATAAAAATGCTTTTCAGAATGCATATAGTATACCCCAATGCATTTAAGCTAGTCCGGTATTCCTGCTTGTTTGATTGTCAATTTTGTGGTTTGGTTCTCTTGTTTTTTTTTTTTTTTTTTCTGGGGGGCTATAATAATTTTGTAATGGGTAAATGTAGGGTTGTGATGCATCAATTTTAATAGCATCAAAGCCTGGAAGCAAGGAGTTGGCAGAAAAGGATGCAGAGGTCAACAAAGATTTGAGGATAGAGGGCTTTGAGACTATAAGGAAGGCTAAGGCATTGGTGGAGAGCAAGTGCCCAGGAGTAGTGTCCTGTGCTGACATTCTTGTAATTGCAGCCAGAGATTTTGTACACCTGGTAACTCACCCATACCCTTTTTCTCTTTTCTCTTTATTCATGTAATGCTCACCTGAAGTTTAGTTTATTTCTGAACTCTCTGTCTCCTGTCCTGTATTCCTTCCTTATTCTGTTTCTTCTTCTAACCATGGTAAAATTAAGTCACTTTTTTTACTTTGGTGAGAAAATGTGGGCGCTTTACCCGTTTCATTTCTTAAGTTTTGACAACCCAACTACTGTTCTTCTATGCCACTCACATAGGAGGAGAGTTTTTCTATATCCTCCTAACAATTCTCTTGATATTTATACAAAAGTGATATTATTTTTATTTAATAATTAAGAGTTATAAAAAAAGTTTAATTAATATAATTTAACATTAATCATAGTAAAATATCTGAAAAAAATTATGGAGACTCTAATATGAAACATGTTTTGATAGTCCTAAAAGTTTAGGCATTATGTTTGGAAATGACATTTATATTTAAAAGAAATTGAATATTTAGATTTTGGTAAAAGAGGTTTATATATTATTATATATATATATAATGATACAAAGGAGAATAAAAAGGAAATAGACAAAATAGACACTATTGTTGTTGCAAAACTAGAACAGACAAAAGAGCAAACGGTTACGTTGCAGATTAAATTTATGCTCTTATTCGCTAACATGTCTGCCGAAAAAGACATAGAATGTGTTAAGCTTACAGGCTGGTGGTGGTCTAGATTCTATGTTATTTAAAACCATTTGAATTAACTCTAGAAACAGACAAACTTATTCTTACTCGGTAATATGAAATGAAATTCCCTAATAAATTGAATAAACAAGTTTCATCTTACTAGTCACTAAAATTGAAATAGCCTTCAATAATGATTACTTGATTAATGTAATGTGGTTCAGGCAGGAGGGCCCTATTACCAAGTGAAGAAGGGAAGATGGGATGGAAAGATATCAACGGCATCAAGGGTGGGACACAACATTCCTCGTGCAAACTCCACCGTTGATCATATGATTAAGCTCTTCAATTCCAAAGGCTTAACCATAAAAGACATGGTTGCCCTCATGGGTGCCCACACATTCGGGTATGCTCATTGCAGGAACTTTGTGTCCAGTCTATACAATTATCGGGGCACAAGACAACCTGATCCGAATATGAACCCAAAACTCATACATGCACTGAGAATGTATTGTCCAAGATATGGTGGAAATTCAGATGTTGTGGTACCATTTGATGTCACCACTCCATTCTCATTTGACAATGCCTATTACGGGAACTTGGAGAAAAAGTTTGGGTTGCTAGCTTCTGACCAGGCCCTGTTTTTGGACTCACGAACCAAGCCTATAGTTCAAGCTCTAGCAAAGAATAAACATCAATTTTTTCAAGCTTTTGCAGCTGCAATGAACAAAATGAGTTTGATAAAAGTGTTAAGAGGGAGAAAGCATGGGGAGAAAAGAAGTGATTGTAGCATGCATATGTGAAAAATGAGAAACATACACTACATATCTATACAACTCTTGCATTCATAACTCTGTAGGTGACATCATTTGAGCTTCTCTGTATTGTTAGTTTAGAATAATTGAGGCATAGTACTGAGCTGTTATATGCTTTGAAATAAATTTAATGGTACTTTTTGTCTTTATATATCATGATTAATACACGGTTTTATCTTTTAATAAGTTTTAATTTTGTTTGAACTTAATCTTTGATTTTTTTTTAATTGCAATAATTAAGTCATTTTAGTTGTTCTCTTTAGTTAAAAATTTCAAATCCTTATTTTTCTACTTAAATAATTAGGACTTTTAGGATAGGTTTGAATAATAAATTATTTAAAAAGTTTTTTCATGAGAATTTAAAAGGCTAAGTGTTTGTTTGGTTCCAGTTACATATTGGACCCAGAAGACCCAAAACCGTCTAGCCCGATTTGGTCCCAATCCCTTAGACCAAGTCGACGTGACCCAGTAAAGGTGGCTCTAATCTAGACAATCACAGGATATGAAGCACCATGGCGCCCGCCTCCTACACTGCACACTACGAGTTAGTATCTTGTGGACTTGTGCCCAATGTCCAAATCCCAATATATTCCCTTATAAATACTGTCGACGTCATATGTCAGGTACGTATTAATTACACATGTATTGCTATAAGCCTAGACCGTTGTTGACTTGGGCGTCTGAGTGTCTTTGCAGGTACACCCCACCGTCGTCGTGGACCGACTCGCAAGACCTACCGGAGCAAGAGCTCGAGTCTGAGATCCGAAGAACCGAATCCGAGTTGTATACTCGAACAGTTCCCAATTGGGATACCGTGAATTAATTATGTTGAATTGATTTTAAATCACTTTCGTCTAACGTGTTTCAAAAATCATGTATCATTTATTTCCTGTTATTGATTCTATAAATCTATCAAAATTAATTTTTGCCAATTGTAAACCAAACGGACCATTAAGAAGATTTCTATTTGATAGAAATTTGAACATTTTATAAATAGTAAGCTTAGAATTTCAATGAGGGGATTTTTTTTTTTTTTTGAATGAAACCTAGTGTTTTGAATGAAAGATTTTGGATAGGAGAATGTTTAAAAATTAAAATGATTTAATCATTTTAATTCAGGAATATTTTTGACAAAAAATGAGAATATGAGTATTTTAAAGAGAGACACAGCAAAGCCTTTGACAGTAATAATAAAAATTTTAAGAGATTAAATCCAATAAAATATTATTAAGAAACTAGAATCACACATTAATCATAATATAAAAATTAAAAATGCTATCAAATATTGAAACTATCATAGACACGTTTGTCTTGATGCAACATACTCTTTTAAATACACTTTTCGACACACTTTTTATAATTATTCTAGTTTTTTAAACATCAACATAAAAAATGTGTTAATCTTTTAAAGAGTGAATTAAAAAATACATTCAAAAGAATGATATACCGTTAGAGCCACATCCCAACTTACCACCACTTTCATGACACTCCATTTGCGTAGTTGCGAGTTTTTACTTTTTTTTTTGTGATTTTTAAAATGTCTCAAAAACTGAAAACTCGCCATCACTCTAAACAACAAGTTAAAATTTTGTTTTGGTTTTAAAATTTTCATGAGTTGAAACTAAAAACCATTCTCCATTAGTTTTTTTATTTCAAAAACAAAAATCAGTTATTTAAAAATGGAAATCAAACCTACCTACCCTTGGACTGTTTATTTTGCTTTTTCAAAAAATATTATTAATAAAAAAAATGTGTGTAAATATTTGTAACAGTCATACATGTTTTTAAAAAATCCTGTTTTTTGTTTTAGAATTCTCATTTTAATATCTTTTCCATGAACTAAAAAGACATCTTAAAAAAACTTTAAAAATTATATCTTTATCTTTTTAAGTTTAGATAAATAACCTTAAAATTACAAACATTAAGAAATTGTTTAGATCGTTTTCATGTTTATATTAGAATTAGAAAATATGACACTTTATTTTTATTTGGTATTTCAGAATTTTGTAAATATAATGCGAAAAGGTTACATTTTGTTTATTTCCATCATTTAATTAAATAAATCTTAAAAATAAGAAACATGATAAAAATTAGATGACACTTTCATATAATTTTACATTATGATAAAAACATATCAAGTCAAGTAAAAATACAAACAAGAAAATAAACTCTCATTTTTTTGTTGCTCTCTCCAAAGTCCAAACAATGAAATCGCATATTATTTTTTTTACGGGAGAAAATTGAAAGTATTGAAAATAAAAATTGTTAAAAGCCAAGCAGAGTAGCGGACACGAAACAAAACAAAAACAAATATAATTTTTTTTTTTTAATTTCCAAAAGCACCCAAGTTGCAATTGAAAAAGGAAAAAAAAAATTTAACGAAAAAAAGAAAAGAAAAGAAAAAGCAAGAGAATGGTGCAATTGCAATCCTTGTTGCTGTGTACTACTAGTAGGGTTCCATGTGGTGTTGGCTCTCACAATAAGGGCTGCAAAGTGACCAGAAGAAGGTTTACAGTCACAGCAATGCGAGCCGTGGTTCAGCGCGTGGCCTCTGCATCTGTCGAGGTTGAAGGCCGCATCGTTTCCGAGATTGGCCCCGGCCTTCTCGTCCTCGTCGGAATCCACGATTCCGATTCCGACTCCGACGCCGATTACATGTCCGTTCCATATATTTTCCTTTTTCCAATTTCATTACTCATTTATTTCATTTTTAATTTTATTTTTATTTAACAGATGTCGAAAGGTCTTGAATATGAGGTTATTCCCAAATGATAATACAGGCAAAGCGTGGGACCACAGTGTTATGCAGAAAAACTATCAAGTTTTACTAGGTAACTATGGATTCGAAGCAAAAAAGCTAAAAATAATTATATATATTTATTCTAATAATTTGTTTGTTTTCATGGGTTTGTAACAGTGAGTCAGTTTACTTTGTATGGATTCCTGAAGGGTAACAAGCCGGATTTTCACGTTGCGATGGCGCCTCAGAGAGCCAAGCCCTTCTATGCTTCTTTAGTTGACAGGTTTAGGAACGCCTATAACTCTGATGCAATCAAGGGTATGTTGTCTTGTGTATCTTTCAACTTTCATTTCTATAATATGTTGCAGAGACAGACGGAGGGGCATCCTTTTATTCATATTCTGTCTTTTCTTTTGAATCATAGTAAATAGGAATAACAGAGCATTATTTTCCATTCATATGTTAAAGTAACATGTTACAAGTTACTTACTATATTATGCTATAGAATATAGTGTATGGACATATGCCTCTTTGGTTTGCATTTACATTTCATGTTTCTTGTCTTCTGAAATTTTGCACAGGAAAGACCGGAAATGCTATTTTCTATTTCCAGCATTTCAAGATTTTCTTTTGTAAAATTTCAGAAAACAGGAAACAGAATGAAAACAGGAAATGAAAATGCAAACCAAGTAGGCTCAATAGTGAGTTGGATAACCCTTTTTATATCAAACATATCTCTAATATGTGTACCTAATATCCAGTGTGTGTGTGAAACTCCCAACCAGAGCATTGTCCTAACCAACCTGGGGAATGATCTGGAGACTGGAGTGGGTAGTATAGAACTAGTCTCTTTTTCCCTCTGCAGAAATTCAGGATATTTAGGAAACTGCTATCAAATCCTTTCACTTTTGTCTCTTTCATGATAGAACAGAGGGGTGTTATATGCAATGTAGTAATGACTAAGATTAACAAGTTATCTATTGTGGCCAACAAATGCGGTACCACAGCAATCTTTTCATGATCTCTATCAAATCAAGTTGTTGTTAACTCCAAAATTTGTTTAGCATGCAATTTTCAATGTCTTCCTTCTTATTAACAATGTAACAACCAAGTCTTTTGGCTGATTGAGAATGCCTATGATCATTATGACTGTTCATTTATTTTCTCATGGCATATAGTTGGAAATATGTTAGTTGTTCTATGAAACTTGTCAATACAGATTTCCTTTAAGGCATCTCAGTTGTATTTGTGTTGTTTTGGGTTGATTCATTTTTTAATTCAGTTATATTCTCAGTTTTATTTTTAAGCTTCTTTCAATTTCATATGCAGATGGTGTATTTGGAGCCATGATGAAGGTAACGTTATGTCACCCAATTCCTCTGTAAAGTTCTTTTACTGTATGACAATATCTAATGCTGCCTATGTTAACAATCCTCACACTTGTGATGGTGAGCAGGTAAATTTGGTTAATGATGGACCCGTTACCATGCAGCTTGATTCACAATCACCCAAGTGAGTTGATGATGTTACTGTTGAATGGAACTGTATATGTTTTCTATTGTAAGAATATAAGAATCTCATTGACAATACAAATCATTCAGGAATACAGTTGATGCAGCAGAATCTTGATCAGTGGTTGATCTGGGATGATGAAAATGAGTTTGAATTCTTATCCTTTTGTCAACAACCAAATGTAAGACGTAATTTTTGTTGTTCATTCTATTTGAAGCTCTTTCTCCCCGATGTAATAATTCCTTTACCATTTCGTAACACTATTCAGCTCAAAGAATCCCTAATGTTGTCCATGTCCGATCTGCGATCTGGGATTAGAGTTTGGATCCTTCTTGGGCAAACTAATACCGGATGACTACTAATCTGGATTACTGTCACCCTATCTGAAGGTCTAATGTCCATATACCATGTTATATTTGTAAACTAAACCTGCTAATTCTTTTTAATATTTAATGTAGACCCGATTTTGTAATAAAGTTTTAGTTGATGCTACTCTCCATGGATGATTTTATTGTATTTGTTTTGTTTTACTGGCATGAATGCCTGATTATAGTCACAAATAATGCCTGGTATTCCTATACGTAGTGTGTGTGTGTGTCTTGGTGTTATATTGGAGGTAAGGGAAAGGCATCCGGAAGGGGAGGAAGAATGTCACCTCACCAAGTAAAGGATCAAGTTTCTGATATCGACATGATATTAGCCATCTGTTTTAGAAACCTTAGTTATGTGGAGAAACAATTGGACACGTTGTTTTACCGCCGGTAGTTTTTTTTTTTTTTTCACCACAGGTATCCCATATTATCAAGGGTAATCTTATTTGGGGTTTAGTTACAGTTAAAACTTTTCATCCCTCTTTAAGAGTGTGTTTAGTGAGAATTGAACCCACAATCTTTTTCCGCAATTTCAATCTGTGTTGTTAACTAAGTCACAACTCTTTCGTAATCCGGTATATTTGAGGTAAAGCATATGGAATGATAGAAAAAATGTGAATTGGTATTATATCCTAGCAAGGATGTAAAAATAAAACTATCATATTATTACAAGTGTAAAAACAAATCAATCATCCTTTTCCAAGAAAAATCAATTTGAATTCTAACAAAAAAAAATCAATTTGAATTGAAGTATTCAAAGTTGGTAAAATAAATGTACTGCGCCAAGTAAAACCCTATCACAAAATTGCCACTGCTTTGCAAGTTCTCTTGTCAGTAATTAATGGGTATACCCCAGTAAAAACTACTATCACAGAAATGATATTGCCAAATCAATTTATCGGTATTATCCGCCCAATAAATTATGTACAGCAGCTAATCACCATGGGTTAATTTATCAAATATTTTTAATTTAATAAATTAGTTTATAAACTTAGAGTTTATCGGCTAGGAGATTATTAGTTAGTTTTACTAAACATGGGCAAAAACATTAACAAATTAACAAATTATTAGTTTATGTTTTACTAAACATAAAGAACAATGGTGTATATTAAATACCCGTAAAAAAATGGTGTATATTAAATTACTACTAATAATAATAAACATCTGTAACTCACATAAACATTTTATTTTTGTAACAGTAAGTTTTTTTTTTTATAATAATTAAGAGTTAATTTGTAACATTTTATTTTTGTAAGAATAAATCTTATTTATGTCAATTAAAAGCTAATAATAATGATGAAAGAATATGGAGTGAGAGGGTTTCAAAATATGATATGATAAACTGAAATAGCAGGAACTGATAACAACAAAATAAAAACCTGATTTGACAAGAATAAAAGAACAATAAAAACTGGTGTGAGTAATGAATAACTAACGCGGCTGCTCAGTTCTCAATTTGAAGGATATTTGCAACGTTTTACATATACCGTTCCTCTTGCTTAAAAATTAAAATGTTGTATAAGAACTGTCTCAATCACAATTATACTTTGAACTTTGAATTAGTACCGCAATTCATAGCTCTACCGTTCCTCTTGTTGGGGGCCAGGTAATAATGTTGTAACCAATTTGGAGAGGCATACTTTAAATGCTTGCTTGCCACAACAAATATTTAAAGAACGGTGCGTGCATGGGGTGGCTCAATCCTAGCTAACTAACTCTATCTCACTCGGGAAGGAAAGGAGGGTCCTTTAATTTGTTTGTTTAATTGTTGCAAGGACTTATGATGTTAACCATGAAAGTGATACTACTGGCAGTGGCACTGACCATAATGTCATGGTATTCAGTAGTTGCCGTGGACAACATTCATCTAATGAGGCAATTGGCTGCTAAGAATAATGTGAGTTGCATCCTGGTATTTGGAGATTCAAGTGTTGATCCTGGCAACAACAATGTTCTTCGAACCACCGTGAAAGGCAACTTTCCTCCTTACGGGAAGGACTTCTTTAACAGCCTCCCAACAGGAAGGTTTACTAATGGCAGACTTGCTACAGACTTCATTGGTAAATTTTAATTAATTCAATCCCCTTAATTAACTTCAGTTATAATCATTTCTATGTAATGTTCATAAACATATAAACCATTCAACTAATAGTTTAATTACGACCCAACTCTGTTCCGTTCTAGTAACTGGAATTTGGACGCATTAATTTATTTATTTATTTATCTAAAAATTAAAGAGACTAGCATAGTAATAGTATTAACACATGTATGTAATTGTATCGTACAGCTGAAGCATTAGGATACAGAAAAGTAATTCCGGCATTTCTTGACCCAAAATTGAAGGCAGAAGATCTGCCATATGGTGTTAGTTTTGCATCAGCAGCTACAGGTTATGATGATTATACTGCTAATATTTCGGTACATACATTCTATGACCCTGCTTTTGAATTCAATGTGTTTTTCTTTTATTCTATTTACTAACTAACTAATTGGGGTGTGGTCTATATTATATTTGATGAAACAGAGTGTTCTGTCTGTTTCGAAACAGCTCGAGTATTTTAAGCATTATAAGATCCACTTGAGAAAATTGGTGGGTGAAGAAAAGGCAGAATTCATTATAAGAAATGCATTGTATATTGTTAGCATGGGTTCAAATGACTTCCTCCGAAACTATTTCTTGGAACCAACTCGCCCCAAGCAATTCAGCTTGCCAAAATTTCAGGATTTCTTGCTCTCCCTCATGACTAAGGACATTCAGGTTTCCCTCTTTCACAACCTAAACTCAATGAATCAAATGTTACAATATCTATATTGATCATATATAGCATTTTCTTTTTTAACAATCATTTATATTCATAGCTGTGCACTGTGCAGCATATTCTTCTGCTAGTGCTAGGACATTTGATTCTATTCTCTTTATTAATTCTCCATTTGGATGCATAGAGAAAATATAAAGCTAAAAAATGGATAAAAAAATAAAGAGAAAGGAAAATAGAAAGTAAAAAAAGATATAAACGAAATAAAAAAAGTATGAAGTTTTCTCCTTTTGTTTCATTGGATGTAAAAGTAAGAAAAAAAAGGATATAATTACAGGAATCGAGTGAATTTCATATTATTAGATAAAAGAGACAAATAAACGAGTAAACCTAAAAAATAGCTCTAATATATCTTTTATTTTACACTTCTTATATAAAATCCCTTCTATTTCTTAAGTCTTGCACAAAAACTTTCTTTCTCAATCCTTTTTATTGGACCGTTTTAAAAGCTTTATTTGTTCTTCTTTATAAGATCTCATCCAAAAGTGTGATAATTAAGATGAGTAAGTATTTTAGGCAAATTTAATGGATGATAAGATGAGTATCTCTATCCTTACTGATATCTGAGCCTACTTATCTATCTAGCTAGGATTGAACCAACTTACCATGTTTTACCTTGCATACCGCTTATGAGACATAGAGTCCTAGAGATCATGGAATCATAGTTGTTACTCCAGAATCATAATTAAGATCGGACGGTTAATATTAAATAGTTTCAAGTAGAGTGAGTTAGAACATCCACAATGGGAGCTTGGGAGACAATCTAGCTAAGGAAGCATTGGTGCTTATTGGGATTCAAGCATTGCAAGCATTTGTGGAGAAGTACTTTCCCAACTATAGTTGCTTTAGGAAGCAACCTTCAAAAGCAATCAAAACATTAAAAAAATAATAAAAAATATTTTGGAAGTGCCCAAAGAGAGTTACTCCATTGTAGAGATGAAAGTGCTTGAATGTGCTTGTATTGGAAAAAGTAAAAATATAGAGTTGTTCCATTATGGATGCTCTTAGATGCTAAAAAAACATGACACAGTTACTCGACGTGAACTAATTCTCACCTTTTGGAAACTAGAACGGATGATTGAAGGACTTTTATATGAACAATATAGTCACAATTTTTATACACAATATTGATCACAATTTATTTTATATGTCACAAGCGCATATACACCACACGTGCACTTTCACACGCGCACTCACAAGTATATAATTGATAATTCTCATATTGCTTTATTTGGTAGAAAAAATTACAATAAGGTTGGGAAGCCATAACCGATGAGGAAAAAAAAAGGAATAATTTTTCTCTCTATATATAGAAACTTATTCTAGTTGTTGATGATAAAATCAATGGTGGACAAGCTAGCCAAGAAGAGGTTGTGGTATACCTTCTCTGTTGGGTGAATTGAATCCCAGAATATATATTTGGATGGGTCAGGGCAGACATCTGAAATCTCATTACACAAAATTGTTGCTTCAATGTACCCACTTCCACAACAGCCATTGTGTACCTCATCAAATCCTAACCCACACAAACAAAACAAATTAAGTCAATGTATCAGCTAGTATATTTTGTAATTAATTAATAGTACTTCCTCAGAAAGAGAATGTAGTTGTTGATAAGTTTTTTACAAACCAAATCTTTGATGCGATTGAATCATATTGGCCAATGGTCCATATATGTCAACGTAATAGATCTTAGCATTTGGATAAGATACATTATTGAGCTGCAATTGCATTGTGTATAATTCAGTTTGAAGGAGTTGATTGAAATCTCGAGCAACGGAGGAATATTGGTCAATACAATCACGCTGCAAAAACGCATTAGGAGAATTCAAGGTGATCATCAACGGTAGGCATCCAATAGGAGGTACTCCAACTATTGCAATTTTTTCAGCGCCTTCTGCCAACAATTCCTGATCAAGATTTTTTAGTTATATTAACTTCGTTGAGAAATTCTTACTCATATTATGAAATCTGTATAATGCAACAAACAACCTACTTTAATTTTGAATTGCTACCAGACTAGCTTATTGATTAAGTGTATGTTTGGTTTGGCATTGAAATAAGGTCAAACTCAAGTTTGCATTTCTCAATACAACTATTTCTAGCGTTGGAAACTTGAGTTTACCACGTTCCAACGCTAAACCAAACATGTTATAAGATGCATTCACTATGTTATTTTTGTCTTCGGTATTTTTCTAGTGCTAATTCTAACACTTTCCATTCTTTGTTTTATTTTGGACAACCTAGCACTTTCAATTCAGTTTCTAATTTTGTGGAAAGAGCTCTCAGATTCGATCCCCACTATGAGGAGCCTTAACTGTGATTAAGCCTCGAATAGAATTGTCCCTAGTAATAGGGGATACCTATGGTTTACATAAAAAAAAATTCAGTTTCTAATTGTTGTTCTTTGGGTTTAGGGCCCATTTAGTTTACTTTTCCATTCGTTGGGTTTCTTTATGTGTTTTTGGTAAAATTTTACTACTAGTCCTGCCTTGTTGCTTAGTCAAGCCCAAATGTATAATTTGACAAAAACATAACCAAATGTATAAGACAACTACCCAGGACCTGGACCAAACCCCCAGCCTTTCTACCCAAGTCTGCCCAAGCTCTTGCGGACAATCCAAACTCCCAAAAAAAACTCCCCTTTTCTGCCTAACCCCATCCCCGCAAATAAAAAAAACAGTAACAATCAAATTAAATTAAAATGTGAAATAAATGAAAAAAGAGAGAATAAATTGATAAGAGTTGTCTTTATTTAAATTTTGAAACATTTATAACAAATATAATTTTTTGTCCTCGTAGTCTGTAATCTCTCGGAGTAAGCGTCAAAACAGAGATCCTCCCAACAATATTTTTTTTATACACATGAATCTCATAATCAAATCCCGAACTACACCGACCCACTTCCATTTAAACTAACACATGTTGGTAATAAATACAAGTTTTATTTAAAGGAAGATAAATTTTCAAAATCAAATATAAAATTTAGTATTACTAATATGCTAATGGTATTTGTCATACCTAAATGGTAATGGTATGGTAATATGCAATACCCATATGGTAATTTTTTATGTCATACTAACTACCTATATGTTAGTGGTGGGTATGTGCATTAGAATTTTAATATTTTATTCTATCCTAATGAAAAAGGAAATCCTGACTTATATCTGTGCGGAAAAAAAGAAATTCCTGACTTATTATATATACTAACATTAGTTGGAGACAGTTAGCAAAAGTAAATAACAGTTTTTGAACACACTGCACCCCATGAGCTGAAATAGTTTTGGCCGAATAAGTAGGAACATAATTTTGAACATAGGAGTTGATAAAAACTCTTCCCAACTTTGGGATTAGGTACATAGCAAAACCTCGAGTCATGCTTCAACTGGTTGTTGGTATACATCCCATGTTGGACAGATATTAAACAAACTATTTTTGGGATTTGGCCACGACTATTCTTATGATCTTTATTAACAAAATATTTAATACACTTATATTGAATATTTTTAATTATTTTGAAAATAAAGAAGTATTAAGAGTGTGTTTGGTAAGAAAAAACTGAAATTAATTAGTAGCTGAAATTATTAAAAAAAACTCTAATTTTCAGCTTCTTGCTGAAAATTAATTACAAGTTTATCCTTCAACCACTCTCATTTATCATTATTTAGTAATTAATGATGTCCTTATATGTCATTTTATCATTTTCAGCTAGTTTTACCAAACACAATCAATCAAATTAACTAGCTTTTCAGTTTTCAGCTAACTTTAAGCTTTCAGCTAATTTTAGCAAACACACTCTAAAAAATATTTATATTATTAATATTGTAAAATGCTTTTTATTAAAGACTATTTTACTTTAATTCCCTAACTAGTCTTATAATAACTTAGAGATAATTATCCTTGATTTTATTCTATTCCTATATTCGTCAAAGACCTCATTTTCATTAGAGGCCAGAGGGGCCTATTTTCCTCTTTGGGCTCCCATTTTCAGTAATAGATTTTATAAAAAATATAGAAAACCAAGTAAAAGATACATGGCAAGCCACGTTATTGCCTGTGGTCCAGTTAATTATTTATAAACCCATTAAATATACTGGCATTCTAGGGTTTACATCATCCATGGTTCGCCAATTCCAATGCAATTGAATAATCTTGGCAAATGGGTTGCCACTACTACATACAACTAACTGTTTGGATTATTTGGGCTGGCAATAAAATTCTAACCAAACTCTTCATGCTGAATAATTCTTTGAGGAAAGGAATATTGTTGGAAATGTTACTATGATTTAAGTTGTTTTATGATTGACCAAAAGAAAAGTTGTTTTATGATTCTTTTGCTACTTTCATGCATTGATAAAAAATTATTCTCTTTTCTATGTTGAATATAAGCAAATCAAAACTTAATTTTAATAGTCCAAAAAAAAAGAAAATCTAATTAATTTCATCATATTAAATAATAACATCTCCAAGAATATCTTCATTTAATTAAAGTTTTATTTTTAATTATTCAGTTTTGTAATAAATATTAGGAAAGATAATTTAGTAAATATAGTTTATTTTTTATATGAGCTTGAGAAAATTTGATGAGATTAACTAATATTTTTAATTAATATTTGTCAGTTAAGAGGGAATTTATTCAAATGGAGTTTAATATATATATATTGTAAGTATAGATAAATTTTACACGGACATCCAACGAGGTGATGTCACATTATTTATAAATAAATTTAATAACACATTAGGTGTCACATTCATTGAAATAGTGTGTAAAATTTATGTTCAAATCTACTAATTGTTCATTGCAATCTTAGCTTGCCAATATGTTATGTTTAAGATCCATATGAATGTTATCCTTTCTTTCTCCGTAACCAAAATCAATACCACCTTTACGGCGGTGCCAACCAAATATTCAAGGCTGTCTAGTTCTTCTACATATATATTCTTTTGCTGCCATATTTTCTTGTTTTAATTTGTCTTAATGAGGTGAAGTTTGCTTTCAGGATTTGTGGGGTTGCCTCTATATTACCTTTCTTATCTGCTCTCAATGACACTACCAATTCATATCATACTGCCCCCTCTTCATTATTAGGCGCCATATCGAATCTGAGGCTCTGTTTCTTTTCTTCTTTTTTTATTCCCCTCATCTCCTTTCAAAATGTTGTTGTGGGTTTAATTTTGTTGACAAAACTTTCATTCATAAAAGCAGTTTCTGACTATCCTTTTTCTTTGGGCCTTTTATATTAATGTCGAAATAACACTTCAGTTGGTGGAAAAAATGTTGAAGACTGTTAAAAAGAGATATATTATAAGATGATATAGCAAGGAAACAGAGTTTTGCATTTGTGAAGTAATGCTAAAAGGATTTAGATGGTTAGTTTTGAAATGCTGTAACTTCTAATAAGTGGAAGAAGCATTAAAGGAAATTCAGCAAATAAAAATTTAAAAATACAAAAAAAAATCACACTGTATATTGTCAATTTAAATGTGAAAAATTCACATTTTTATCTCCTATCAAACATGTAAGGTGATTATTGAGAAAGATGAAAGTAAGAAAGCTGTGAGCATAATTTTTTACCACATGAAGAGAAGGAAGAGACTTGTTTATAAGTAAAATAAACAGTCATGTAATTTACTACTATATGAGATTATAGCCATATATGAATGGAAGGTTTTTAACTTACAATATAAGTAATTTATTTACTTATATATAATTTTATATATAAAGAAATTAAAGAAGTAATTGAAAAGCAAACCTGTATAAATTGTTTGATTTGCTGAATCAAGAAGTGCTGGTAGGCTAAGGGAGTGAAGCTCTTTCTTCGCATTGGTAAAGTAAAATAATTAAGAACAAAGTCATTGGTACCAGCACTCATGAAAAACACTGCCTTCTTCATATGATTTTCTATTCTTTGCTTATCCAGCGCATTTTCCAGCCTCTTTTTACATTCTCTAAAATATTCCAATTGCTTTGGTATTGGAATCACATTCTGAAATGAACAGAGTAATTAATATTTCATAATGGAGATGCAGAAACATGGGGAAAAAAACAGTTAAAATATCATTTTCTCTATTTAATATTCTAATTTCAGGTAATGATGAGAAGTGAAGCAAAGAGTGAAAGAGACAGAGGTGTAATTAATTGACACAAATAGAAAGAATGAATGGAATTAAGAGGTAGGCATGCATACAGAGATGCTTGGTGTAAGAGGGTCAAACCCAGAACCAGCAGAGGCAAAACTAACTCCTGTCAGCAACTCTTCAATATTATTTCTCATGTTTGGGTCCAAATAAGGTGGAAGAAGGTCTTTCTTCAAACCTATATATGAAACTGCATTCACACATACCAATGTAATTTTATTTGAATGAATCATCAATTAGTTAACTAATAGTAAAAGGAGCAAGTTAATTACTTACCAATGTAATCAGTGGCAAGCTTCCCATTGGTAAACCTCCCTGTAGGAACATGGTTGGAAAAATCAATGCCATATGGTGGAAAATTGCTCCTGAAAAGCGTCTTTATATAGTTGTTGTTCCCTGCATCTACCGTGGAGTCTCCAAACACATAAAAGCCAGAGATATTCTTTTTGTTTAAAGCTTCAACTTTGGCCATCACACACAACAAGCAAACAATGAAAATCATCAGAGTCAGAGAAAGCAACAAATGTGTATCAGAGGTCCCCATGGCAGTTGATGAATGAGAGTATCAAGATCAGAATAAATAAAGTGAGCTGAAGATGGGTTTGAACGTAGCTAGTTTGAACTCAAGTTTGAGTATATATATATATATATTAGATCAGTGAAATGATTGTGTGGCTCTTTAACCTTACCAAAGTAACCCCTTCAGGAATTAAAATGTAAGAATCTCAATTACTGATAAGAAAATATATAATGATAAATATTGAGTGAAGCACCACTTTAGTGCTGAAAGTGTGGTCAACTGTCAATTTAGTCCCTGAAATTGTTAAACGCCGGTCATTTTATTCCTTTTATTTCACATTTTGTTAACTAACGCACAGTAACAAAAGAACTAATCTGACCGAGGTTTAACACTTTCCGGACTAAAGTGATAGTTTACTTTATACATATTGTATCAACATATATAATAAATTACGAATTTATTAAATTTTTTTACTATATCCATTAAATCCAAAATATAATGTAAGAAGATTCTTTCTCAAATTTAGAATGTGCATTTAGTTGAGAAATTAAATCAAATATTTCCTTATGCGCGATAGGTAGGTTCTCAACTACGTGTGTTGTAATTGATCATATATATGGATATGAAGCTGAAAGATAAATCACATATAGCATGAAATATAGCTTTTAGGCATAAATTGATTTAATTTGGACAATTTAATATTTAGATAGGATTAATCACACCGGTGAAAGTTTTGTGCAGTGCTTAATTATGATAATGCCAAAAGAATATGATGCACCACACACACTCAACTGCTTTATTTCAGAAATGATATTTAAACAGATTTTGAAAGCATAATGTCCCGATCACAATTCACACCTTATAACCATAAAAGGAAAATAACAATTTAAATGAAGCAGATATAAAATTAAGCTAATTTTAAGCAATGTCCCGATCACATACTTATATAATGCTATCGATCGAATATCCACCTAGAAACGTTTCTGTTTTTTATATGTTTAACTTCTCTTACAACTCATTTTCAATTTTTTTTATCTCCTTTTTATTTCTCATCATATTTTTCATCTCTTCTATTTTCCCCCTCTTTATACTTTTCTCTTTCCTCTGACTTTTACACAACATATTGGGATATATATCCATTATTTAACGTCATGGCTAAACTGTCATTTTAATATTTTTAGGTGAATTCTTTAAGCTATTGTGCATTATACCATAAAAAAGCTCTCACAAATTCACAAGTATCAGGTCTTAGGCTATTTCCAACCTAAACAATTCACTTAACATATCTTAAATAGATATTATCATGCCACATTTTTACATTCATTTTTATATTTTATTACTAAAATAATTCTTCTTTAATACAGATTTATTTTTATTGTTATTTAAAATCTGTTGATGGCATCACACATTCAACCATTTATAATTTTTTATTAATTACAATTAGTGGCGGTGCTTTTACAAACACCAAGTAGTTATTATATATTTAGTTTAGCGTTAAAATGTAAGTTTACATTTTTAACGCTATAAATAATTACGTTGATAGATTTAAATTTGAGTTTAACGATTCCTCAACACCGTACCAAACATATGCACTTAATTGTACAAAATCAAATCACTTCAACCTGACAAATTTTTTAAGCACCTACATTTTTTTTGGGGGTCTTTTAATTAGGAGTTGTTGGGTGCTATAGTAATGTTCCCAAGCACTTTGGTCTTTTTGGCTTGGAGTACCCTTATTCTCCTTAATACATTTCACTTTGTTTAAAAAAAATATCAAATATACATTTATAAATGCAGAATACTTTTTTAAATATGTTTATATTTTTGTTAAAATTATGTTTGAATATAGTTTTTATCTTAAATTCACATTTAGATCAACATAACTCGGTAATACTACAAACTTAAGTTTATAAACATAAATTATTTTAGATTTATCTCCGCAAACTTTAGTCCAAACATACTTATAATTAGAGCCCATGAACAATGAACAAGGGACGAGATGATATTATTTTTTTAGGTTTAATTGCACTTTTTGATCTCTATACTATAGTTTATCCTCTATTTTGATCTCTCAAAATTTGTTATACTCTTTTGTTTTTGAAACCAATTGAACCTTGAGGTCTTCCATCTCTTTGGAAGCAATGTGTTTTACTCACGGCATGACTTGCTCACAAAGAGATTGAAGACCTTAAAACTCAATTGGCTTCGAAAAATAAAGAGTGCAACAAATTTTGGGAGACCAAAATCGCAAAAGTAATATTAGGGAGACCAAATTCGCGAAAAAAATTATTAGAAAGACCAAAATCACGAATAAACTATAATAAAAGGACTAAATGTGCAATTAATTAATTTAAATGCACTGGGAGTATGTACTTGGTAGCTGCTGCTGCTGCAATTAATTTACATGTGGTTTTCAAAAAACAAAAAAAAAAAACAACTAGTGCAACGCAAGGGCAAAGGCAATTTAAAACTTGCATCTATTAGAATAAATGTTTGTATTTATATATGATACAGCGAACTAAACTAAACTACAATTACTATATTACGCAAAATGATAAGGCACAAGCCAGCCAGATAAAGATCCAAAAAATTGCTTAAACCATGGAGCTTGCATGTGCCAATGCCATAACCCATAACTAACGGATTTTGTGAATGGAATGAGCAATTTATTTGATTCATGAATTGAAAGCTGGCAGTTAATCTCCAACTGCATGCCACAAAAAATCTTCAGGACGAATGAATAGCAATTTTTTTTGGGTCAGAGAATGAATAGCAACTGTATACCCATTTTCTTGTTTGGAAGCATGGGCCCTTTAATATGGAGAACAGGTTGTTTATCTTTAATATCATGTGATCATAAGCACATGTTAAATCTGTCAAGTATTTAATGAGAAGTTAACTAAATGTGTTATTTAATATGTGCTTAGTCTATAAATTTCACAAGGTATTTGATAAAATTTGAAGAGTTTGGTAAGATAAGATAAGAAGTCAAGGCTTGAGAGAGTCAAATTTAATTTAGATTTTTGGTAATATTTGATGTTTTAATTGGTGATATTTGAGTGAAAAATCTTTAGAATAACAACAAAATTATCAAAAAAATCTTTGACTGTCTTTAATCTTTAGAGGAGCTTATATTGTATACTTCTAAAAGTGATTTTATCAAGAAATAAACTTGTCCCGCAAAAATAAAATGCTTTTAGTGATCAATTCATGCATCGATTTATAATGTTGATGCGCAACTCTCTACTCTCAAGTGTTACATGTATCATTACGACTTGCGTATAATAGCCATCTTAAATTTTGTGCAATATATATTCATGTATTTGAAAAAAAGTATTCTTTTCAAATTTACTTAAAACTCATGTAATAATCTACAACGTTGACATGTGGTTTCCCTACACTCAAATGTTATATGTATTTAACAGAGAATAAAGCTGAATGGAATGCAGAAAAAAGGACAAGTATATGTGGGAGTGCTGAAAAATGATTTCATTCCATTGATTCATGTGATGCTACATGAGCTGCATATATACATCTTGCTACAGAGGAATATTCTATTATGCTACCAAATGGATAACTACAAAAAATACAGCCTGTCCTAATTTTCAATATTTACAGAAAAGGGGGAAAATAACTTATCAGTATTTACATAAAAAGCAAACCAGAAAATATGCTAATGATCTGGCAGTGCTCCAGCTGATGTATTATTTGTTACCCCCCCCCCCCCCCCCCCGCAAGCTGGGGAATATATGTCAAATAGACCCAGCTTGGAAACAATGTGGCGAAAAGCTTGAGGGCTTAAAGCTTTGGTATATACATCTGCCAATTGTAGAGAAGAGGGAACAGGAAGAAGATGAAGAAGGCCTTGTTGACTCTTTTCACGCACTATATGACAATCGACCTCAATGTGTTTTGTTCGTTCATGGAAGACCGGGTTCGCAGCTATATGCAGTGCAGACTGGTTATCACAAAAAAGGAGAGCAGGGGTTTTAAAATCAATCTTGAAGTCTTGAAGAAGATATGTCAGCCATTGAATTTCACATGTCACAGCTGCCATTGCACGGTACTCTGCTTCACAAGAGCTTTTGGAGACAGTATTTTGCTTCTTTGACTTCCAAGAAATGAGAGAATTCCCAAGATATACTCAGAAGCCAGTTACTGATCTTCTAGTGTCAGGACATGTTGCCCAATCACTGTCACTGTATGCTTTCAGTTGCAGGTCTGAGTTCGATGGAAAAAATAGGCCTTGGCGTGGGGACCTTTTTACATAACGCAAAATCCTTGTGGCTGTTGTATGGTGTACAGTGGTTGGATTGGCTAGGAATTGAGAGAGTTGTTGAACTGAGAAAGCTATGTCAGGGCGAGTAGTGGTTAAATATAGTAACCTTCCAATCAGTCTTCAATATGCAGTCACATCAGAAAGGGGATCACCAATCTCTTTAGAGAATTTGGTTGCATTATTCATGGGGGTAGCTGCTGGTTTATAGCCCAAGAGACCCGCATCTTCTATGAGTTCCAAGGCATATTTTCGTTGGCTGACAATAATCCTCGCCTTACTTCTAGCCACTTCCAATCCAAGAAAGAAACGCAAATTACCAAGGTCTTTGATGCAAAAGGAGTGATCAAGGGACTGCTTAATACTTTTAATCTCATCAATGCTATTTCCAGCCAACAAAATGTCATCTACGTACACAAGCAAAACTGTAATGACATCATTTGAATGCTTGACAAATAAAGAATAGTCATTCTTAGACTGCACATAACCAGCATTAAGAAGAAAAAAAGACAGCTTTGCAAACCACTGGCGAGAGGCTTGCTTAAGCCCATACAAAGATTTTTGTAACCTGCAAACTTGCCCTGGAGCAGCGAGATCAAAACCCGGTGGCATGGACATGTACACCTCTTCATTTAGATCCCCATGTAGAAAAGCGTTATTCACATCCAATTGTTGAAGTTCCCAACCAAGAGCAGATGAAAGAGACAATAAGACTCTAATTGTGGTCATTTTAGCCACAGGTGAAAAGGTGTCCAGATAGTCTATCCCTTTCACTTGACTGTATCCCTTAGCAACCAACCTAGCTTTGTGCCTTTCTATACTACCATCTACCTTGTACTTGGTTTTAAAGACCCATTTGCAACCAATTGGAATCTTTCCTCTTGGAAGATCAGTAACAACCCAGGTTTTATTCATTTCAAGAGCTTGTATTTCGGCTGTCATAGCCTTTCTCCAACAGTCATGTTTCATTGCTTCAGAGTAGCTTTTTGGCTCAATAGTAGTTGACATAGACATGACAAAATTCTTATAATTATGAGACAAAGAAGTATAGTTCAAATGGGAGGAAAGAGGATATTTTACCTGTGAGGATGATTCAATTCCAGCAGCAACATTACAATGGTAATCCATTAAGTATGTTGGGCGCCTACTTATTCTTGAAGATTGTCTTGGTTGAGGTTTTGATGAAGGTGAATTTATGAGGAAGTGATGGCTAGTTTGTGGTTCATTGGAGATGTTGGCATTTGGAGAATCTGGTTGGATTTGCTCAATATCAGTATTTGTGGAATCATTAGGTGATGAGGTGATGTGTTGAGGAGTTGACTCTTTTCTAGTGGAGAGGTGCCCATTATCATCATTGGGTGTGAAGAATTGATCATGGGGTAGAATAATGTTGTGATTACTGTTAGTGTTTATGTCAACATCACGAATTGAGTAAGGGAAAACATTTTCATAGAAAATAACATCCCTAGAAACAAACAATTCTCTAGTACTCACATTTAACAAGATGAAACCTTTGGTTCCCATTTTGAAACCAAGAAAGACACATTTGGAAGCTCTATGATCAAATTTACTTCTATTAACTTTGGGAGTACAAGCATAACATAAGGAGCCGAACACCTTGAACTTAGAAAAATCAGGTAACACTTTGTATAATTTTTCATGTGGTGATGAAGCATTCAAAATGGGTGTGGGCAACATATTTTTTATGCATGCAGCATGAAGAATAACATAAGACCAATACATTTTAGGCAAATTAGATTGAATCATTAGAGCTCGGGCAACATTCAGTAAATGGCCATGCTTTCTCTCAACAATACTGTTTTGTTGTGGTGTGTGGACACAAGTAGTTTGGTGAACAATTCCTTTAGAAGCATAAAATTATGTCATGAAAAACTCAGATCCATTATCACTTCTGATTATTTTAACATTTTTTTCAAATTGAGTTTGGGCAAGTGAAACAAAATTCTGCACAAGTTTTGATGCTTCAGCTTTGCATTTCACTAGATAGATCCAAGTATATTGGCTATAATCATCAATGATGGTGAGAAAGTATTTGTGACCATGCACAGAGGGAGTGGAATAAGGACCCCAAATGTCAATATGTATTAAGTCAAAACATTCATTAGATTTAGTTGTGCTAACAGGGAAAGCTAGTCGTTTTTGCTTTGCCAAATGACAGACATCACAAATGTATGACCTATCATTTTTCACAAAAGAAATTTTATTTTGAATACTATCTAAACAGGCATTGGACGCATGTCCTAACCTAAAATGCCAAACATTGGCAGGGAGAACATTAACAGAATCAACAACATTAACATGGCTGGAAAGGGGTTTAGTGTAGGGAAGAAAAACAAAATGAGGCACTGTCAGGATGTATAAACCATTGAATGCTTCAGCTGAACCAATCATCCTCGAGGTATTCTTCTCCTGGATGGAACAGATTTTTGAATCAAAACATAAGACACAAGATAAGGATTCTGTCAATTTTGAAATAGAAATCAAATTAAAAGAAAAAGAAGGAATGTACAAAACATTGCTCAGGACATGAGATTGAGTGAGGAACACTACCAGAAAAATGAGCAAAAGTAGTACCACCATTGGGCAATTTTACAGGTATGGGCTTTATGCGATGATAAGAAGAAAATGATTATAAAGCAAAACATATGTGATCAGTTGCTCCACTGTCCAAAACCCAAGAAGTGTTAAGAAAGGGAGTTTTACCATTGTAAGGAGCATGTGAGAGTGAAGTGTTAGAGCCAGCAGTGACTTGATTGGAAACATGAGGACTGGCTGAAATTTGTGACTGCTGAAGAAGTGCTAAAACTCCTTGATACTGCTCTTTAGTAAGAACAAAATTCTGACCTTCACAATCTCCTTTAAGACTTTCAATTTTCTCTTGATTTGAGATGGTATAATCTCTCACAGCTACATTCTCCTTAGACTGAGGTTGTCCTCTAAACTTAAAGTTGGAGGATACCCATTCTTCTTGAAGCACTCATCCACTGTATGACCAGTTTTTCCACAATGTGTACAGTGTTTGCTGTCATTTCCTCTGCTTGAGCTATTCCTTTGTAGGTTAATAAAACCACGACCTGCAGTACCTGAGCCGCGACCAGTTCCACCTCGACCTGCAGTGACATTCATAGCATTTGACTCAGTCTTTTCACCAAACGTGTGCCTTTCTTGTTGTATTACTAGTGAGAACACACGGTTCAACGGTGGAAGTGGGTCCATAAGTAGGATTTGAGACTTCACTGTTGAATAGTTGTCATTTAAACCTCTAAGAAATTTGATGACTTGATCTTGCATCTTGTAATTTTTCACATCTGATAGGGCATTACAGGAGCAACGGATCGCACAAGAACAATGTGGTATGGGTCTAAAGACATCAAGTTCATCCCAAAGGATTTTCAGTTCAGTAAAATAATTTATAACAGAGAGCTCTCCTTGTTTAAAGGATGAAATGAGCTCTTGCAAATCAGCAATGCGCAGCATGTCTCCTTGAGAGAAACGGTCCTTTAGATCGATCCAAATCTCGGAAGCCTTGTCCATCCAAATGACGCTTTGAGCGATCTGTGGTGAGACAGAACGAATTAGCCAGGAGATGACCATGGTGTTGGCTCGCTCCCAAGCATGATAGTGAGAATCAAGACGAGCAGGTACAACGATTGACCCATCCACAAAACTGAGTTTGTTCTTGGAAATGAGGCTCATTCGCATTGAGCGTGACCATTGATGGTAGTTGGGACCAGTGGTAGAGCTGACACTAAAACAAGAGATGGATTTTCCGATGGGGAAGGTAGTAAGGTGAGCTGGGGTCTTGAGATGGGTCCACTTGGGTTTGGTAATTTTCGGCCATTTTTGAATGAAGCAGAGCTCTGAACAGCTCTGAATGGTTCAGAGCTCTGATACCATAGCAGAGAATAAAGCTGAATGGAATGCAGAAAAAGGACAAGTATGTGTGGGAGTGCTGAAAAATGATTTCATTCCATTGATTCATGTGATGCTACAGGAGCTGCATATATACATCTTGCTACAGAGGAATATTCTATTATGCTACCAAATGGATAACTACAAAAAATACAGCCTGTCCTAATTTTCAATATTTACAGAAAAGGGGGAAAATAACTTATCAGTATTTACATAAAAAGCAAACCGGAAAATATGCTAATGATCTGGCAGTGCTCCAGCTAATGTATTATTTGTTAATTAATGTATTATTATAATTAAGTAAGGATGGGAATAGGCCGAGCCGAGTTAGGCATAAGTTTTATTTTATTGTTTGTGTTTGACCTATTTAAAGTCTGGCATGACCTGAAAGCATACTTAAAAGCTGTATTTTCCCACCCTAATTATAAGGACTTACTCACAGAAGCAGTTTTGCAACAATACTACGATTTTGGTCGAGGACTATCATGTTTTTTTTTTTTTTTGTCAAAGGACTATCATGTTATAAGTGGATCTTTTTTTTTTGGATAAATTATAAGTGGATCATATCGTTGTCCAATCTGTACAGAGTACAGGCAAAGGCCCAACACGCAGAACTAACCAAGCCCAAAACATTGGAATTGTATTCCACGGGGATTTTGATGTGAAACTATGCAATCTGGAATTAGCTCAAGTCAATGTTGTATAATTTAGTGCCATATGGAAAAGAGAGGGAAAAAAACAAATTATGGAAAGATAAAAAATGAAAATGTTATTATATTATGTATAAAAATTACAAATTACTTTTCAAAACAATGAGTATAGTATTGTCCTATGAGAAATACTTGTTGATAACAAGGGCAATTCAAATGCACAGTTGTGACTGCGCCGTTTGGTTCATCGAATCGAACCATGAGCGTTACGCCGCATTTGCATACACTCGTACGTACCATTTTGCTTCACTGCTAAGCCTCTTAGCCCTCCGTTTGTGTCGCAGTGGATATCTATTATTAAAGGCCCAACCGTGTGGCTTGTTCTTTTAATTTTAAATAATCCTTCACTTCTTTAATCAAACTCACCACCATTCTTCAGCTCCAAGAAATTTTCCTTCACGCCACCTTGTTTTGATTTGGAATAGGTTCATAGTATTGTTGCAAAACCGCTTTGTTTTTCTTTTTGAAGTGAAATTAACTAAGCTTAGACTAATAACACTTCTACCAACGGATATGAGAAGTGAGATCCTCAATTTCTATTATGATGAAAAAGTCATGAAATACATACATGGGAAGAATTAGTGAAATTAAAAGGGGGAAAAGATCACCTAAGATCAAGAAATTTCACCAAGATCAACTATTTAATCAATAATCTTTGGTAAGTCATCCCTTTACTTTTTCGTTGATACTCAAGTAATTTTCTGTGTATTTCAGCAAATGATGTCATAGGTTTCGTGCAAGGACTATTATCACATGCTGCGTTTGAGCCAAATAATCAAATCTTAAGCAGTGTAATGTAAATGAGCAAAGCAACCAAATTGGGTTAACTTAAATTAGTTGTGTCAAACTCGTGAATTATATTATATTATAGTGACACCAAACTCCAACAGAAAGCAACAAAGTCAACTCATGCCAGCTTTCACATGCTTCTGCTCCTCTGTTTCATCCATGAATTTGAGGAATGTATTCCAATTCAATGCATAAAGTATACAAAATCTACATGGGATAAAGTCCCAAATGATTGAACAAGCACACAAGTCAAGAGGGAAACAATAAAAAAAACATATCCCATTATTTTTCAAACGTGTCTTAGTGTTGAAAATCCTGAAATCCTGCATAAAATTAGCTGGTCAGTGTATTAATGGACAAGTTTCCAACTGGGTTTCCATTCATTTATCAGATTAAAGCAAAGCTGAGCTGTCACACTGCAAATCTAGCTTTATATATCTTCACTCAATTTCCCTTCTCCCCTCTTCATTTATGTGACTAAAGACTAATCAACTCAACATGGATATTCATAATAATCATCATGCAACTTCTGAAGGGATTCTTGAGAATGTATGGGCTAAAATTATCAGCACTGATAGAGCAGTTGATGCAGCAGAACCTTCTAACTCCTGGGAAGAACTGCCTAGTCTTGATGGAAGAGATGGATCTATGGAAATTCTGCAAAGGCTTCCAAGTTTAGGGAGATGGATATCAATGGGAGCTGATTTCTGGGAAGAGGTTTTAAATGGTATTCTACCTACTACAAGCAATACAGAAGATTCTGCTGACAATAAAAATTTGGAAACTGGAAGTGCTAATGAATCCAATATGAAGGAAGAAGATGGAGCTGTGAGAAGAGAGAAGGCAGTAGTTCCAAGACACTACAGGGGAGTGAGAAGAAGGCCATGGGGTAAATATGCAGCAGAGATTAGAGACTCATCAAAGAAAGGTGCTAGAATTTGGCTTGGCACATTTGATACAGCTGAAGATGCAGCTTTAGCTTATGACAAGGCTGCTTTGAGAATTAGAGGCCCAAAGGCATACCTCAATTTCCCACTTGAGAGAGTCACAAACGCTTTAGGATGTGACCAGAAACAGAAAGGGATTGATCTTACTACCTGTGCTTGTACAACTTGCACACACATTGGGAACACAGGAAATTTTTTCAATTCCCGGAAGAGAGGATCAAGGGATGGGGAAGAATTTGTTGATTTGATGAACGAACAACCTGCAACAAAAAAGATGACAGGTTTGGAAAACATGCTAGAAAATGAACTAGATGTTTTTGTATTCCAGGACCTAGGAAGTGATTACTTGGACAGTTTGCTGTCTTCATTTTGACAGAATAGTATACACTTCAGTTACCATAGAAGGTGGTTACAGATATATTTATCAAATATTTGTATCTTTAGCTGTATTTGTTATCAAACTGTGGAGTTGATGGTTTGGCAGAACAATAGTGTCTAAGATCAAGATTATAGTTGCAATAAAGTTTTGTCATTTATTTGTTTTTGTTCTTTATTAATTAAGGTAGAAGCTATTTCCTAAAGTATTTCCAGGGTCCTGCAACGCAAAGAGAGCGTAAAATATGCACAAACTACTAGTGTGGTTGCATATGATTAGTACAAATGCTCTCAATTATTATGTGATGACTCACAAAACTTGTTTAATGAGATTAGGAGGTAAAGATAATATTTAAGATTTAAAGAGAAGTACTTCAACCCATATTTATATGGATAAGGATCGGATCACATATAAAATTATCCAAAATATAAAAAATTAAGCTCATCAGTCTTGCTATGAAATTATAGAGAACATGTGAAAAAGAAAAGAAAAAGAAATGATAGAGAATGTAATTAAGTACAGATTAAAAAAAATACTACAGAAAAGGAATGCATTTATCATGAAGATATAAAGAGTGATGGGGAACCAAAGGTTGTGGGCTTGTGGCTCAACTCATAATGTGGGAAGAGTGACAGTTCGATTCCATTAAACATATATAGTCTTGGGAGGAGAAAAAAATAGAGTGATGGGGGAGATACTAAAGGAAAAAAAAGGACCGATTTAAAAAAGTCATATATATGATAGGATACACAGAGAGATGTATTTGAAGGATGGATAAGGACTTTGTATTGTGTAATATGTATAATTGAATAATCTGAGACAGGTACAATGGAATTACAACTAGGAGGAGAAGATAGGGAGGCATGGAAGACTAATTTATAATCATAAGATTATATCAATGGTAATAATAGGCCGAAAAAAGATTGTATATATCAATGATGCTTTGAGCTCATATATAATAATAATAATGTCAAGGCATGTGTTTTTCTTATATGATACTAAAAAGTTAAATTTTGAAGAACGTGATTTCCATTGTACAAGAAAAATACTTATAGATAAGAGTGTATAAGATGAATAGTCCAACAATTAGATGATAAAACGAAATAATAAGTTAAATTATAAAAAAAGGAATTTAAATCATTTGTCATTAATTAGTCATAGTATTATACTACGATATTTGTGACGGTAATTGATGCTGTTGATAAAGAAAAAGTGATTGTTATTGTCATATTGTGATGGTCGTCGAACTTTTGCAAATTGCAATCAAGACAGCAACAGTGCAAAAAATAAAAAAGATATTTTAAGGCAGAAGGGAGAAAAACCAATTGGTGGGGCCGGCCAATATTGCTTGTCGTCTCAAAATTCTGTGGCGTTTCTTTCCAAATTCCAATCCAACTAGCTAGCGAGCGTATCTGCAGGATTGGAACTGATGTCAAGAGTTCTCTTCTCAATATCATGTTCATGCTATGCTGGTGCTACTCTCTACCTTTAATCGTATATGATGCGCCACTTTGCGTTGCAGTCCTGGGATACCATCTTGGCCCAAAGTTGATGTGTTCGGTCCAAATGTGTGTTGATCCAATAACCATGTGGCGGGGCTCCATTCCAACGAATGGGTCCAGTTTAGAAGGAATTATCTTTTTTTAATTGGAGGGCTCTTTGATCTTTCTATATATTCCTTCACGATGAGACTATTGTCCTGATGAATCATCTGCTACAACTTTGTTGCTCCATCCATATTAATTTTTCACTATTTTTTCACTTTGGGGTAGGAAGTATGGGACTATGGGTACCAATAATTAAAGTACCCCTCACATACACTCATACACACACATGGTATATTTTTATAAAATAATTATATATAGGTACTCATGTATTCAAATATACATAATTATATAATTAAAATATCTCATACATATACTTAATAACGATTAGAGTTTAATTATTATATACTGTCGATTTAAAAAAAATACACTATTATTAAATGATGTGTTTTTTGTTACAAAAAGGGGTAAAGTCTCACTCATCCCATATGTATTGTCATATTATTTAATTAGTTTAATAATACTTATATTTATTAAATGATGTAACAACATATCATTATATGGGAATATAAATATTTTTAAATTGATATTTGTTTGTGTATGGATCTCGGACTCGGGTCGGGTATTGTTGAATCTAGCATGTCAAGTCACGACGGCGGTAGGGTGTACATGTGAAGACACTCCGACGCTCAAGTCAATGAAGATCCGGCACGAGGCAGTGAATATGTAATTAATGCGTACCTGACATCTCACGTTTACAATATTTATAGGGGAATATATAGGGATTTGGGTTATGGGCCACGATCCATGAGATATTATCCACTGGAGCGAGGTGCAGACAATGCTCTGGTGCTCTACGCACAGTAGCCGTCCAGATGGGGACCAGCTTGCAGGACTAGAGTCGACTTGAGTACACAGATGGTCCGACTTGCTCTGATGGATCGGGCATGCGGGATAATGGGCCTTCAGGCCCAGTCCATAACAATATTATATAGTTATTAAATTCTAATTAGAGAAAGGTTATTCATACAACATGTTGTATGTACAACCAAGTGAGAGATAGAGAGAATAGAGAGAAGTATGAGATGTGATTAGGGGTGGGAATAGGCCAGCCGGCCTGTCAGGGGCCTACGGCCTGACTTGTTTATGGCCTGGTCTGGCCTGACTCGTTTATTAAAAAGGCCAGGTCAAGGCTTGTTAAAAAGCCTATTTAGTTAAATAGGTCAGGTTTCAGGCATATGAAAAAACCCATTAGGCTTAACAGGTCGGCCTGTTTAATATAATAATATATAATATATTAAATTAATTATATAAACAACTATAAATATAATTAAAAAATTTATAATATAGTAAAAAACTAGAATATATTAAATTAATTATATAAAAAACTGCTTAAAAGGTCTGCTGGCCTGCATAGGCTTATAGGCCCGTTGGCCTGTTTGTAGGCCTTGTTATAAAACAGGCTTCTAAACAGGCTTACAGGCCAGGCCAGATTTTTTCACAGGCCAGGCCAAGGCCTTACAAAAAGGCATGTAACAGGTAACAGACCAGACTCAGGCTTAAGAATTGGGAGGCCAGGCTCAGGCCTGCCAAAGCCTGGCCTGGCCTGGCCTGTTTCCACCCCTAGATGTGATAGATGATATGATATGTGATGTGATGGAGAGAGGTAGAGAGAAAAAATATGTTGTATGAGTTATTATATGATTTTGTTGTATGAATATAATAACTCTTCTAATTATTATGAGCTCTCTTTCTTTAAAGAAGCTGAAATGTGAAGAACGACCACAGGATTATAATATTAAGAGGATGATGCTTATTTTCGGGACCATAGTACAAGTTGCTCGGAGTTAGGCCAATCTTGTCTGTCTTTGATTTAATCAATCTGTCCTTGTCCATATGCACACAGCTTGTTCACACATATATCATCCATTCACCAAACTAATAATGCGGCATATAGTTTTTTTTCTTTTATTTCCTTTTGAATCTTATGTATATTTGGAAGAGATTCATCTTCCCTATAACAGCTTTTCTGTTAATTATAAGGATTGTTTTGAATATAATGTGAGATATTAGATGACTGGATTAATTTGATTATAACCTAGGTAATATTTATGCAGAAAAATGATTATTAAAAAATGAGCATTTTAAATATAGATGATCATCTTTATTCTTTACCAATATTTTTTAGTAATTTATTGTGTAAAAATAGTTTTTACACAAATCTCTTTATTTTTATCTACCCTTCTCTCCATTCTCTTATTCATAAGGATAGAAATTCATGACATCACTTTTTCATATTCTTTTGTCTTGTTTTTCTATTCATCTAAACTACTAGAAAAACTTTTAATATTTTTTTTATTTTCTATCTATCCAAACAAATTATATAATCATCTCATTTTTCATTTATTTCATCTTTCTTATATTCATTTACTATCATTTTATTTTCAATCATGTCTATTACGATCTTTTAAATATTTTTTATATTTTCACGTCTAACCAGAACTCATTTATTTATGAATATAAAATGATAAGGGTGACGGATTGTTTTGCTATGACTATTTATTCATTTATTTTTCATCAACAAATCAAAATTTGAGATAAATTAAGTTTGGTCAATATTTATAAAATTGAGAAAATAAAAATTCAAAACAATGTGCTTGACAAGGACATATAGAAAACAATCTCTACAATAATAAACTGTGACTGTTAGCTTAGATAATAATAGTTTCCATTTTAATATTGATTTTATATTTTAATATTACTATCCTTAATGAAGGCAAACTTGATGAGGACCTCTTCATCCTTAACAACTAGTTCTGAATTGGTTATTCAGAGTGATGTTTTTCATACATCACTACAATAATACAATATAAAAAGACAAAATAAAAAATAGAAATAAGAAAGAGAAATGTGGGATATAATATGATATGATTGAGAGATATAGAGAGAAAAAGTATGTTGTATGAGTTATTGTATATTTTTTTATTGTATGAAAAACATTACTTTTAGAGAAAACACAATAGAGCAGTTTCTTTATTTATAGCCCCATTCTGTGCCACAATATCATCACAAACAAAACTTCTCATCAGCCTTCAGAAACAGAGATTTACTTTAAATTGTAGGTTATACTACGGTCACATTTCCCATTACTTTATAAAACACCAGCCTATCTTTATATACAGACTCAGGGGACCCATAAGAGACACAAAAACAAATATCACTAAGTAACATTAAACCCCAAGAAAAAAATTGACAAAGAGAACAAAAAATAATTAACCTTTCTAACATATTTATAATCATAGTATGACATTCAATTAATGTATTTCTTGTTCCCCTGTTCGTTAAACAGATACAAATAAACCAACCTAAATTCAAAAGATTTTCCACTTCATAAGCTGTGTGATCCCTAATTGCCCGGGCTACTTGTGCTTTCAAACTGAGACCTATTTACCCAATTGGAAGTGGAAGTAGAAGTGGTGCAAGAGCTGCTAGCACTTGAATCAGAATCCTGATTAGTATTCAAATCATGCTTAGAAGACAAATCCTCCATCTGCATGGAAGCAGCAGCAACAACTTCAGCTGGGAAATTGAGCAAAGCCTTAGCACCTCTCATCCTGAAAGCAGCTCTATCATATGCCATGGCAGCTTCTTCTGCTGTTTGGAATGTTCCAAGCCATATCCTGGCTCCATGACGTGTCGAGTCACGAATCTCCGCCGCGTACTTCCCCCAGGGACGGCGCCTCACCCCTCTGTAGTGCTTCTTCGTGATGGTCTTTGTGGCTTCTAAGCCACTGAGGGTTTGGTTCCTCTGTGGTAGAAATGTGTTGCTCAGAGCATTTGCCTCGTTTAGAACTTGGTAGATGACCATGTCCTGTGAGTCATCCTCATTCAAGGGTAATTCTGTTTGGGATTGGGAAAATAAAACCATGGCTTAGTTTTTTTTTTTTCCCTTCTTTTTCTTGCTTCCCCTGTTTCTGTGGCAGGGTCTCTCTCTATGCTTCTCTGGTTGTGGGTGTGTGGGATGGTTTTGAAGGAATGAGAAGGTTGAAGGTTGTGATAACTGGTATTAGACTTGCATATATCTATGGAATAATAAATGGGCAAAGGGTGGGGTCATAGAATATTTTGTGGCAGAGAGGAGGGTTTATGGAACACGGAGGAGAGTGGACTTACTTTTCTTATTTTCTGTTTGGTGGGCTTGCTTTATAATTGCCATAACTTCTCTTCATATTTACAATATTGCACTTTCTGGTAGCTTATGTTTACAAGTATGGATTTAATTAATATGTACTGTCATTGTAAAAATATTTTACGCAAAGATCTAATGGTGTACCGTCACATCATTTAATGAATATGACACCTCATATATTATTAAATTAAATAAATGGTGTGGTAGCACATCATTGGATGTATGTGTAAGATAATGTACTAAACTCTAAAAGTATTATTTCCCTCTGGTTTTGAGTAAAATGAAAAATCACACTAGACAATAATGATATGAAGCACATATTGAACACATTTGTAGTGAATAAGACTTTCTTCCAGCAATCCAATTAGTATAAATTACTATAGCACATTTAGATTATATCAAAATTACATTATAAATGTAAATTTAATTTGATCCTTCTTTTTAAAATCATGTTATAAACTATGTTTAATGAGCATATTTAGTTTTCATATCACTTGTATTTTAAATATAAATTTAGACTAGTGTAATTGAGATTTACGTTTAAATATTAATTTGATAAAAACAAAGCACACATAAAGTGTGTTTGGTTAACAGTAAAATCTTATTTTAATTATGGATCAGGCTTGAATCTATGTTTGAAGTGTGATTCTATAATAAATCAAACATCCATTAAATATAAGGTTAGATTTAGTGCTTGTTTGTTTTAAATTGTGGTAGAACAAAATCATGGTTTTAAAAAGTGATTTTAAATCACTTCCGTCCAACGTACTTCGTAAAGCGTGCATAATCCATCTCAACCATTCATTTCGAGAATCAATTCTACTCAACTGTAAATCAAACGGACCATTAATCCACACTTATAATGTGATTTTGTTTGAAATCAAATATGTTATTAATTTTGATATTTCATAATCTCGAGAGCTAGAGAAGTCTTTACATTTAAGAGGTTTTGTTTGTTTCTACTTGATTTTTACAAAGAATGAGATATAAAATTGAACACTTAATTAGTGATTAGTGTTTTCTTGTTAATCAACTAGGATGAAAATGACTACGAACATGTTGATGTCCACGTGATTGTGGAATTTCAAAATTTAAATGACACGTCATCTATAAAGTTCTACCGTAAGTTTCGTTTGCGTATCAAATTTGGCTCAAAATCTTTTGGAAACCGGTGATTAAACACAAACCCATGTGTAGAGGATCAGTCCTTGATTTTCTAAAGATAAATGAATAGACTATATGGTGTGACGTGGCTTCTACTTTTTCACTTGTTATTAGGGGTTGGGCGTGCCACCTGGGTTGGAAATGATGGAAAGAAAATGAGATCAAATGAACAGTACATATATGATTATGGACAGCGTTGGCAAAGATAAAAGAATAGTTATATAATCCAAAGAATGTTTAGCATTGCTCAAAGAATGTCCATTCAATCAACCAAAAAATGGTGGTCTTCCATGGGCACAAGGTGAAATAAGTTACATGCAATTATTACATTATGATAATTACAATCAAGTGACACAAGCGTGACTTTAAGCTATTAAAGTTGGTAGATGTTAAAGAAATCAAGAAAGGGATCAGAAATACTAATGAGTGTGATAAGGGCAAATGAATTAAAAAGAGAATGTTTTTATTGGAGTATTGTGTGACATTTAATCTCACATACTCCCTCCAGATAATAAAAGCAAAAAACTTATATTTGGTAGACTAAAATATAAGTAAATCTTAACTATTTTTACCCTATTTAATGAGATAAACCCAAAATACCCTTTGATTTTACTTTTCAACCACTTTATTTAATAAATCATGTGTCAATAGAAAGAGAGTATGTCCACTTAAAACAATTTTCAATAAAATTGTATGTAGGGTAATTTAGGCAATGCAAATACTTTTTACATGATATTAAGAAAATTTAATGAATTTAACCAACTTTTTTAATATATGTAAATTTACTTATCTTTACTTATATTCAAGTCTGGAGTAGTATATAATTAATATTGTGATTTTCTATAAAAATAACTTTCTCTTTTTAATTCCTTGACCCCGTAAGAGAAAAGACAGATAGAGTTTGGATCTCTGTTAGTACTATTATGCTATCACCACTGAAAATCAATATTGCCACTATTTAAGCATAAATGAGTCACCTAATTGTTTTATCAAATTTAAATTACCATAGATGTTAGTTATAGAGCCTGTTTGGGTGGAACTTCTATAGAAGTACTTTTAGGTGAAGAAAATAGCATGAATTAAATAGGTCAAATGCATTTAACTTCTCCACAAGTTAAAGTTAGTTACTTTTGGAGAAGTTAAATGAGAGAGCTTTTGAAGTAGGTGGTCTACAAAGACTAATTTTAACTTATGGAGAAGTTAAATACATTTGACCTCTTTGACTCATGCTATTTTTTTCACCTAGAAGTACTTCTGCATAAGTTCCACCAAAACATACTCTTATGTGTAATTGTGTTTATGAGTAGAATTTTTATTAATTTTATAAATAATAAAAAATAATCAAGAAAACAAATTTTTAAATTGAGTTGGAGCATATTTTATTTATGTGTATCCTTTGCAGTACTAGATTTTTTCAGTGGGAGAAAGATAGATACACACTTTATGAGCCCCGCACACGTGAGACTAGATAGCCATTTCCCATATTTTATAGGATCAATGTGAAGCAAAATGTGGAGAGATTAAAAGTTGTTTCTCTTACCATTTGTTTAGTTGACAGAAAATAAATGAAAAAAAGTAAAAATTAATAAAAGCTTTTTTTTGTAAAAAAAAGTGTGAAAATCCCAACTTTTATTAATCTTTACTTTTTTATTTATTTTTTGTTCAACTAAACAAATGGTAAGAGAAATAACTTTTAATCTCTCCACATTTTGCTTCACGTTGATCCTATAAAATTATTATAATTTTTTTTATTTCTATCAAAATTTTAAAACAAATTTTTATATTTATTTTTTTAAAAGTATCTTAAAATATCAGCAAAATAAAAATGTTATACATGCATTACATTGATAGTTAAAATTATAAACCACTACAATACAAATGGGAAAAGAATCTACTACTAACTACTCGCAAGCCACTGCTTTAAACCCTAAAAAATATTTACTTAAAAGTATACTTTTTAAAAAATTAACAAAAATCTGGTAAATAATTGTTAAGTAATATTATAAGTATTAAAAATTTTTTCTTCTAAAAATAGCCTTCATATTTTTATAATCTTCTCTATTCTTATATATTAATTAATTAAAATTAATTTTTCATTAAAAATTTGAAAAGTTAAACTTCAAACAAAATAAATTTTTTTAATAATTGTTGTTGTTAATTTAAAAAGATTTCATATTTTTAAATCAATAGAAAAAACTCTTTTCTTTTGGTAATAAAGATTTTATTTTAAACTTTACTTTAAGTACTACCAAACACGTGGATTAGTTGGTAATGAGATGTTCCGGTTAAATCAATGGTCTCAAAGAGGATTGTATTTCGTTGAGTATACCTATGATTTTGCATAAAAAAAGCTTTACTTTAAGTCTAGTCTACATATGTGTTGGACATCATTCTAGTTACTAACTAATCTAAAAAGTATATAAATCTTCTCCATTTTTTGGATGTAACGTCACGGCCCGTATATGAGAGATAAATAAAATGTGTGTCTATCCTCATATATAGGCTCAAATAGAATTACATTTCGTTCAAGATACCTATGGTCTTCCACGAAAAAATCTTTACTTTAAGTCTAGTCTACACACGTGTTTAACATAGTCCTAGTTACTAACTAATATAAAAAATATATAAATCCTCTCCATTTTCTGGATGTGTCTAGTATGTGAAGATAAATAAAATGTGTCTGTCTCTTATATACAGGCTCAAACAGGATTACATTCCGTTAAGAATACCTATTTAAGTCTAGTCTACATGTGTGTTAGACATCATTCTAGTTACTAACTAATCTAAAAGGTATATAAATCGTCCAGTATGTGAGAGATAAATAAAATGTGTCTTTCTCTCACATGTAGGATACATCGAGTACTTGAAAGAAATTTTGATCCATCTAAAAGATATTTAACTAGTATGCAATTTTGAATAAAATGTTGTGTAGGGATGGCAATTGAGCCCAAGCCCTATGGGTACCCGCAATGGACAGGATAAAAACCCGCAAAACGGGTATGGGCGCGGGGACGGGCTAAAGCCCGCATTTTTTATGGGGGCGCGGGTACGGACACTTTGATGCCCAGCCCGCCCCATACCCGCACTCATATATATAATTATTTAATAAAAACACCATATATAATTATATAGAGATATATTAATTTTATTAAAATATCTAATATATTTATGCATATTTTTAAAATTGATATATATATATATATTACAAATTTAAAATATATTTTTATAACTATCTATTTGTGTTTTTTTACTTTATAGTATATGACTAATTAGTGTTAATAATCATTTTTTACAGATCTTGAAGAATTCTAACACATGATATCCAAGTTTAAAAAATAGTGTGACGTGAAAGTATATTGTAATGTTTAATAAAAATTTTGAACTTTAGATCATTTGTTGCATGTATTTAAAACATTAACATATTGTGTTTCAATGTAATTAAATTGTTGTATCACTGATATTTAAAAATTATATTTGGACGATCTTCTCGTAACTTTTTCAATTGATATATAGTTTTCTTAAATTAATATTTTTTAGTAAGTTTTTTATTTTTTACTTAATAAAAGTGCGGGTAACGGACGCGAGTACGGGCATATAGGTGCCCAGCGCGTATGAGGACGAGCACTAAAGTTACTATCCACACGGGTATGGGTGCGGGTACGATTTTTTTTTAAACGCGGGTACGAGAACGGCCACTGTGATACCTTGACCAGAGGGTATCCATTACCATCCCTAATGCTGTGTAGAAAGAATTTCGTCCTGAAAACAGATCATTCCACTTTTTTGTTTGTTTTTTCTGCCATGTGGAACACGGTAATATACAGGAAGATCAAGTACTCTAAAGTTAACCATATAAGCGATATTATAATCCCTAGGAGACTAGCTAGAGCTTTCGAAGAGTCATCGTGTTCAATCCATTCCTAGTTTTTTTTTTCCTTTTCCTAACTAAACCAACTTTGTAACTAATCTCACATATTTAATAATAACAAAACAAACAAATGCATTTAAAAGAATAAAAAGGATAAACAGTACCGAACACCTTTTGTACAAAATTTTACGAATTTAATTACTTTGTAGGATGATGTTTAGATTCTGTTTTACTTTGACTTTATATATCATAATAATAAAATAATCACCCTGATTATTCCCATTTGATTATTGCTTTATTATGTAAGCCAAATAGGAATCCTGAATTTTAGAAGGTCGGAGCTAAGTAGTGGGTGGCTACATAGTGATTTTGGTTGTAAATTGTCACATGAATTAATTTATAAAATATAAACTGAAAAAAAAAAACATAAAATAGGGAGTGGGGGGTAGGGGCAAGTTTGCAATTAAAGGGAAAATGGATGGCAAAGGCGTGAAGACGTAACAGCTCAGCATCTGGCTTGCTCATTTATATTTGGTAAGTGACGTCATCAAAGCCATCACACTGGACGATTGCTCCTGTGAAATGACGTAAGCGCTTTTCAATATTTGGAAGAATTCCCTTATATGTGACGTCATCATCCGATGAGACCGGTTGCTGATAAAGCTAGTGGGTCCCACAGTTACTAGAAGTCCTGTACTAGTCTTCCTTCTTGACTTTTCACCCCACTTTCATTTCTTTCTTTTTTAATTATCAAACTTTACTTTTCCTTTTATATATAAAAAAAATGTTTGGTGCCCTTTATGACTTTGATTTTTTAAAATTATTATTTCAGTGATATTTTTTAAAATTAATTCATTTATGACAGTTTTCTATTAAATATTTCATAAAATAACATGTTGTATTAACCAACAAATGAAAACACTGTTCAATATAATATTTTACTTCTTCTTTTTCATGCCAAGAGAAGAAAGAGATTAATATTGAAGGCTTTTATTTTTCTTATGAAAATAAAACAGAAATATGAGTAAAGGACACATATGATGTTCAACGAACGGAGACTGGAGGGTTGATACTTGATAGCTTCACGTGGTTTGAAATCTTGACCAAAGAAAAAATGATCAGCATTTTACATTGAAGTATTGAACTCGTCTTTGTTTTTCTTTTCTTTTCTTTTTTCATTATGTTGGGTGTTTTAAAAACAGTATATATATGGAGAGGAAGACAAAACCAAGTTTGGTATTGAATGTCCTTTTCAAAATAGCAATAATTAATAATTTTAACCTTCCAATGTCTATTGTCTTTAAAATGAAAACAATTCAAAGTTGAGTTTGAATTGTAAAGTTCTTCAAAGTTTGACGAGGAACCTGATAACAAAAATCTCAAGTCCTTTGGCTTTTTATTATTTGAGGGTGTTGAGGTGGGGAAGACGAAAGAGAGATAGTTTATTTATTGCATTGAGGGATTTTATTTTTTATTGGTCGTATTTTCTCTATTATGAGGGTAATTTTGTTTGGAGAATTATGACTATTTTTATTTTTAAGA
The DNA here is from genome assembly GCA_026901365.1 of Sesbania bispinosa. Classification (NCBI taxonomy): domain Eukaryota; kingdom Viridiplantae; phylum Streptophyta; class Magnoliopsida; order Fabales; family Fabaceae; genus Sesbania; species Sesbania bispinosa. Next base: position 296,701 of record QLOH01000295.1, on the reverse strand, counting down.
ATGTGTTTAGTTTAGATGGAAAAAATTGAGAGATTTTACCATTTTAATTGCTTATAGACGGGATTTGTGCATGTATTTAAAATTATCAAACCGTAATAAATATTTTGGGCCATTTTGGAGCCAGATCAGAAAGCAAATTGAAAAATGAATCTAGAAGCAGATAGGTTGTTTCAGTCAATTGAAAATGGCCAAAAAAACATAGATTGCAATATGCAATACAAGATCATCAATAGAAATATATTTAGATTAAAAATTGAAGGAGGATATCGATCTCCATCTTTTATTTGAAATTTATTGCAAATCACTTTTATAATTTACCTAATCTTAGTGAATGGGAGACAAATAATTAAGAGACGGCCTCAAAGGAAAATTAATCAACTGAAAAGGAACATTCCTCAAACCTGATTATTGAGTACTTCAGCTAGCTGCTCCAGCACAACAGCAACCATGAACAAAATATATTATTTGCTTAAAATTAATGTTCGTGGGATTTGATTTTGATAGATAGACAAATAGAAGATTTATAATCAAATATAATAATTTTTTATTATTGTTCCGTTAGGGTGTCCCACATCGGGGACGACCTCAATAAATTAGGGACGACCTCAATAAATTAGGACCTCTTCGAGCTCTTCGCCTTAGGCAAGCTAGGCTTGAGCTCGGGGGGCTGTATTCCATTAGGGTGTCCCACCTTGGGGACAACCTCAATAAGTTAGGACCTCTAGGGCAACGCTATCTAGGTGAGCCTATTGGGCCACCTAGGAGAGGCCCATGATTAGAAATTTATAAGGAGGAGACCTGCTCTTGACCCAGGTATCTGATACTTCTCACTGTGACAGGTGGGTTTAACGCCGCCTAGGCCTTGAGCTCGGCTCCTAAGGGACTTTTGAGAACAAATTGGCGCCCACCGTGAGGCGGCGGTAAAACTTCTCCCCCGACCACATCTATCATCGTTCACGATTTTTATTTCGTCCTCCAAAACCTCTCGCTCCTGCAAGCAAATCCCATGGAAGCCGTTACTTGCCTTACGAAGTGCGCGTCTCATTTCTCTTCCCTCACGAGGAGATGCTTCTTCTCCAAAGTTAGCTCTCACGCGTCGTCGCGCGAAGATCCGAAGAACAACCATGTCCAGTGGTCTTCCTTGGTTGTCCAGGCATCGACAAAGGCATCTACGCTTAGGGATGTCAAAAAAGCCCGTACCCGCGGGTAAAATTCGTTGCGGGTCAGATTCGGGTACTTAAATGGGTACCCGCGGGTGACTGTTAACAGGTATCTGAGATACCCACATATAAATGGGGCGGGGCGGATTTAATGGTACCCGTACCCGCGGGTACCCGTATATATGTAATTACTTATATATCCTTACCTAATATAAATATATATGTAATATTAATTAATTAATTAATTAATTAATATATTAAAAATCGTAACTCAATTCTCAAATCTGTAAGTTAACCCTAGCCGCAACAGCACATAGGCATGGCCGTCTAGAGACGAGAGTCCAAATCCAGAACCCTTCAGCCTTCTCAGCCAGCGACTCAGCTTCTTTCCTCCACAACCACCGTTCCATCTTCCGTTGTCTTCATCTCCGGTTCGTCTTCACGGCAGAGCTTCTTCGCGGCAGCATCTGTCTCCAGCGTCTCCCGCCACCGTCGCGCGTCTGTCTTCTTCGCAACAGCGTTTGTATTATTTGCGGTAGCGTTTGTCTCCAGCATCTCCGGCCAACGTTAAGCGTCTGTCTCCATCGTCTTCTTCGTGACAGCGTCTGTCTCCAGCGGATTCTTCTTCAACAGCGTCTTCTCCGGCAGCATCTTCTCTGACTGCGTCTCCTGCTGCTTTATGTCCGTCAAGGTACATTTGCAAGGAAAGCAAGACAAATACAAAAGTTGATTGTGTGTGAAATGATTCTAAATGAATGAATTAGTATTAGCATGGACTAACAATGGCAAGATGCATTTTATTAGGTGCAACATTAGATTTCTGGTGGTAAACATATGCACATTCATTTTGAAAGGGAACCAGGGAAGCAAACAGATCTAGTACGAAGCAAACTAAGTCTCAAGTCTAATCATCTGCATATTTAGTTTTTTTTTAAAGTTTTTTTATTTATTTATTTTTGCATTTTTAACAAGTACCCATGGATACACACGGATATCCGCGGGTATCTAATACCCGTTTAAAACCCGTTAAACGGGTACCCGTGACGGGCACGGGCACGGGGCGGGTAGCGGGTAGCTATTACCCGTGCTCGCCCCGCCCCGTTGACATCCCTATCTACGCTAGTCGTCTCTCTCTAATCTCCTCGGCGTCCCTCACATAGCCACCGACGATCTCGTTCACGAAGAGCTCACCTCCTCCGGTCCCCTTTATTCCCAGTTTGTAGTGGCAGCACAACCTTCACTATGAACAAATTTAAGGCTGCAGCAAATGAGGTTGCCCAAATGAAACATGATGAAGAATTTGCGAAAACAATTGTAGAACTTGCGATCTGGTGAACCAAGAATTCTAAAAGGTTAGTGTAGATATTCGATTTACTATGCAGTTATCCGTTATTTCAAATTTTTAAGTTTTGAAAAATCTTATTGGTATATAGCTACATTAGGAAATATTTGTTTACTATTCCAAATCCCTCGATATGCGCTAACAAAATGGATTTGGATTCCCGTGATAATTTGACAATTGAAGTTTCCAGGCTTTGATTTTGTCTCAATTTCATTGGACATTTGTTTAGAACTAAATCTCTTAATGTGAGGGAAAGGAAAACTTACTAAATTGAGTGCAATTAATTATTAGAAAATATATCTGCATATATACATAACTAAAAATATATATTCTTTCAAATAAATTATGATTTTATATAATTTTATTAATTAGGCTGCTCTTGTAGTAGTTAAGAAGTATTTAATACGTTTAAATAAATATATTCAATTAATATCTTTTTGCTTTTACTGAATTCTCAATTTTAATTTTGATATTTTAAAATTTTAAAGATTTTTTGTATCAATCAGGCAAAAATATTCTCCTTTCTTTTATTTGTGCTACAACCAATTTAATGTTTTATTCTCGCTGTCGTGTAATGATTTCATGCTCAATCTGAGCAAGTTAAGTGCACATTTTATATAACTATAATTAAATTTATGAAAAAACATGATGAAAATTTAACTTGGAATGGCTATTATATTTAATTTAATAAAATTTAAGATTGTGATTTCAGCATTAAATTATTGTTTGAGGCCAATAAAAATTGGTTTAAGGTGGTTTGACTAAAAGTCAAATTTTTATTTAAATTATTTATTAAAATTAAAGAAAGGAATAAATATATATAAATATTACATGCATCTATCTTATTTAAATTATTTATTGTTTTTATTTGATTGTAAAAAATATTAAGAAAGGAAAAATGGATATGTTAAAAAATACAACGTCATGTGTAGCAAAATTATAGTAGGAAATTATTCTTAAAATACTAATTGTAATATAAATATAACATAATATAACATATGAAACGTCAATGTGTTTAAATTTTGATTTGAGGAACCAATTGTTATTTGAGGGACCAATTATTAGAGATTTATTGATTTTTACTATTTTTCTTAATTGAGTTTCATTTCTATATGATTGGTAATTTAAATTTGTTCCTACATACAGTATGACTTTACATTGATTAATTAGTTTAAATCATTTCTTATTGTACAATGATAGCATTATTTTGGCTATTTATTTTATATATGTGTTTAGTCTATGAAATTCAAATTTTACTCCGGTAAATCCTGATACTTTGGTAAATTACTAAAACTAATTATATTGTCTTAAATGAAATGTATTTAATTCCCATTACACATTGTTTAGCCTTAGTTAGCTCAATGATTATAATTAATTTACATAAACTATATGTATAAAATTCAATTTATCAATCTCGCAAATATATGCAACAATATTTTGTTAATAATGTCCAATTCAATATTTTCGTTAAATTTAATACGCAATAATATTCAATCAAATAAAATAAATTTCCTGTTTTTATTATCATTATTCATCTTTCATCAATTAAATAATGTTGCTTTAAATGATTTTTTTAATTATCATATTAGAGAGCGTAAATATTATTAATATGACAGAATTAATTATATATAAATATTGTTTTAATTACTAATATAAATTCTTTTTGCAAATTACGCTCTCATAACCAATATGATGGCATGATGGAGGAATGACCAACTATGAAGTCTTATCTTTCGTCAAGTTTCTATATAAAAACGAAAGAATTGAAGTTGCGATCCACCAAGCAAATTGGTGAGGACCGAGCTCTGCTCGGCTTATTGAAAAACGTTGAAGCTACAATCCACCAAGCAGATTGGTGAGGACCGGGCTCTGCTCGACTTATTGAAAAACGTTGAAGATACAATCCACCAAGCAGATTGGTGAGGACCGGGCTCTGCTCGGCTTATTGAAAAACGTTGAAGCTACAATCCACCAAGCAGATTGGTGAGGACCGGGCTCTGCTCGGCTTATTGAAAAACGTTGAAGCTACAATCCACCAAGCAGATTGGTGAGGACCGGGCTCTGTTCGACTTATTGAAAAATGTTGAAGCTACAATCCACCAAGCAGAGTGGTGAGGATCGAGCTCTGCTCGGCTGATTGAAAAACGTTGAAGCTACAATCCACCAAGCAGACTGGTGAGGACCAAACTCTGCTCGACTTATTGAAAAAATGTAGAAGCTACAATCCACCAAGCAGATTGGTGAGGACCGAGCTCTACTCAACTATGAAAAGTATAAAGCTACAAATCCACCAAGTATATTGGTGAACTCGGCTATGAAAAATATGAAGCTACTAACATATCCACCAAGTAGATGGTGAGGACCGAATAGGACTCGACCATGAGTTCAAGTAGATTGGTGAGGACCGAATATGACTCGACCATGAGTTCAAGTAGATTGGTGTGGACCGAGATGAACTCGGCCTTGTATTGAAGCTACTATGTCGATGCCACCAAGTATATTGGTGTTGGCCGAGATGACCTCGGCATAAAATTTGAAGCTACTGTGTCGAAACCTTGCACCAAGTAGATTGGTGTGGACCGAGATGAACTCGGTCGTACGATTAAGTCTGCGAGAAAAGTTATTAGTCAAAGTAAAGGAAAGGCCTCGTACTACTCAGTAAGAGTTAAGAAATCTACGAGGTATTTTCTAACTTATCTTAATACGAATAAGAAGGTGCTTATAAATATTTATGAGGTGATTTTTTTATGATATCTTTCAAGTTGAACAATTTTTCAGCTAAAACAAAAAGTATGCTTTTACATATCCTGTTATGAACGTTATAATTGTTTCGTTAGGGTGTCCCACCTCGGGTACAACCTCAAAAAGTTAGGACCTCTTCGAGCTCTTCGCCTTAGGCAAGCTAGGCATGAACTCGGGAGGATGTGTTCCGTTAGGGTGTCCCATCTCTGGGACGACCTCAATAAATTAGGACCTCTTCGAGCTCTTCGCCTTAGGCAAGCTAGGCTTGAGCTCGGGGGGCTGTGTTCCGTTAGGGTGTCCCACCTCGGGGATGACCTTAATAAGTTAGGACCTCTAAGGCAACACTATCTAGGTGAGCCTATTGGACCACCTAGGAGAGGGCCATGATTAGCAATTTATAAGTAGGGGACCTGCTCTTGACCTAGGTATCCGATACTTCACTCTGACAGCTGGGTTTAACGCCGCCTAGGCCTTGAGCTCGACTCCTCAGGGACTTTTGAGAACAATAACCATGTTTGAAATATATAAAATTGTTTATTTTGGTGTAAAATTATCCAGATAGTGACTCCTTCTACACTGATTGACCTTCATTTTGTGCGTGACGTAGTTGGCTCAAGACATCCTCCTACTCTGCTCTTTTTTTTTGTCGATATATCAGTTCATTGAAGAAAACCAAACGACACTTACATGACTTGTAGGATGCTAAATAAAGAGTATTACAGCGATGCACTACAAATTAAAATAGCAAAACAAGCACGCATACTCATAAATGTAGACTATTTAGCAATCCTAAAATACAACTATTATAAAACAATTTGAAGTAGCATTGGACATTTCTTTAAATTTTTTTTATTCCTTCCGGAGCAGTACAAGTCCAACAACAGCTCAAAGCTAACACCTACTCATCATCAACAACAACTAAACTAAATAAATCAGTACTGCAAAATCGAGCTTCGGTGGTAGAGGTGTACCAAGGCAGCATATGCGTAAAACAGTGCTGCAAAAATGCTAATATAGTGGCTCCAATAGACTGTTAAATAGTAAAACAGATGTAAAAAGACAAAAAAACAAAAAAAAAAACACAGGACAGAGAATCTCATGAAGAAGAGGGTGGAGGTTATGGAAGTGGAGGTTGGAAAGGAGAAGAGAAAAATGAGTAAAAAATGGAGAATAAAGTTGCAAAAAAGAAAAGAAAATGGAAACAAAAAATATAACTCTCACAATAGAGAGGAGAAAACCCATCTAAAATGGGTAGGAGTACTCCCGTAGAGGGAGAGGAGCCCCCTAAGGGGCTGGCTGCGGCGCTGCTTTCGTTGACGGTCAAATAAAATGTCACCTCTTCAAGACGGGTCTCAACTTTCGACCCAAAAAAAAAGAAAAAAAAAAAGAATGGTCTCAACTAAAAGCGAGCTCACTCGATTTCAAGCCCATTAATTGAACCTAGTTTCTGGCCCAGTTTCAATTATAATAGTATTTGACCCAAAAAAAAGTTATAATAGGCAATGATGGGTAGGGAGTCTAAAAATTGTCTATTTATTTTCAAATTATTTTAATAAACAATTTGTTCGATACACGGTTTTTTTAAAAAAAATGACTTTTTTATTTTAAAAATTAAAAGTATGAAATTACTCTCCAATATTTTGAAAAACTTTTTGAAAATTTCTGTTTTTTATGGTATTATTACAATCACATTTTTCCTCTTATATTAATTGTCAGTATTTTTTTTATTGAGGTGTTATGTTTTAATCAAAGAGATCATAAAAGATAGAAAAAAAAAGGGAGACGTGTAATTCATTGGTTTCCCCTTTGTGAAGTTTATCGATCCATTCCACTGAGTTTAAAAATTTTAAAAATATTATTTATCATATTCATGACATGCATTTTATGTTTGTATACTCCCTCCGGTCCTATTTATAAGAACTTTTTTAGGGTGGATCTTGGTCCTTTTTATAAGAACTTTTTCAGATTGTCTCATGCATTAATTATTTTTTGACAAAAATACCCCATTAGTGGAGGTAGGTGCGTAATTAATTAGTAGAGAGAGTATGACACAATTGAGTAGTTAATTGGAAAGAGAAAGATAATGAGTCTTAATAAATTCAAGGGTAATTTAGGAAATATTATACACATTCTTGACAAATTTATTGCAATCAACTAAATTAACCAACTTTCTTAATCCGTGTGATATAGTTAAAAGGTTCTTATAAATAGGACCGGAGGGAGTATAAAATATCTCGTGGCTCTTGGGGCTATTGTTAAGAATGCAAAAGTGAAAGAATTAATATAACAGTTTTTCAATAAAAACGTATCATACTCCATATTACTTCATTTTTCATCAATCTAGCTGGAGTTTTAGCTACCCCTGATCAATACTCAATTCTTTCTCTCATGAAATTGTGATGATCGGGAAGCGTGCATGGAGAGAGGAAATCTACCAGAATGCAAAAAATTCGTGAAGTACTCCTGGATTGGCTTTAAGGAGATACAGAACAAAGACTCAGCTCCTTTCATAGTAATGAAATAAATGTTGCACCACCAATAGTTGGCACAACTTTCTCTGTCTCTAACTCCAAAATTTTCTGTGCCAAGCATATAGTAGTATTATAAGCCATCTCAAGAATGCAACGACCTCATGTGTGTAATGTTGCCATAGCATGCATGTGCAACAAAATTAAAGCATTCAATATCACCATGTTGTGTATTTACTGCATGCATGTTAGCATTTAGTGACTGTCGTTGGCGCAACTTTAGCTACGACACACATACCCATTTCATGTTTTGCATTAATTAATTTGAAACATTTATTGCTATATCATACTCAACCTCAACGCCTTTAGAAAGCATACTGGAAATATATAGTAATCAAGCATTATGTATTTTGTCAATATTAAGATCATGAAAGACATGATACATCAATGTACTTTGAATTTGCTCATCAAAACCTATAAAAGCACTGTAGCTAGTGATCTTTCTTGGATAAGTGACTTTTGCTTTAGATTCAAGATTTCATTTAGTAAACTTTCATATAGCTTATTAGGACCTCAAAATAGGATCATCATCAGATCATCATAATTTATGAAAACTAGAACCAATATACACTTGATTCATGTAACAAGCAGAATGCATGTATTCAGACTTGAGTGCAAATAATGTTAATAATGGCTTAGAGATTTATGGCCTTTAGGGAGTTAGTTAGGAGGCAACTGTATATTCTGTTATATATGTCCTTATAACTGATTTGGTTAATTGTTTGTAATGCCTATATAATGTAACATATTCATTTCCAAGTAATCAATGAGTAAGTTTATGCACTGCCAAAAACTCTCTTCTCTCTGTTAAACATTCTTTAAACTGTATCTAGTTTTATCTTCCATCGATCGATCATTCTTGAGTGAGTTGAATAGAGTTTTGCAGAATTAAAAATAGATTCTGCATTGAGTGCGAGATTTATTCAGAATTAGAATTTGGATGATTTCTTCTAAAACAGAATCCACTCAGAGGGAAGAAATAATGGATAATGAGAAACATTAATTATTTCCTTACCATTGACATTATGAAAGATAATATAATGGATCGAGTAGAATGTCAGTCCTTCCTATATGATCAGTTTATGAATGTGTGACACGTCTTCAAATTTTACAAAACTTGTATCATGTTAATCATTTTTTAAGGACTAAAACAAAATATTTCATCAATGGTTGATTTGTGACTAGTCTTATAGTAGAATTAAATTAGAAGTCTTTAATGATGGTGAAGGGACCATATTTTTTTCACTATAAAAATGGAACCTGATAGTAAGTGATCATAATTAATGACTTTCAAATTCTTAGTAAGATAAGATGGAGGAGCAGCAGTCACACAGTGAGATAATAGGGATTAGTAGAGGAGTATCATGGGTTTTCCCATGGATCATCTCAAAAGTTACCAATAAGAGAGTTTAGAAAACTCATATAGTATTTGATTAAAAAATGATTGAAATGATACAAGCAGTCCCTATTTATAGGCTAAACTATTCCGCCACTAAACAACCCAAACAAAACAGAAAAGGCAGAAAATAATAACAGAAATTATTCTTTTAACAAAAAATCTTCTTGTAATCGTAAAATACTTCTAATAATATTTCTAATACAAATGACATATAAGCATGAGCCATTCTACACACTTGGGACACCACAAGTTGATTAAAAAAAATTTTCACCACCTATGTTTTGTCGTTTGTTTTTTTTTAATCCATTTTTTAAATATTTCATTATAATTACAATTTAAAGGAAAAAAGTCACAAAATTTGATTTGAAAATCAAGGATGGTGTGGAGTGACTCATGATTAATGAAATAATCCTTGGTTGGGAAGATATTGTGATCAGGGTGAGGGTCTGTTTGGTTTATATTTCCATTTACTGTTTTCATTTTGTTTCCTATTTCCTTAAATTTTACAAAGGAAAAACTGAAAAAGCTGGAAACAGCAAATATTTGTTTCCAGCGTTTCCAGTTTTTCCTTTATAAAATTTCAGAAAACAAGAAACAAAAAGTGGAAACATGAAATGAAAATGCAAACCAAACAAGCCCTTAGGATTGCACTTTTATAGTGAAATGTAATCATTAAACATCAAAGACACTTTATCATGACAACTAAGGACATTGGGTTCATTTAGAACGTCATAAGATTTATTAAAATATTTTTTTATCAAATTTTTTATCACCTCTACTTTTTATTTGATTTTTCTTTATTTAGTAAATAATTCATTAAACTTACATTACGGGAAGAAAAATTACGAAATTTGATATAATGCCCAAGAAAGGTGTGCTTGGAGCGTGTTAAATGACTCAAGCAACAATCCATTGTGACCACGTGCTCCTAACAAGACTTGTATTTGTATAGTAAAAAAATGTGGCCATTAGCTACCAAAGACATTTGATCGTGAACAATGAGTATGAGGTCCATTAATCGACAATTTTAATTTAATATAGAGCTAAGGACCGTGCTCTAAGTGTGTGGAGTCAGGAGAAAGAACCCATGATTAGGAAATTATTGTGATAGAAATATCTTTTGATTTTCAAATAATTAGAGTTTTGGGTCATGGAACTTATGTTCTGAACAACATTGTTTTGAATGGGATTTGATCATAACAAAAAAGGATATGAGGTTCATTTGGGAGATCATGGGTTGGTTTTTTTTTTTTGTCAATTTTTTCACCATATATTTTTTAATTTGATTTTTTTATTTTATTAATAAATAATTCACCATAATTACATAATTACAATGTAAGGAGAAAAATTAAGAAAGTTGATTTACATCGAGCCTAAATGTTGATTTCCTGAGTGGACAAATGTGTGGAATGATTCCTGAAATAATTCATAATTGGGAAGACATTATGATGCTCTTAAGATTGTATTTTTGTAATGAAAATGTATTGTAATTGGCTAACAAATATAATTGATCATGACCAAAGAGGGTTTGGGGTTTATTTGGGACACACACAACGAGATTGATTTTTTTCCCCAAAATTTGTCACGACTTGTATTTTTTATTTTATTTTTATTTATTAATAAATAATTCACTATAATTAAAATTTAGGAAAAAAATATGAAATTTGATTTGAAGCTTAAGAATATATAATGCTTCAAGTGAAATATAGTGTAAAATTACACGTCACATCCAAAAAATTATATATTGGTGGGTTTGGTTTATCAAGCACATTAATGAACTAAGGATATAATTCATCCCCTGACTTGAGTATAAATAAAAAATCACATATAATGAATTAAAATATTAGAAAAAATCTTAACAAAATTCACTCTAACTAATGAGATCATTATAAATTACCTTTTATTTAGTTTAAATTTTATTTTTTAATAACTCTTTTTAATGAATCATGTGTCAATAGAAGAGAATATGTCACTTGAAATTAAACAAATTTCAATAAAATTGAAATATTTCATCGAGGGTAATTTAAAAAATACAAAATATTTTTTAAATGATAATAAAAAATTAAAGGAGATTAAATAACTTTCTTAATTAGTGTGAACTTATTTATTATTTTTTTTTACTTATATTTAACTCATACATAAGTTTATTTCATGAAATATTCCATTTGTTGGGTTTAAATGATCTTCATCTTTTAACCCATATTAACCAAAGCTAATTCGGATTTGGATCTTCTCAAGTGGAGGGAAGTTTTAACAAGACCATCTTACCTAAAAATTTTGTGTTTGTATTACAAGGTTTGAGACAGAAAAAAATTCCATTTGTCAAATTTCCAATATCAGATTGGTATATGTCTCACGGTGAACCGGAATATGCCTAGGCTCACCGTAGACAGAGCCGTGATACTCAAACTATAATCATGGAATGGTCAATTATCCCTCCATCCAATAAGAAAGCTTTTAATTTTAACACAATTAACTCCCATCAGATAGATCAGAGGGACTTGACAGAGGGGAAGAAACTTCAAACTTCAACTTAGAGGTAGCTAGAGATATATAGATCAAGGACTAAAGTACAGATACAGAGGTGGTCCAGGGAAGGGAAGGGAGAGATTACTTACTCATTTTCTATTCCTCTCATTTTGGTGCAGACAGAACGGTGGGAACAGAAAAAAGTTAAAGATGATTAGAAAGGAAAATAAAAACAAAGTAGCAAGCAATAAATATATATATATATATATAAACGTTTGCAGTGTAGCAGAGGATCAAGCCCCTGTCTGTCTGGTACAGAGCCTAGCTAGCTATAGAACTACAACTACAAGTGCAAATCAAAAGAAAAGAGATGTATATAATTAATGCCATTATAGAGAAAATAACAGGTAAGAAGGAATGGGTATCTGCCTATTCTATATATATGGAACGAATTAATGGTACGGATATTATATGTATATAGGTTGAATTTCCTTCAAAAGTATAAGGTACACTTACGTGCGCACGTTTTGCACTTTGCTAGACGTATGATATGATATTAATAAAGTGTTGTATAGTAATAGTAGGAGGAGTGGAGTTATGACCAAAACGCCAAAAAAGTTGTAGGCACTACACTAATCAACCACAAGTATAGTAATGCTACCTCTCAGGATTCAGGAAGGTCTACTTCAGTTTCTAAACTTGTTTCATGCCATTGTACTCCCAATTTTCTGCCTAGTTTCCTGTCTGTCTGCCCCAAACAGAGCTCACTGAAAGAGAGTTCACCTTCAACATGCATGGTCCCCTTTTCATCATATGTCAGAAACCTATATATATATATATTAAATGATCGATTTATACTTATAACAAAGAAAATATGTTGTTTTAATTTTCTCGCTTTTGATCTCATCATGTAAGTAAAGTAATGTAACTTTATATTAAATGCATTCATTTTACTTTCTTGTTTATCAAAACCATTTTTACCGTAAAAAAAGTATAATATCTTATATTTTATAAGTACGGTAAATAATATTTTTATTTTCTTCCTAATTATTACTCCGTGATATGAGATCATATTTCTTTCTTTTCACTATATTGAGTTTATGAAACTTGATTGTCACCAAATCAACCATAGCTCAGGATCTTTTCTTCATGACTTTAGTCAAATTGAGAATTTAATCTGCAAACTCTCATTTTGTTGCACAATTCTTGTCACTCCAGCTTCTTTATATATGAAGATTGACTTTGGTCTAGTTTCAGATACCCCAGATGTAATCTGGCTTTCCCAAATTTATATACTTAAGCCGAATCTAAAACACTATATACAACATTCTTGTCTCTAATATATCTTATACACAGTTTGGTTCTCATCACATCTTTGAATATCCTAGCTAGATGCACTCTGTTAACTCTGTTGCACCAGCCAAATTTAATTTGATTGTGCGTTTTCATACTCTAGTTTTCAAATTCAACTCGGCTTTCTCCTTTAACCACTTGAGTTTGATTACGGGTATTATTACAATTAAATATTTACTATTGTATATATACTAAGTTGTGGCTTATATGACAACGCATAATCATGAGAAGAGCTTTGGATTTCACATATTCTTATTGAGAGTGAAGAGTCTTTAATTGCGACTAACTGTTAGAGTCTCACATTGTTTAGAGATAAGACCAAATTATGATATATAAGCATTAAACACCCTTACAAGTTAATTTTTGGGGTTGAGTTAGACCCAGGTAACCCTGACTAGGATAGCCCTTAATCATAGGGATACTTGTAATTAACACAAAAAAATTATCTTTCTTTGTTATATTGATTAATTATCTTTCCTTATTGTATTTACTGTTATGCAACATTATATAGGACTAAAAATAAATATAACCTCATATATTCTGTAAGCTGGGAATAATATTCATATGTTCATTTACCATAATCAATAGTTTTTGTTGTATAAATAATAATTCTTTTATTAATTTTAGTTTTCTTAAAAGAAATAAATGACAAAAAGAGAATGAAAAGTAATGTGTGAGTACATACTTGTGCCTATATTCTTTTCTTAACGTCTATTCCATCCATGCCACGATTTTGCATAAAGAGAGTATAGGGTCTCAACCTACCTATGCATGTATCTTCCAAAAACCAGTGTGTAGTCATTCTGAAGAATGACAGCTGAATCACAACCTTGTATCATATATATATATATTTTCGAACTCATTAACTTATTCTCATAGCTAGTCAAAGCAGATCTCAAGTACTATATGAATTTAATTGTATCTCTTATAAGGAGAAAAATATATAAAAGCTTTTTATGTGGCTTAATAAACAATGCACCTTCCAATTCAGAGTGACGGCCATGACCATTTACATAAACAAGTTTTTTTTAATATTTAAATTTATTTAATACGTCTTATTATTACGCAATAGCTGGGTAATGGGTCGGGCCACACCGGTCCGCTTAAGCCCGCTGTTAAACGGGCTTAACCGTTTGAGCCTGCGTGCTAAATGAGCCTTCTCTTTTCTGGTCCGCGTAAGCCCGTGGGTTAGCGGACTAACCCGCGGGCCAGCCCGTTCAAGTAATTAAAAATGATTTTAATTCAAAAAATGGTTTTAATTCAAAAAAATTATAGAGAAAAACATAAATTTTAGTTTTTTTCTTATAAATTACAAATGAATGTTTATAAATTAATTCACTTGAATCAAAGATTATAAATTAATTTACTAACATCACCATTCACCAAACATAAAGACTAAAGAGTAAAATAAAGGGCTTAAAAATATAATACATAGTTCTAGGATTTTTTTAAAAAAAAAACTAATTTTATTTTTTGTGCAGATTACTGCAGTTTTATATAAAAAATAATAATAAAAAAAACTAAATGGTCCCCAGACCAGCCCGCGGGTTTGCGGGGAAACCCATTTAAGACTGCAGGTTAAATGGTTAAACCCATTTAGCTCGCTTCTTATATGGGCCTCTGATTTTGTGGTTAAGGCCCGCATGTGGTGCGGGTTTTGCGGACCGGCCCGCGGGGCCAGGCCCATATACCCAACACTATTGAGTGTTTGTTTGGTATATAGTTGAATAAAATTAATTCTAGAAATCAATGGTTGAGATGAGCGGGGCACATTTTACAAATCACGTTGAACGGAAGTGATTTAAAATCAATTCTGTGAAACCATGATTTGCATTATAGTAACGGTAAAACAAACCGAGGCTGATTTGTTTGGTTAAGAAGAGAAATAGGAAAAAGATAAATGAAAAAGAGAGAAATGGGGAAGAGAGAAATAGTAATGAAATAGGGGTGATTTATAGGTTGTTTGGAGGGAGAAAAATATAAGAGAGATATGAAAATGAGTTGTTTGATTTGATATGAGTGATATGCGAGAAATTGTATTTTTATTATTTTATCAATTTAAAAGGGGAACATATATTTTCAATAATCAATTCATTATGTCCAAGAATTGATTCTGGGTTTTTTCTTCTACATCTGTTTTTGAGCCTGTTCGTGCACCACCGAGCACCGAATGCGGATTAGCTGCAGTTGACTGCAGTGCAGTCAACAAATCCGGACCGTCCGATGGAGATCGGACGGTCCAGAGGCCGAGATGGTTTATTAATCATCTCGGCCTCTGGACCGTCCAATCTCCATCGAACGGGCCGGATTTACTGAATGCAGTGACTGCGGGGAAAAATGACTGCAGCCAATTCGGGTCCACCGAGCACCATGCACACATTGTTCTCATTTCGCCGACCACCATTGAGCACCATAGCTGCTTCAATGCCTCCGTTTTCTCCGTCACTACAACACTCCGTCTAGTCTATCGCTGCAACACTTCGTCTTCTCTGTCGCGCAACGTCTCCTTCTTCTCTGCCGGGCACCACAGCGCGTTGCGATGTCTCTGCCGCATCGTCTTGTCTCGATGCAGCCTCCTGCAACGCACAACACACCCCGTCTTCGGCGCACAACAATAAAGCACCATATCGCCTCGTCTCTATTGTTTCGCCGTCGCCACCTGCAATCTTGGTCATAACAGTCATTTTCTTTGAGTCTTTAAAATTCTTGTCGCCGGAATGAGACTGAAAACTGTGATTTTCTAATGTTCGAGATGAGACCACAACCTTGCAGCCAACGGTATGGTGAACCGCAACACTGATTTCTCGCACATCTCTTTTTAAAATAGCGAAGAAATTAGATAGGAGTCGGTCCTACAAACATTTGGTATTTCTTCTTCATCGCTGCACGGTACCAAACTGGAGAAGTTGCCCATTTCTCACGCACTTCTTTCCCCTGTTTTTATTTCTCTTCCATCTATGTTTAACCAAACTGAGGCTATAGGTTGGGATGCACTCTCACCATTTTTCCCGTAATAAAGTTCCTTAGAAATTAAAAAATAATTTTAAATTTTTTACAACAACTCTCTTTTTATCTGTATTTTTTTACCATAGGTATCCACTATTATCGGGGGTAATCTTATTCGGGACTTAGTTAAAGTCAAGACCCATCGGTCCTCACCCCTTCCTAAGAGTGTGTTTAGTGGGATGGACACGAGAATTTTTCTCATAATCTCAGTTTGCGTTGCCAATAGGGGTGGAAGTAGGCCGAGCCAAGTTAATCTTTGCAGGACCCAAGCCTGACCTGCATTATATTTTCATGGCCTAAACCTGGTCTCTTACCTGTCATAGGCAATTTTTCCAGCGGCCTAGTCTGACCTGTTTCAAAGCTTGGTTAGGCCTATTAGTCTGTTTGAAAGTTTGTTTCATATCATGGCCTTTAAATAGACCAATAAGTTTATTTCTAAATAGGCCAATGCGTTTACAAACTATTAGATTTACTTTTCGATTATGTAAATATATATGTCACTAACATATATCTTTAAATAGGCCAACAAACTATCTCTAAATAGGTCAATAGAAAAAAATAAAAAGTTATATATCATTATACTATTTATTATATATATAATATTTATATGTTTATTAAAAATAATATTATTTATAAATAAACTAGTCTGTCAAGTCTATGAGAAAATTCACAGTTCTTCATCGGAGATCAGACATCAAATTCACTATTAATTTGATTATTATTATTATTATTATTATTATTATTATTATTATTATTATTAATTTGATGAAGAATTACTCTGTTTTTAATTTTAAATGCTACTTCAGGTAGTGTTTCTAAATTTCAAGTACTAGCAAAAATGACTTTAATTTTATATATGTTTTTATTTTCAAAAATTTTTATATATAATTTTAAAAACTCAAGTTTTAATATAATTTTATCAACTAATTTTATTAAATACTTTTCATTCAATTAGTTAATTTTTTCAATTTTCATTTTAAACTTATAATTTTAAACTAATTTTTTAACTTTCGGTTAGCGTTTCATCAATTTCCACTTAATATATCAGTAGATGTAGATGTCAAGTCAGTACACACCTTAAAATCTGGATAATTGTATCTGATTAAGTACTGTTTCATTTGTCCATTGAGAGTCGCACATATATCATTATTATGAAGTAAATGACTATTGACTGGAATCGCAGAACGATATATACGGAGTATATCACCATATCAAAGTATAAACATATTAATAACTTAGCAATGTACCAAGTACACGCAACAATAACTCATGAACAAAACCTATATTTGCAAACCATAATTCATTTGTTGTATCTGACGTTTACATTCCATCTTCTCGGTTTTTGAACGGATCAATTTGATCAATTAAATAAAAATATGAGCGTTTAATTTAAGAAGATATTTTTTATTTTCATTTCTTTTTATTAGTTTCAATTACTAAAATATTTTCAATTTAGATTATAAAAATATTATTTTGTTTTCTATTTTTAAAAATTTATAAAGGAAATTGTGAAAATAATTTTGTATTATTTTTTATATTTTCTGACTAAATTCTGAAATATAAAATGAAATGAAAATGAATATGTTGATATTGTTTGTACGTAATTAAAATTAAAATTAAAAAATAAAAATAAAAATAAAATCAGAAAATATTTTCTTAAAATAAACTAGCCAATTAAAATGGATAATATACTTTGAGATCCAAAAAGAAAGAAAAAAGAAAATGAAAAATGTGAAAAATAATATAATAAATAAAAAAAAGAAAAAGTAAGGAAAATGAAATATTGAAGGTGATATAAGAGAATTGACTGGAAAAATATATCACAATTGTTCATGCAAATGCCTTGCTATATCATAAATTTAAGAGTTATATTATTCATCTAACATCATAGTTTGGTTTGGTTTATAGTTTATTAAAATTTTCTA
Organism: Sesbania bispinosa; assembly: GCA_026901365.1. Classification (NCBI taxonomy): domain Eukaryota; kingdom Viridiplantae; phylum Streptophyta; class Magnoliopsida; order Fabales; family Fabaceae; genus Sesbania; species Sesbania bispinosa. The sequence continues at coordinate 278,777 of QLOH01000295.1, read as the reverse complement.
CAATCAACTATTGAAAATAACAAATGATATACATATTGTACAAAAGTAATTGAAAATCAATTCTATGCACCGTGCACCATTAATAACCAAACAAACATATTGTTGTACAGTATATAGAGTAAATTACTCCAACCTCCCATCTATTTTACATTTCTAACACAAAACCCCCTCTATTTTTAAAACCTACACAAAACTTCCTCTATTTTGAAAACCTACACAAAACCCCAATTAATATAATTTTTTATTATTTATTAAAAAATAATTTTTAAAAAACCCAACATTACCCTCCGGACCCCCTTTCCTCTCTAATTGAATTATTAGAATTGTTAAATGCAATAAAATCCCAACGTGAAAATCTTTGTCTTAATTCATTCTTCTCGTTCTCGTTCTCGTTCTTTCTCACTACCCTAACGTTTATTATTTTACATATTAAGTTTTTTAATAATTTATGAAGCTTTTTTTTATTAAGATCCATCTTAGTAACTTTTTTTAATCTATTAATACTTCATAAATTAATCTTAATAAATTATTTTGGTTCACTTTATTAGTTTATGAGTTTTTAGTTAAATTTTCAATATGAAAAATTTTAAAATAATTTTTTTTATTTTACTGGTATGAAACTATGATTTTTATTATTCAAAATAAAGTATTTGAAAAAAATGTATGAAGTTTTTTTTTTTTGCGTTTTCTTTTATTCACCGACACAAAAGAAAAAGAATAATAAATTTATAAAATATAAGGAGTTTATCTAAAAATAAAAAATTGAGTGATTTTTATATAGTGAAGAAAAATCCATAATTAGTAAGGGTATTTTGGTCAATTTAATATAAAAAATAATTGTTGACTGTTTACTAAAATTTCTATTAAATGTATCAAAAAATAATGAGTTTAAGTGTAATATACTTTTAAAATTGGAGGGGTTTTGTGTAGGTTTTCAAAATAGAGGGGGTTTTGTGTTGGAAGTGCAAAATAGATGGGAGGTTAGAGCAATTTACTCCAATATATATCTGTTTACATCATATTATCTATCCCATTTTTTCTTTCTCTATTTTATTCTTATCTTACTCATTGTTCTATATATACAAAGAAATAATTTGTTGCGTATGAATAATTTCATTAATTTTAATTGAGGCAAAATTCAAGTAGAAATCAATGGTAATAAATATGGCCCCCCTCGATTCAATCCAAACCTCTTGGTGCTTACTTTGCCCAAAAAAGTTGCAATTACTAACCCACCACCGCTTTCCAATCAAACACAAGAAGATCGAGTTCCCGTTCTTGACTTTGAAACCCCCCAACCCCTATTTATTCCCACAACAACCTCATCCATTAGAATAATCCCACACTTATTTCAACCCCAACTATTCACCCCTTCTCTCATTAATTAATATAGAATAGAAATAGAAATTGTGGTAAAAGAAAGAGACAAAGTGATCAGATCACCCATGCACCCGTTGAAAGCCCTAGCAATAAGAGCTTTTTCTCTGCCATCTCTGCAACAACAAGATTCCTAATTAAGTCCCCAGCATGTATTCCTTTCCATGTTCCCTTTGCTTCTCGTCCGGGGGGAATTTCCTTGTACTTTAAAGAACCTCCACACACTAAAGCAATTTTTTCCCTTCTCCACTATTAATGCAAAAGCTAAGCTAAGCTATACTATACTACTATACAGCAAGCCAGGGGATGGGATGCATGGTACTCTCTCTTATCATCATTCCCTTTTTATTTATTTCCCCTTTCCTTTCTTGTTTATCTTTCTCACAGGCGATTCCTGTTGCCTTTCATCTACTTTTTATATCATATCTATCTATCTATCTTTAATTTAATATATATAATCATCTTCTTTTTAGCTTTCATTTTAATATGCATGTTAACTTTTTCTTCAATTTTATATTTTTTAGTAGATGCCAAGATGCTAATTTGTTTGTTTTAGTTTATATATATACATGAACATGAGTGATATTGGTAACTGATTTTTCATTAATAGTATTATTATTGTAATAGTGAATAAAATTGGTGAGATGCAGGGTTACAGAGAAGGCAGGGGTAGGTGAAGAGGCTATATATATGTCATGTTATGTGTTGGCTCTGAGTGTGAGACCAAAAAGCAAGAGCAACAAAAAGGGGTCTGCTTCCTTCTAGATTGTTTTCTCATCTGGTTGGCTGTTTTTGATATCTAGCTTTCAGTTCAGTAATTTCCAGTAGTCCATCATCATCGATCATCATGGCTTCTAATAGACACTGGCCAAGCATGTTCAAGTCTAAGCCCTGCAACCCTCACCACCAATGGCAGCATGACATCAACTCCTCTCTCATGTCATCTGCTTGCCATAGAAGCCCTTACACTTCAGGTTTCTCAAACTCAAAAATCACTTTCATTTATTATAAATAGTATCTTCAACTTCAGTTTCACTTTGGAAATTTCATGGCAGTGGATATTGATTGACGTTTAATTTTACATAAAATATAGCTAGCTAGGTAGAGATCCATCCTAGTTTCTAATTAATTGGTATTTATTTATTTGTAAAAATTAAAGTACTTACTTTTCTTCTTCTAGCAGCAGGTTGTGAGGAGAGAAGTCCTGAGCCAAAGCCAAGGTGGAACCCAAAACCAGAACAAATTCGCATACTGGAAGCAATATTCAACTCTGGGATGGTGAATCCTCCAAGAGATGAGATAAGGAAGATCAGAGCACAGTTGCAAGAGTATGGCCAAGTTGGTGATGCTAATGTCTTCTATTGGTTTCAGAACCGCAAATCAAGGAGCAAGCACAAGCTTCGCCATCTCCAGAACTCAAAGAACGTGCAGAACTCAGAACCCCCACAAAACCCTCCACTCTCTCTCCCTCTTCCACAAATCACTGCACCTAATTCATCCTCATCTTCTTCCTCTGAGAAATCTTCCCCCAAAGAACTAATACCCACCAAGGTGTTTTCCATTAATTCCCCCACCGCCTCTGTCAACCAAACCTATTTTCAGACTGACACCACTACTCTTCTGCCACCACCACCACCACCTGAGAATTTCTTCTTCCCAGTGCAAGGAGTGGTGCCAAATACAGTGACATCACAAGGGTTTGGCTTCTCTGAACTTTCCAATGTGGTTCAAGCTCAATCACATAACTCTGGTCCTTGCACTAGTCTTTTGCTTAGTGAGATCATGAGCCATAATGAAGCCTCGAAGAAAGACCAAGATCAAGAGAAGTCTGTGAAAATAATGCACCAAACTCCACAGCTTAATTTCTGTGTCACTCCCACAAGTACTGTACTTGTACCTCCCACCCCTTCCACCACCATTACTGTTCCATCCCCCATCATTTCTCAAGTTCAAGGTAATTAATTAATTAATTTATTTATTATAAAGTCATATATATATATAAAAACTTGATCCAGTTTGGTTATATATGCATGCTTATGATTCTCTAGACATGATATATCTCTTCTACAATGCATTGTATTTTTCATTCTATAAGTTGGGATATTGGCTTTGCTAATTTAAATTTTGCTTCTCTTTAATTTGAAAATGTAAAAGAAAGGAATATATAGGGGATGGATATTAATTACCGAGGGGTCATGGTTTTGGGTCACGTGTGCATGGCCTTATTGGGTTGGGTTTAGGCGTTTAGCTAGCTATGCTATTGTTGACTTTGTGATTCGGCTTGCACATGAGGGATGATTGGGTGTATCTCAGGCATTGGAGATCCAGGTGTTCCGGCGAGATCAACGGTTTTCATTAACGATGTGGCATTCGAGGTAGCGGTGGGACCTTTCAACGTGCGTGAGGCCTTTGGTGAAGATGCTGTGCTTATCCATGCCACTGGTCAACCTGTTCTTACTAACCAATGGGGTGTGACCCTCCAATCACTCCACCATGGTGCATCTTATTATCTGGTGCCCACCTTAATTAAATTAAATTAGTTAATTCAAATTTATTTGATAGGAAGAAAAAAAAATATTTTGTAATTTATGTGGATCAAATTATGTGATCATATATTTTCCGTATATGTTTTGCAGATATAGGAAGGAAATAGAAAGCTGAAGGATGGACTCATCAAGAATGGGGGGTTTAGATAGATATGGTGTTTTTCTGTCTCTTTCGATCGCTTTTCTCACTTCCTACTTCCTTTTTCCTTTTATGTTTGTCTTTATGTGTGTATTTTACTATTAGCGTTATTAAAAGTGGTTTGTAGTCACTGCTCATGAGAATGACTTGAGATGGGTCCATGTTCTTCAAGTATGGATGGATATCATCATGACTATGTTGACCAAAATATGTACTTTGTCTTTTCTCCCTTGTCACTTCGAACCAAACTATCTTTATTACTTATATGATATTGATATATATGAGGGTTGTGTATGTGTTTATCCGTTACATGTTCGATCCCTACTATTGCCAATCCAAATATATTATTAGTAATGCCAAATGTAGTTAAAATCATGTGCGTTTTGATCTATATACTAAGGATACCGTGATTGAGAATTTGAAGTCCCATTGAGATGGGTTGCACATGATTAATTATAAATTGGAATTATTACTTCTTATTCAAGTGCAACTTATGGCACTGCTATTGCTATATAGCTTCGCAATGATAAAGTGACCAGACATGTTCCAGATATTACCATTTTAAATGGAATTTCAATGAAAGATAACAAATATTTGTGCATATTTGAATCCATGTCTCTTAACGTTTTTTAGGTAGTACAAAGGTGAAGAAAAAATTATTAAAAATGAAAGGAAGTTTTGAAAAATTATAAAAATTATTAACTTTATATGTATACTTATCAATTAATCAAGCTGGCAAAAATTAATTTGTTTTCTAACTGGTATAAATTAACTATACAAATATTATGGTCGTGTGAAAATAATATTTGAAAAAAAATGGAACTTTGCATAATGTTAATTTAATTATAACTTACACTATATATATAATTTGGAGTATATTTTCATACACAAATCATTAATATTGACAAATTTCGTATCAAACTTAACAAATTTGAGTTGAAGAAGTCCCGGTTGGAGATTTTGTAGCGTAGTTTGATAAAAAAAGTGTCACTGTATGGTATTTAAAAGCGTATCTTGCTTACACGAATCAGAAAAGTCTGACCCGAAACGGAATGGTACTAATGTTTTCACACAAGCTGCCAAAATTTGTCTTCAACTGAGCCAATTATATGTATATATATTAATTAATTGTGTTAATTCTCAACTCAACTCACTCACTGTTCCTTTCCCGTGAAATTGAATTGAAGCACTGAGAACAGAATAGGAGAGTAGTTGTTGACGAGAGGTGACAGGGTGCAGTGTACAGTTACATTACAGATTGGTTTACGTGTTATTTGATAATAACAGTGTTTGTTTTGATGCCTACCTCCCCTCGATTTGACAGTGTGATTTCGATATGTCAACAACACCTCAGAACTGATCTCTCTCTTTCTTTTCTTGTTTAATTTGTATGTGTATACGCTTTGCTATGCTATATTGCTATGTCACACCCAAACATCCCTTTTCTTTTCTTCTGCATGAACCATCACGTATATATATGATGATGATCACAAATTATAATCATGGCCCCCACGACTTCACTCGCTCTTTGCAAACTCATATGATGTGAATGGTATTTCTGCTTCCCTTTCTTTCTCTTTTTCTCTGTGTCTTATATGTGGCTCTCTTTACTTTGTTTAGTGGAGAGTGTGTTTGTCTTTCAGACTTTTTGGTCGCCAGAGAGTTTTTGTTTTGACATGAACATGATATTTGGTTGCAACAGAGTGATTTTATTTATTTGTGGTTATATATATCCCCACGGCCACGAGGGTGCTAGGTTAGGTGAAGGTGAAGGTGAAGGAACAGTCACCCTGATTCTGATTTTGATTGGATTCTTCTGAACAATTGGATTAATTTCTCTCCAATTGCATTTTTTGGATAAAAGTTGTTCCACGCGTGCGTGTCAATAAGGTTGACCGTAGTAATATGTGTTCATTTAAGTGGAAGAATTCAGAAAAAGTCAAAAAATAAGGGCTAATTCAGAGTAGCTTTCGGTGAAAATCAAATCACTTTGATATATGGGGCAAGTTTTAAATTTTGAACCAACGGGGAGAATCAATTCCAAGTATAATTGATTTTAGATCTCATTCATTCAACATATTTTGTAATTTATTTTTAATCGTTAATTTTCTAGAATCAATTCTATTTAATGGTATGTGAAAGACTTACATGATAGTTGTGTAATCCACATATTTAGGGGATCCATATGACATGGGTAAGTGGAAAATGGAGTTTGTTAAATGTATATATGGAAGAAAAAAAAACCCTCATGATAAATTAGAAGTAAAATTCAATCATATAATGTTTGAAGTGTTGCTAAAATGATTCTTAATTAGATTAGATAAATGAGAAGTGTTGGACTCCCCTTTAAAAACCCTTAATTACATATATGAAATTTGTACAAGACCACCTACAAAGTGAGAAATAAATTAAGAAAAAAATAAAGAAATGAGAAAGATGTGATGGTTGACATGTGATAGATAAAAAAAAAATTATTGTGTAAAATATGAAATATTGCACAAGCTTATTGTACAAATAACACTACTCCAACAAGAATTATGGAAAAAGAATGTTAAATTTCAATCAAATTAATGACACTTAATGAGGTTTTAGATTTTGCAAAAAGAATTATGGGAAAAGGTTTAATTTTAAAAGTGTAAAGGCTTAAGATTCAATTAACTTGGATTTTATAATTAATGAACTGGTTTGGTGTGTTTTTATTGAATAATGTAGTGTACTTATATATGGTAATTTATTTGTATTAGTCATTAAGGAAGTCAAAATTAAGAGAGGACCGATTGACCCTTTAGCACCATTTCTATTCTTATTTAATTTGTCACTAAGGTAGAGTTTGATAGTGGAACAGGATAATATGGAACAGAATAGAACGAAATGGAACAAAACAATAATGTATTTATAACCGTGTTTGGTAACAACAGAACAGAACGGAACTATGTGTTCTATTTTGTGTCCGGTGCTTGTTAAACAGAATAGAACACCATGTTTAATTACATATATATCTCTATCCTATTTAATGTTTAGTTGAGTAAAAAAAACTAAACTGAACATAATAGAACATTTTTTCACATTTGCTATTTTAGGACTATTATTATATAATATTCTTAAAAGTTATTAATATATTATTATTTATATTTTATAATTATTTTCTAAATACGTAAATATGAAATATTTGATAAAATATAATTTATAAAATATAATTAACTTAAATATATTGTTATTACTATGTAAAAAACACGAAAGCGTTCCATTCAAGGTCTGAAAAACCAAAATAAAATTAGACAAAAATTCAATAGTCACACAAATCAAATTTACTAAAAACGTTGATATATCAACATTCATTAATCAACGTGTGTGTATATATATTAACGTTGATTTGAATGGTCCAATATCCTCATTATTTGAATGGAAAAAATAGTAAGTCAAATGATGCAAAAAGCAAAACAAAAGAGAAAAAGAAAACATGTTTTTGTCCTTGTATGCAGCGGGAGCAGCGAACAGTGCAGAGGGAGAGTGAAAAAGGAGCAACGAACAGTGCAGGGCGAAAAAGGATTACAGCAAGGGTTTTATTTTTTAGTTGGGCGTGCAGTGAAAGAGTTATAAGGATAAAGAGTAGTAATTTTGTCATTAAAAAATGTTTAATAAAATGTCATGTTCCGTGTCAATTGGTTCCACTTTTTTTAGGGAACAAAAGTTTTTCACTATTTTAATCACGTGTCCGGTTCTGTTCTCCTTTTTAATTTCATCAAACAGAAACATAACTCATATGCCCCGTTTTGTTCCATTCTGAAGTGTCTATCAAACGTTACCTAAAGGGTTATGTGGCTTAATGAAGAAGACACTGACTTATGAAAAAATTTAAGGGCTTTAGGATCAATAAAAGAGAAGTTCAGGGTTGAAAATTTCTTTCTTACAATATGTTGATTTAGGATAACCTATAATTGGTAAAATTAATCTATTTTGAAATACTTTGAATTGACGTTAAGCTTGAAAGTTAATTTCATTAATTAAAATTAATGTCTTTGAGATTAATTAATATTCACCATATCTGTCTCGAGGATGCTCCTTCTTTCCTTAATTGTAAGATGGGTAATCTTCCTTTGATGTACCTTGGATTGCTAAGAGGTGCTAACACAAGGATAATGAGTGCTTGGTAGCCATTGATACATTATAATGAAGGCTCTCTCTCTTCTTTGAAGGGTAAGCATTTTTCTTTGGAGGGTAGATCGAATTACCTTTGCAATTTTGGTTTGGATCATAACTTACTAATATATATTTTTGGGTTTGTCTACAGTGGACCATGGTTCACGTGGTCCAAAATGTGAAAATATAGTAATTTAAATTCCTAATCATCAAATTTAACGCTCATTTTATTAAAAATTGATATTAACATAGTTTTCAATTGCTTTTATGAAATATTACTTGAAAATAATAAAAATTCAAATCGATATTATCATATAATGTAAAATTTTGCCTTTTAACTTTTAAATTGATATATCCTCAACAAAATTAGCATATGTTGTATTGTAAATCCATATTTTTCCTTAAATTAAACTTAAATAGTCATATAAAGACTATTTACCACCGAGCACGTGGATCAGCTTGTAAGGGGCTGTTCCAGCTTAACCAGTGGTCTCGAGTTTGAGCCCTGGGAATGCAACTGTGTTAAGTACTCGGAGGGAGAATTTTGCCGCCCATAGAGGTCCTACCCGGCTTGACAATTGCCTCCCGTGGAGGATACCTGTGGTCTTGCACCAAAAAAATATAAAGACTATTTAATAAAAAATAAAATTATCTATTCACCTTTTGTAAGCAATAAAATATAAATTGGACTAGGTGGACCAAAATTTGATCCATCCTAAAATCGTCCTGATCTTTCTTTAAGCTACCTAAAATAGTTTTGAAGAATCTTATTAGCATCTCAAGGATTTTTTTATGGAGTAGAGAAGAAGATTGTGTGAGGTAAGTTGGGATGTTGCTTGTAAATAAAGGTGGAGCTAGGGCTTGGGTAGGTTAAAAATCTTGAATGGTTTAATTTTTCTCTTTTTACAAATTGGCGATGACATTTGTCGAAAGGAGAAGATTCTATGTGGTTGTAATTTATTAAATTAATTTTTTATTTAATTTTTTATTATGTCCTTTATTTCTTATTTGTTAATTTCTCTTTCATTTTAATTGTCTATTAACATCTCATTTATTCTCTTAACAATAAAATTGACAAAAAAAATCCTCCATAATGAACATAAATAGATAAATAATTTGGAAAAATAAAATTTAGTAAATGCCTAAGTGGACTATTATTTTAAAGTGAAGGGAGTAGTTGGAATTTTTTTCAAGAGAATACGGCTAATAAATATCCTAAGAACATTGACCAATATATAAATTCATAATTAAATAAAATATTTTTTTTTTCAAAATTATGATATTAATTATATTTATTATATTAAACGTTACAATTTTTTTTAAAAAAATTATTTTTAGATTCTTAATCTGTGAGGCATTACCCTATTAATAAAAAAAATACCTTAAAAAAAACCTCTCTAAAAAAATGTATATTTTTTATCATTATTGTATCTATTTTATTCCACGATCCAGAGAATTACGTATTGTTTGTTTGAGGTGATTCTATGAAGTTTGTTTGAGGTGATTCTATGAAGGGAGAAGTGCGAGAGAGAGAGTTGGCAGAGAGATGGTTGAACCATCTTGTTTTGAACTACACAAGAGAGAGAGATTGAGCAAAAATCAGAGGCGAGCCCCACATGGAGTTGTTTCTCTCTACTGCAGCGGAGAAATAGGGACAAGAAGGGGTGACATTTATGAAATGTCTATTATGTCCCTGTTAATATTTACAATCAGTTGTGCAATTTTCTCCAATTCAAGGGTAGTTTAGTCTTTTTATCTTTTTACGCATCTCTCTCACTCTCATTTCTCCACAACCAAACAACTATTATAATTAATTTCTCTTCTATCTCTCCCATATTTCTCTAATACCAAACAACCTCTATTTCTACTCTGTTTTTCCAATTTTTCTCTCTTCACTATCTCTCTCTTCCTTATTTCTTAACATAAACCAATTAGATGGTTAAGGTTCAAGCTTTTGTGCCACCTGAAGTTGCTAGCTAGTCACGGCCTCCAATAACTAATTAAAACACAATTGCAAACCGTCCACATTTAATTTGACACACTCAGCCGTGGGTGTAATCTTTGGACATCTGCTACCTTATGCATGAACCATGTGAACCAACAATTTTAAGTTTCACAATAAAATATGAGCCCGTTTGGGTAGAACTTCTACAGAAATACTTCTAGGTGAAAAAAATAGCATGAATTAAATAAGTCAAATGCATTTAATTAACTTCTCCATAAATTAAAATTAGTCTTTGTAGATCACTTATTCCAAAAGCTCTCCCATTTAACTTCTCCAAAATTAACTAATTTTAACTTACTGAGAAGTTAAATTCATTTGATCTCTTTGATTCATGCTTTTTTCTTCATCTAGAAGTACTTCTGTAGAAGTTTCACCCAAATAGGCTCTATATACGATCTGACGCCCCAACGGCTTCACTGACTGCTTCGCACTTAATTTGCAAACTCATATGATAGATGTGAATGATATATATATTTCTCTTTTGAAATGTAAAAACCTGTATAAAAATTTCATCAATTTACTGTTAAATCAATTGCATGCAGAAAATATTGAATATTTCAATAATCACCTATTCTCTAGAAATTGCTATGATCATGTTATAGTCGATCTATACCCAGGCCAACACAAACACCACAGGACCATCCCCAAATTAAGGATCTTCGTCAACTAATTGATGTCAAATCCTCCATCTCAGACACATTTACATTTGCCTATATATTTTTTATGCAACTGTTTATAATTAGTACTTTGGTTTCAAACAGACACTTGTAATTATATATATATATGTATATATATATATATATATAATGAAAAAATAACATTGTATAGTATATATTGTTTCTATCACTTATCTATCTTCTCTTTCTATCTTTCCCTGAGTGTCTACACTCCATATATATAGATCGATATATCTACATAGCATTTTTCAAAGATTAATTTTATTTAATATTAAACCTAAAAAATATATGTATCACAAAATGTAAAATACATGTCACCGGCCAAAAAATAGCATTTGTTACTTTGGTTATCTCATTCTCAAAGATAAAAGTTTAAATGTTATAAAGGAATAAATATAGATATACTTATACAAAAGCATTGTTAACCTATAATCTCTTCCGATCCATAATTACATTTTGAACAATATTGAATTAATTAAGAACCAAACTTATTATAAACTTTCTAAATACAAACAATGTTGTTTGATATGTTTCTTAATTATGATCTTTGAGATATAATTTTAATCTACTAAAATAAAATTTTCATCTAGAGATGTAAATGAATTGAGCCGAGCCGAGAACCAAAAACTCAAGTTTTGACTTGTGAAAAAAATTGGTGGCTAAGCTTGACTCTTTTTTTTATGTATAGAAGGACCTAGAAAAGGCCAAAAACAAACAAAATACACAGGCTAATTATCCACCTCTTTGGATAAAAAAACCAAGAGTGATAAAAAAAATAAAAAACAAGGCAGCAAAAGGAGGAACATCCTCAAAGACTCTAAACTGTTTAGATAAATTTCGCAAAACGATCTGCCAAGCTTGACTCATTTATTTAAATGGGAAAAGCTTAAAGCTTGAGTTCAACTTGTTAAAGAAAAACAAAGTTTGAGTTTACTTGTTCAACTCATTTATAACTTCATTGTTTTTATTTTTATTAATTTTTTTAAAATCATTTTTAAAGTTTATCTATTTAGTATTCAACAAATAATTTAATATTACATGATAATCTAAAAATCAAAATACATTCTTAATATACAGTATGTGTAGTTAAAAAATCTAGAATATTATAATTTTAAAATTCAATACATAACTTTTTAATTGACTAATATATATAAAAAATATTTCAATACTTATTTTCATATATATAGAGCAGCTCTTTTGTTTTATTATTTGTTTTAAAAAAAACTTATAATTTTACATTTTATTTTTTAATTTTTACTAATCTTATTTTAGTTTTATTATTTTATATTAATTAATTATTATATATAAAGTGAGTTATTCACGAGCACTTAATGTCAAACTTAAAATATAATTTAGATTTGACTTAATTTAAACAATTGAGTCCAACTTTAAGTTTAAATTTATTTGCTTAATTAAACAAATGAACTAGATTGAATATTTAATAAGTGGAGTTTAAATAGTAAATAACCCTACTTTCATTCATGCAAAAGCATTTTAAGAAAAAAAAAACGAAAAGAGTGAAACTGAAAGGCTTCAACATTAGAAGTTTAATCCCCAATATATCACCATCAATAAGAAAATGATAGCCACCGTTTACTTCCACTTGATTATATTTTCTATAAATGCTAAAGTAGTATTTAACAGACAGTTTGTTGATATGGTTATAACATTTAGAGAAAGCTATTTGAAGTAAATTATTAATAGAAATGGCAAATGGTGACGTAAATTAATTAGTAGGGACATCAATAAAATTACTTTTGTGTAATCATTTGATTAATGAAAAAGAAGTTTGAATAGCTCCTATTTTTTTTAGTATAGATATCTGTTTTAATAGGCTCCTCATTCCTCTTTAAGAGAATGTTTAATGGATATTTAACCTAAAAAGAGTGTTTACATAAGTGATAAATGAATAATACACAATTTATAAAAAACATTATATGAAATTAATTTAAAATCAATTCTAATAAAATTAATTTTGATGCAAGCTAATATCTAAATTGACACTAATACTTATGCACCGCTATTTAAGAAATAAAAAATATAAAAAATTATATTTATTATTTTATTATTATAAAAAATGCAATTAGCTCCATGATTTTCAATAAAAAAATTATATTTAATTTATCACTGCAATTTCTTAACAATACTGTTTGGCATTTTGGTCACCACTGCCATCGTTTTTCCCAAAACAATTTGCCCATAAGAAAACCCCACATTTGCAGCATTGCTGTTTCAATTCGCTTCTCATTGTTACCATAAGTTCCTTTCTATTTTTTATTTTTTTATTTTTATTAATTTTCTTTTGACGTTGATCCAAATCTGGATTTCAAAATATGTTTCTTTGATTCTTAATATAGATATAGATTCACAGCAACCCATTTGAATCTCGGAGAGAACAAATACATCAAAATCATTTTTTTCCTTCATTTTCTCTCTAGCCAAAGACAAGAGAGAAAAGAGGGGTTTGCGTGGCAAATGGGGGCGTACAGAGCCGATGATGATTACGATTATCTGTTCAAGGTGGTGCTGATTGGGGACTCTGGTGTGGGAAAATCCAACCTTTTGTCGAGGTTCGCCAAAAATGAATTCAGCCTGGAATCCAAGTCCACCATTGGGGTTGAGTTTGCCACCAGAAGCATTAAGGTTGATGATAAAGTTATCAAGGCTCAGATTTGGGACACTGCTGGCCAGGAGAGGTGAAGATTCATTTTCTGTTTTTCTTTTCTTTTCTTTTATTATCTCCTTCATGCTAGAATTGGGTGTTTGTTTTTTTGTTGGTTATGTTAGCCATTGCCCAATGCGTTTTAAATTTTTTATGAATGTACTTGATTTGATTTGTGATGGCTATGTGGCTATTGAGCTGCTCTTCCATCCTTTATGCTGATCATTTGATAAGAAGAAGCATTGGATGTTTTTATGGATTACTGTTTTCCACCGTTGTATTTGGAAAAGGGAAAATGTCATCTAATTAGAAATTTGGTTTTTATTATTTGTGACGATTTGAATTGTATTTGCAGGAGCCACTGTGTTACTATATTGTTATTGAACCTCAATGCAATTCTATTTCAAATTGTCACACAAAATACTATACTATATTGTTATTGAACCTCAATGCAATTCTATTTCAAATTGTCACACAAAATACTAGCATTTCTGCCTTGTGTTTATTGTGTTAAGCTCTTACTCTTGATATGTAAACATGTCAACGTCGTCATTTAGGCGAATTCGTAGCATATTTGAAAAAGATGTTACGAGTTGCTGGTAACCTTGTAACGTGAGGAATAGTAAGCTGCTCTTAGCACATCTGGACCATTTTGTTGGTTTGATTTACTCTGTATTTGACCAGGGCTTGAAATTGGCATGTTATATCAAAATGACTTCTAAAATCTTAGCTTTTAAGATTTTATGTTGTAATTATTTGAATTCTGGTGCTGCTAAAATGTTGCAGATTTTCTCCCCTTGTATTTAAGATTGACGTGGGAAAATCTTAATAATATTATTATGGTTGTAGCAGCATGATAAACATTCAGGAGTTGCTGATAATTGTTTATGGATCATATGTTATGTTACTACCTACTGAGAAATAGAAAATGTTAACTCATGACTGGGGCTAGTATTGTTATGATTACTATGATGAAACCTCCTCCAACCACCAATCCTTATCTCAGTTCTCAATTGGAGGGGTTATTATTATGATCGCTTAATACTAATGCCTGAACTTTATTGCAATATGGCAGCTAAAAAGAAACATGTTAACAAACTTGTTAGCCGAAGAGTTGTAGACCTAAAATCATGTGCAAAAGTGGATGTCTGTCAGCTCCCCAATTTGGTTTCCTTCTAATGAAACACTAGTTCAGTGAAACCTATAAGCAACTTTTCCTTTATTTGATTACATTCTGTGCGACTGGAATTTATTTCCTACACTTAGTTTAGCTGTGTTCTCTAATTTATACATCTCCTGGTCTGCTGTTAATATTATTCTTAAATTATATCTTTCTTTATGTTAATTTTTGTTTTCAGTGATCCAATGCTGTTAGTATTGTTGTTTTATTTCCAAAATGACACCCTCAACAGTTCCTGTTCATTCTGCTTTAATATATCTAAGTTGAAAGTTGAAAATCATAAGGATTTTCTTTTCCAGCTCACTTACATTGATCATTTGATGCATTATATAGTTTCTTAATCAGGCCTACAGTTAGATATCTTTAGTTCATATAATCACTTACATTAATCATTTGATGCATCATATAGTTTCTTAATCAAGCTTGGTAGTCTTGTTGATTCATAATCCCAACAAGAATCTTTAGAGTAACATCACCTAATTTTGTCTTTCACATGAACAATTATTTTCAATGCTGTATTTTACTAACTTTACAAATAAGATACCTTAGTTTGCTTTTCCATTTCTAAAGGTACCGAGCAATTACAAGTGCATATTATCGAGGAGCTGTTGGTGCTTTACTAGTGTATGATGTTACCCGCCATGTTACATTTGAAAATGTAGAGAGATGGTTGAAGGAGCTGAGAGGTCACACAGATGCCAACATTGTGGTGATGCTGGTTGGGAACAAAGCAGACCTACGTCATTTGAGAGCAGTTTCGACTGAAGATGCCACAAGTTTTGCAGAAAAAGAGAATACATGTTTCATGGAAACATCTGCCCTTGAGTCCATGAATGTTGAAAATGCCTTCACAGAAGTGTTGACCCAGATCTATCATGTTGTAAGCAAGAAGGCCCTTGACATTGGTGATGATCCAGCAGCATTACCAAAAGGACAGACAATTGATGTTGGATCTCGTGATGATGTATCAGCTGTGAAGAAAGCTGGATGTTGCTCTGCTTGAGTATGCAGTAAAAAATTTCTGTACTTTTACTTTAAACCTATGCCCTGTTTATATCCTTGTAAAGCTCACCCTTACAGCTCGAAAATGATTGTCTAGAGAGCATCATTCTCTAACTTTCTGCTTTGGTCTGTAGAGAAATCTGTTCAATATTAGTCAAATGTTTATTTGAGGAAACTTGCACCTTCATTTTGCTTGGATCCTTCATGAAGGTATTAATTTATCTAATTTCAGATTCATCGAAGATTTACCTAGGCATCTTCATTTTGTTTGTTCTTGTCTAAGCATCTATATGCTTACTACCTAATTTATGTATTTTTTTTCTTGTTTCAATTTCCTAAAGTAAATTCTGTATGTGCAAGAAGTAATGTGATTTTTCGCCTTGTTTCTGCAAAATTGAGTGTTGGGCTGGATTTTAGAAGTTGCAAAACACGAGTCGAGGTGGTAGGAAGAACTTTTGACTATTTGTTAGATTTGTCGCTTAAAACGAAAGGTGCTTTAGAGCCTGTTTGGGTGGAACTTATACATAAGTACTTTTAGGTGAAAAAAAAATAACATGAATCAAAGATGTCAAATGGATTTAACTTCTCCATAAGTTAAAATTAGTCTTTGTAGACCATCTCCTCCAAAAGCTCTCTCATTTAACTTCTCTAAAAGTAACTAATTTTAACTTATGGAGAAGTTAAATGCATATTGACCCCTTTGATTCATGCTATTTTTTTCACTTAGAAGTACTTCTGCAGACGTTCCACCCAAACAGACTCTTAGTTCCAAAAACAAAGGAGAATAATATTTTCTTTTTTCGGTTAAAAAATAAAATCTCTTTTTCATACTTAATATAATAGTCGGGTGTCGGGAAAACTATTTAAAATACAATTCTGTGTTGTTTTCACAATAATGTCATTCAGTATTAGATGACTCGATCTATTAGCAAGGTACTCGATAATATAATGTTTTTTTTTTTTTTGTGATCAAAGAGGGGAGGGTACTCAATATAAAGATGATTTATAAATAGTTCCCATAATTATACTCTAAATTTCACATTTCGCTCAAGCAGTTTTTCCTCCTTTTCCTGCTCCTTTTGCCAAGTGATAGAACACATAGATCTTAACAGGAAACAACTTCGAAAGTCAATTAGAAAACTTAGTTTAATCAGTTATTAAAAGTTTTCTGCTATGTTAAAATATCTAACAGTGAGTGAAATGAAAGAACAGAATGGGGTGAGATAAAATGAAATAAAAAATAATTGATGAGTGAAATGAAGTGCATTTCATGATATTTCATTTCATTTTAAACAATCCAAATAATAGAATCTTATATCATTTCACTTCATTTCATCCTTTTCAATCAATCCAATCCTAAACTTAATAATTCGGCTCAATTTCAAAAATTTGGGGGCCGATGAGTGTCAATTTGGTTTAGGTTTGAACATCAAACTGAACCAATCTTGAACTAAAGTGGACCATAATCACTCATAAATTTCAGGACGGGATGAAGTATTTGCATATGTACAAACTTTTGTTTTATATTCATATCAAAACAGTGACAGGAGCAAATTTAATAAAATCAAAATAACAACTGTGACACGAGATTATAAACATTAAACTTCTATTGCGCATTGCAATGAAGGAGAGCCTTCAGGTCAGGGCAATGTCAACAAAAAGTAGCTCTGTGTAGCTGGATTTCAGTATATAGCGCCTGCAGTATAACGTTTTTATGAACAGATGAAGGATGATAATATGCATAAGATATTGACAACTTTAGTTTATGCAAATGCAGAGATAAGTTAAGCTTCAAACATGAAGGTAATAATAAAATAAGAGGAAACCAACTCTTCTGCAATTTAACCTTATCAAAATTTTTATCTAAATTTGTTCATTATATTCCAGGCTTCTAGCCAGGATTTAACAATAATTTTCGATTCGAATATAAAATTCTTGAAATACAATTTATGAAGTCAAATACATTAGATTTGGCAGAGATATGAAAGGCCAAGTAGTAGACTTACACAGTCCAGTAAGACAGATAGATGAGTATTCATTCCGATTTGATAGGGGTAGGAAATATAAACATAAAAGTCAATCTGAATCATGCAGTAATGCTAACAGAATGAAAATACCCATGATACATTAAACATAAAACTGATGCCTAGTGTTATGGGAGACTGGGGAAAAAAGGCAGATTAAAACAAGAGCTATACATAGAAATAGTCCAATTCCAGATAACTGAATACAGCCAGCAAATAATATGCAATCAAGGCTCCCAGCAGAGAAATTGAATTCAGTAATTTCAATTCCACCTTTTGAAAGCTGACTCCAAAATTCAATTAGTTCACAGAATATCAAATACCAACATAATGGGGAACCAAGTTAACTGTTGACCGCAAATTATCTGTATGATACATTAGAGGCGGCAAAACATGATTAAACAGTAACACTCCATTTGGACATTGAATAACTTCTTGTACCATGTCCATGAGAAAAGTAAAGCATCAAGGCTCAATGTATTGTATGCAATGCACCCAACACAGAAAGTTGAGAAACTTTCAAATGGACATGGCATAGTACATGGTCACTTAGTTAATGCCCCAAAAGGCATAAGTTTCAACAATTAATTAGCTCAGCAAAATAATCATCTGAGGACATGCTAGGTCGGAGTGGAACAGATAGGTGGGAAGTGCACGAAATTTCCCTTACTCTACGACATACCAGAAGCTGTAGTAATCTAAGTTGAAATTGAATGGGACCAAAAAGGCTTAAAATTGAATGATCCAAACAAATCAAAATACTAGCTTTAATAGTTTTCTGAATCCCAAAAACCCAATATAAGTTGTATCATCACTAATTCCCAATAACCAAAATGTCAAATTAAAATAAAAGTCAAAGGGTGACCCCAAAAATTGCACAATGAAAATGAAAGAATCAAACACCAAAATTAAAAAAGAAAAAAGCATGGAAGTGGAGGAACTGACCTAAAAGAAGGGAAGGCAAGAGCAGGAGGAGCAGAATAGAGTGGTTGCATCATGGGCGAGGTTTGTCGGTGTCTTGATGAGATTGAGAGGAAGGGTTGTTGGATTGAAGAGAGGGTAAGGGGTTTTCACCTTTGATGAGCCAACCAAGGGCAAAGAAGGCAGTACCAGCAAGAATGGCAGTGCCCCAAGCGTGAGAGTACCATTTGCTGTACTGCCTGATGGCATATCTCCATTGATCTCTCAGAGTGGCCGTATCAGGAATCGCTGTTTCTGGTGGGTTCATATGGCTCTTGATCTTGTGGCCTGTGAATTTGGTTGAGCCATGATCCCCACTTGAAGAAGAAGAAGAAGAAGGTGGAAGGGTTTTGGGGTTAGTCTCACTCATGGCGGAAGCACCTTCACTTGCCTGATTGCTTTGTTTAGAGTTCATGGCCTCTCCCTCACAGTCACAACCTTTCCAAGAGGATCGATTGGTTTCATTTCATAAATTATTTGGGGTCGGAGAGAAGTAGGGGAGAGTTTTGGTACCTTCTTGTTTATTTTTTATTAAATGGAGATATAAAGGCAAAGTTACATAGGAACAAGTCATGTACTCCCTATTAAATCATTTTAAAGACATAAAATAGATTTTGAATGAAAAACACGTGTATTGCAAATGAGAATGTGAAAAAATGAGAGAACACAATAAAAAATATAGGATAATAGTAATAGGGGGTCACAAAGTCTTTTCAAAAATTAAAAATACAAATTCTAATAGTTAAAACATGTCTACAACTATAAAAATACTAAGATCATTTAAGAAAGTTAAGATAAATTAATTGAATGGTGAAAAAAGTACCAAAACCCTCTCTCGCTATAGGGTACCTTAGAATTTCCCAATTATTTGCCCCTATTTTCAATTTTAATTATAAAAATATTATCCTATTTCTTTTTATTTTTTATCTACAAAATTATTTTTACCGTTTATCACATAAAACTATAAAAATATGAATTAAATTAAAAAAAAGATGATATGTTTATAATTAAAATTAAAAAAAATAGAAATAAAAAAAGTCGTATTAATGATAAAAAATATATTATATAAATTTATTGTACAAATAAAAACACTTGTATTAATTTAGTGGTATTTATGAGTTAGTTTTATTTGAATTTAGTCTAAAAAAATATAAACCAATTAAATCTAATTAAATTGGTTTATTTTTTAAGAGCTTTTTTTTACGGTGAATCTAAATCCAACCAATTCAACTGGATTAGTTTACTTCAAGTCATCAATTTAATTAAAATAATAAATTATATTTTTATAATTTTCCCTCAGCAGTCATTTTTTTATTTAAAATTTTGAATTATGTACCATTACAAACAAGCTAATTGAAAGGATTTTTTTTTAATAGTAAGGTACTGTTTATGAGTGGTGTTGTCGTATTCGTTGTTATGGAACACTGTCCTGAGATGTATGTTCTATGTTTAGGGTTTAGGATAAGGAGGCAAAATGTGATGGATCCCATTCCTCCGGTTTGGTGATTAAGGGAGGGCATAAGCTACAACATCGATTTAGCTCATAGATGTGGTCACAAATTGACATCAGTTTGTTTGCTGCATCCTTAAATTGTAGGATTTTCTAGTACTAAGGCCGAGTCAAACTGCCAAGAGTTGTTTGTGAAAAAAGGATACAAAAACAGACACATCCAGTAGTAGACTTGCATTTGCATTCAAATATTGCAATAATTCAAATATTCACAAAGCATTTCCATGACTACAACATAAATATATAAGTACAACTGGGAATGGCATTCAATCACCAAATCCATTCCTCTTCTCCCCTTCAGGCAAAACCATTGTTAATAATATTAACAACACACTTTCCAATACACTATTTAGAAATTCGGGTTGAACCCTCATCATTTTTTCTAGTGAACAAGTTTTTCTAAAGCACCTGCCTATATGTGGTCCAATGGGGATTTGAATCCAAAATTGACACACCAGATCTCAATGATTGCATCCAAAGAGGGAAATTAATTACAAAAAAAATAAAAATAATCCAGAACTCATTGAGGTTCTACCTTTGTTGATGGAAACATTGCACTATATTCAAAATCATTATTGAGTCTATTGACATAAGGATGTTGGACATTCCCTCCGGTTGCTTCCTCATAAGTTTCTGATGTTGAAGCTGATTCAGCATTGGGGTTCACTCCAACAAGCTCAATTATGTTTTCAATCTCTTTCACAACCTCAGCCATTGTAGGCCTCTCAGCTGCATATTCTTTGACACACCTCATTGCCAGTCCCACAAACCTTTCTAAACCTTTTGGGCTTGTCACTTTCATCATAGTTGGATCTATAATGGAATGAAGGTTGTATAAATCTTTTGATGTATCCATTACCCTCATTACCTCTCTTACAATATACTTTCCTTGTTCTATTGGCCTTCTTGCTGTCACTAGTTCCAGCATTAACACTCCAAAGCTGTACACATCACTCTTTTCAGTCAACTGTTGGGTCATGTAATATTCAGGATCCAAGTAGCCCTGAATGTATAAAAGGAAATAAATTTGCATTAGCTATCCCTTGTGCAAATATCAAGTTTAAGACTAAATTTCAATCAAAATATTGATTCAATTTCTGCTTTATTAAACAGAAACTTTCTTCTAACAGTTTTAAGGTTTTTTATATTCTAAGCAGTTTACCAAGCACTACAGAAAGAAGGGTCAAAATATGAACACAAGGAAGGAAAAGGTATAATTGTGTTGTATGTAAGTTTCTCCTTACATTCACAAGCATCCCCAAAGCTTCTAATTTTTTCTTTTCCTTAGAGAAATTAGTTTGATTGCTTAGCTACATAGCTAATGCTGATTTCATGTGCATGAAATTTTGAAGGTGAAACATTTTATCGATTAAAGCTTGGACACTATTAAACTTAATATCCCTTTTAAACAAAGGTACATGCTGCTGCTTCTTAAAGTAGGAGTGAAAAGCAATGTTATACAAACCATTGTTCCTTTGACTTGAGTAGTGACATGGCCCCTGTCACTATCAACAAGAAGTTTGGAGAGACCAAAATCGGCAACTTTTGCATTGAGGTGATTATCAAGTAGGATATTGCCTGATTTGATGTCCCTGTGTATAATTGGTGGGTTAGCAAGTTCATGTAGATAGGCCAGACCCCTGGCAGCACCCAGTGTTACTTTCAGCCTCCTTATCCAATCCATCCATATCCCAGACTTTCCTGCATTGACAAAGTCAAATAAAGAAAACTAGTTAAGAAATGTGCCAGGCATTGACAAAGTCCAGAGAAATGAGATTGTACCTGAAAGACTATCCATTAAAGTGCCATTTGGAATGTACTCATACACAAGCATTTGTTCACCCTTCTCAAAACAGAAACCCACAAGACTAACAAGATTCTTATGATGGACCCTTGATAGAAGTTCAATCTCAGTTTTAAACTCAACAGCACCCTGCATAGATTCTTGTGCAGCCCGTTTGATGGCAACCAACTCCCCAGAGGGAAGAACACCTTGGTAAACCTTTTGAATGAAGACTAATATTAGACTTAGCAGAGCAGAAAACAACAAGAGAATAATTAGGGGAAATACTTAATAAAAACCTTTCCATAGCCGCCAGATCCAATAGTATTGGCTTCTGAGAAGTTATTGGTGTATTTTTTTAGCTCTTCAAAAGAAAACCACCGTGCTCCTTTCAACTGAGGAGCAGTGCCACTATTCTTGTTCTGTTCCCAATTTACTACATTTAAAATGACATTGAATCAATCAATAAAAAAACTACTAGAAAAATTGCTTGCATTGCAAGGTACAAAATTAAGCCAAGCTTGCATAAAATCATTTCTTACCAAAAGGGTTCAACTCTGCAGATCTTTTTGCTCTTCTTTTTTGGCGGATGGCATATATCCCTGCAAGGAGTGCTAGTACAAGAAACACCACTACAGCAAGTACTGCACCAACTATAACCCCTGTATTTTTTGACTTTGATCCTTTAGGTTCTCCTAAGTGACATAACAGTGACTGAGTTAGAGAGGAGATAAGATAGAACAGACAAAAAAAATTTAGCATTTTTAGTTCATAATGAGACACTGAATCACCTCCAAAGTGTTCATAACTAAGACCGTTGAAGACGTAAGGGGTGAAAAATGCTGGGGGTTTGTAAATTTGGTTGCTAAGCAGAAAAGAAATGGTTAAAACTCCAGTGCTATTGAAACGGTCAGTTTGAGATGGGAAGACCTCCAGAGTCAACTGAAAATTATCATTAGTTGAATTCTTCCTGGGATTACTAAGAGAAACTGAATCCACAGCAACATTTTGTTTTTTAAAAGTGTCCAGCAGAGTCTGCTCAATTTGTCTGTAGTAACTTGAGTTACTATAGTTTGAGAAACTAACAGCTCTGGATGACAGAGTTCCAGTATAGGGAAATGCACATTTACAGTTGGGGCTTAAAGTCTGACTGTCACTGCAAGATGGAGCTGCACAATTATTTGGTGGGGTTGAATATGAGGGAATGATTTGGTGCACTTTGCAGTAACTCTCATCAGAAGCTCCATTTTCAAGACAAATTTCGTTATTAGCCAGTCTGCAAAAACATTAATAACTGCCTCAGAGAAGAAAAGCCAGCGCTCAGTAGTTTGAGTACATGCAAATAGCTTTAGAAATATTATAAAAAAAAATGAAGCTTACCTCAAATCAAAAGTAAATTTTTGGTTTCTAGGCTTGAGGTCGGTTATATCATTATTCTCCAAATCAATGAGTTGCAGACTGTTGCTGTAGCCATTGCTAAGATTTAATGTGCCACTGAGCTTGTTGTCCTTCAGTATCCTGTTAACACATTAATTTTAGTACAATACAACCACCTCATATTCATAAATCATAACCATCATTTGTTCATATAGCCAAGGGATAATTTAGCTTCATATTGGCATTTCAGCATATTTTTGCACTTTAATGTTTAAAATAATAAGATTTAGAACAACTTTGCATGCACTGAAAAATCAAACACAAATCTCCCCTTGGATGTCTCTACATGTTACTTGTGAAGAATCTATGTTGTTTAAGACTTCAAAAATCTTTTAAATTTCAATTTTTATAAATGTAAGAAATGGATGGTAAAATGACCATTTGATTGTGTACATACAAAGGAATTTTTTTACAATATTAATAATAAAAAATCATTTTGCATTTTGAAATATGGTTTGAAAGGGAATAATTGTAGATATTTTTACAAGTTTGTTCTTGTTTCTATGAACACACAAAAAAGCCTATTGAGTTGTTTTTATATAAAAAATGATTAATGGTTAGTTGATTGATTTGTGGGTAACCTAACCAGTTCAACTTTTGCTAGTTCTGTGGTTACTTGTTAGACGTCTTGAAACGCAAACACAACTTGCTCAGAGATGACACAATGAGTAATTACTAATTAGAGAGAGGTAATAAGGGGAGGAAGGAACAACATACGCTGTTGTCAGATCTGGCAGACTTGTAACCCATGAAGGAATATTAGAAGAATTGAAATTATTGTCGCTCAGATCCCTGCAAATAGTTTCCACTTTCCATAAAAATATATATGCAAATTAAAATCATTGCATTATGCATGAATTAAATGCCTATGTTTTGCATGTTGTTGTTGCATACATGTACATGGTGAGAAACTATTACTGCAAGCATTTCTTCTAGGCAATGTGATTAAAAATTTACACACACACACACATGCTTAGTACTTAGTACTTACACATAGGTGAGACTATTCATTCCAGTAAGATCCGGCAGAGAGCCATCCATTTGATTGTGAGATAAATAGCTGTAAAAATATATCCAATGCATTCTTTCAGCAAAATTGTTTCTTTAGGAAAACAATAACAATTTTTACTGCTAAACATGAAGCTTAATAGGTCATGTTTCTTTAGTTTTCTCTTACAGCTCGCTAAGTTTTCCGAGATTGTTCAAGTTTGAAGGCACTCCTCCGCTTAATTGATTCCTATCAAAACGCCTGTGGTCAAGAGAAAAATATTTAATACAGAGAAAATCCAAGGAAATTAAGAGACAGCATAGCATAATTGTGTCAATGAAGCCACTTGATAGTGTTGAGACAATATACTTACACCACCTCCAATGTGCTCACAAGACTAAGGGTTCTAGGAATACTCCCCGTTAGTTTGTTGCTGTCAAAAAGCCTGCAGGCAAAAAGAATATAAGGGAGGATTAAGTCATCTCATGAGTAAAATTACTTGTTTTAGAAAATATACACTGTCTATGATTGAGTTTGTGACATGAGGAAACTTGACTTTCCATGCCTATATATATTATATATAATTATACTACAAGATATGATGAAGCTTACACGTGTTCTAGTTTCATGCTGGAGTTAAAAAGTTTTGGTGGTATTGTACCAGAGAGCTTATTGTTCCCCATATGACTGCAAGCAGTGACATAATCTTAGATCAGTCAAAGAACTTGAAAATAACCAGCCACATTAGTGTAATAATATCAGCTGAAAATTGACCATGAGAAGTGACATACAAGTGCTTGGCCTTAAGGAGCAGGTCAAGACCTGGTCGTCCTTGGTCATCAGAGACAGGAATAGGCCCTTCAAGCTGGTTATCTGCAAGATCTAGCCAATCAATATTGGATAGATTGCCCAGAGACCGTGGAATATTTCCATTGAATCTGTTAGAATTCAGTGCTCTGCATGAAAAGCAATAAGGTCATAAGTGGTTCATAAATCATAATTTACCATATATTAGTCCAAAGATGAAATATTGAGCTTCAAAATTAAGTAGGGAGTGAACATATGTAGAATGCACACTGCACACTCAACAAAAGATGTTTCATGCTTTTCATATGAAGCATCATCCTTTGTTACATTGGAATAACTTGGACTTAATAATTCTTTTGTATGTAGTCCTTCTCATATAGAATAGAAGAATCGTTAAGATGGAATCCTTACAGAAAGGTCAGCTGCTTTAACGATCCTATCGAATCTGGAATAGGACCAGAGAAACCACAACCAACCAATGCTCTGGAAAAACAGTTATAAAAGAAACAGATTAAAAACATGCTATATCTTGTGAGGGAAAACAAAAGGTGAAAGAGGCAGAAAAAATTAGATAGCAGGGATTCAATTCAAATTATTTATTACTAAATAAACTGCCTTTCTTAATTCTTACAGGGACTTTAGCTTTTGCAAATTCCCAATTTCTCGTGGAATTGTTCCTGTCAAGCCCGTGTTGTAAGAAAGATCCCTATACGAACAAAAACAGCATGTTATAAGTATAGCTACAACTGAGTATTGCATCCACAAATAACCTAGTAAAATATAAAAATGTCCTTTTTGGGTGGTTATTACTTATTCTGTTGATGAATTCAGTTAAGGGAAATTGTTCGATAACTTTCATACAACAAAAACCAAGATATGACTCAGGAATGCCAAATCAGGACAAGGCTCTTATTTCATTAAAACGTGATCCAAGCCAATGTTACTCTCAATAGCGTTAGCATGTATTCACATTTGAAACGTGATTTTGATAGAACACATATTAACTCTGTAACTCATGAGATTAAGAAGTGAAGAATGTACAGAGTGTCTAGTTCAGTTAAAGACTGGATTGCCGAAGACAGTTGGCCCTCCAAATTCAAGCCTGATAGTTTCCTGAAATTAATAGCAGTCTTTTCAGAATAAAGTAAGAAACAATCTTTCATATCAATTTGAAGAAGCCAAAGAATCCAGGAACTAACAATTCGGTAATTCTAGAGTTGGTACAACGAATTCCATCCCAATTACTGCCACAGGGATCTATTCCC
Organism: Sesbania bispinosa; assembly: GCA_026901365.1. Classification (NCBI taxonomy): domain Eukaryota; kingdom Viridiplantae; phylum Streptophyta; class Magnoliopsida; order Fabales; family Fabaceae; genus Sesbania; species Sesbania bispinosa. The sequence continues at coordinate 252,275 of QLOH01000295.1, read as the reverse complement.
ACCCAACTTGATGGTTTGTTATTCCAGGATTGTGTGAGAGATGTTAGGGCAGAAACTGTAGCAATACAATTTACAATAGAAAAATAAAATAAAATTGTCAGAAAATTCTCAAACAAAACTGCATAACTTCTCAATATTCACTAATCTACCTCCTCTGATAGTCATCTATGCAAACCTAGATCATGTCAACATAAAACAAGTACTATGACTGAAACAATTTCATCCTCTCTCTCGCTCTCCTGAGTACTGGCTAATGAACATTATTATTAGCAGCAAAGAAGCTTCCAGTATACAAACTATAGTTTTGCACATTAGTCTGCTATATAAACAGGTCAACTGTCAAATTTTATTAGCAAACAAATTTGTTTTTAAGATCTTGATTATAGATTATATCTTTCACCCACAAACTCTTTCCTAACTTGAATGCATAAGCATAGATTTTAACATTCATCATATGTTAAAGAGTTTAGGCACTTCTCAGTTCTCACCATATGTAAGAGTACCCCAAAATAAAATGCAAAATATTCCTTACTTTATTTGTGTGATGTGAAAGAACTTAAGCAATAAGTGTGATAAATATACATAAAAGACCAAACAAAGAGCAAAATATCACAAAGGTTGAATTGAACTTACAGTCTTGGCTTGCTGTCTGCGACTGTGCTGCAACAAGCAGAACTTGGAAAAGAGGCAGCAGAAGAAGAAACACTTTATGTCGTTGGTCCATTACTCAAAAGATGTTTTGATGTTGGATCAGGAATCAATTTTATTAGAACTTTCAGATGGAAGCAAGGATCACCAAAAAATCAAAGCGGAGGAATGGTTCATCATCTTTTAAGGAAGAAACAAATCCAAATCCTCCTCGGTAGTATGTATGACTAAACTGAATCAACAGAGACGCGTCTTCAAGATGGCTAGCTAACTAATGCCTTTTACTAAGTCAATGCCTTTTGCATGTAACTTTCAAATTTTAGAATGAGTTTCTAACTCCATAATTAATAATATTATCACAGGGTGGCTACTAACCATAATCAAATTAATATATATGTTTCAACAAGGAATGGCTCAGAACAACAGGGATGGCTATGAACTTGGTCTTTCTAATTCTGATCGCTTCCCTCATATACCTTTTCAATCAAATATTTGAATGAAGAAAGCTACAAGAAAAATATTTAAGTGTTGGAATAAACAACTACCTAAAGAATGATTTGTTTTAATTTGCTTTCTTTTTTATTAGCACCTTTTCAATATTAAAAATATAACTCAAAATTCAAGGTAGATGAAATGAACAAGGGATATAATTCAAGGCAAAATATAACTTAAAAATATAATTCAAAATTCAGTTCATACAAGGCAAAATTATTGGGGATGTAAAGAAGATGAAATGAACAAGGGACACATTTTTTAGGAGGGAAGATAAACATTATGACAATGTTAATAATACATTTCCATCTTTATTATCACCTTGTGCTTTTTTTTTGTACAGTTGGGCCAATTGACCACATAGGCTAGTTTGCCGTCCAAGATGATGATGATGATGGTGATAATAAATTAATATTTAGTAATTACTAATTATTATTATCACCATGTTCAACCTCAGATATTCTAATAGGAACAAGTTAGTCTCAAATTGCCACAACTGTGCACACGGAATGCAAAGAATAATAAAAATATTGTTGTTTTTGACAATTGCATAGTTGTTTGGACAGGCTTTAAGCAGCTTCTGATCTTTGTATTTGAGCAATTTGGAGCGGCAATCGAAGTTGATGCGAGGGAGACGTAAATTCTTGTCTTTGTACACTAGACAAAAATTTTAACAGTGAAAAATATACCCTCCTCTTCTGTTTTTACGAGAAAAACGATTTTTTCTTTAAAAAAATTTACAATTCTACATAAGTTACATAGATCAATGCAAATAAATAGTGCTGTTTTTAGTTGTAGAGTTGACATTACTAGTACTTTTCTTTTGTGTTTGTCAAAATATAATCAAACAAATGGGAGGAATTCTAACATAGGGGCTGATACATCTGTTCTGTAGATGGATTGTGTTGAGATGATTTTAGATGCAAAACCTCTAATACAATAAAATGCATGAATATCAAACTTAGAAGGTTCCGATAAAATGTCATAAAAACTATATTTCATGCCTATTTCCAAGTTGATTATTGATATGGAATAAATTTTATTTACCTAAATATTTTGGTTTTTATTCTCACCAACCATTTAATTAACACATGTTATATTTAATAATTAAATACATTATATGACTTTTATTACACTAAAATTTCTCAACAACGACGGAGTTGGTACTTCACGAAAGAAAGTGGGAACGCTGACTTTCTTTGGTTTGCTTATTGGCTAACTATGGACAGAGACAGAGTGGTAATTAAGATAAAGAAAAGCATTTGGGATGGATGCAACCTCTCCCATATTATTGGTTTTGTGAACTCTCCTTTGCAAGTGGCCTTTTTGTTTAATGTTGATGTTTGTACCAATTCTTATTCAAAATATGTTGGCCAAGAGGAAGTGTTCAAACCTACTAATAATTGTGAAACTCTTTCACGTTTCAAACTTGCTTGTGTGTGTTTGATTTAGCGTTGAAACTGATCAAATTTAAGTTTAAATTTCTCGATATAATTATTTTTAACGTCTAAAATGTTATCACGTTTCAATATTAAACCAAACATATTCTAATTCTTATTCATTATATATGTTGATTGGTAATTGTGACTTCTGTGAGAAATAGTTACCTTCATGAACAACTTATTATTTAGATTTTTTTTATAAAAAAAAAAGAAAGAGTCATTTTATTATTATTATTTTTTAAAACTAATTTCATCTTAGCAGCTTGATTGTTAAGAACTGAGTATATATTATGAGAATAATAATATTCGATATTTTTATTATTATTTTTGTAATGTTACTTGATTTATAACTCCTATAATTTTTGAGAACTTATTTCGTTTTAAATAAATGTATTTTAGTCAAACATAATGAACAAGAAATTTAAAATAAAATTATGTTGATGCTGGTGCTGGTGCAAATATCCGAGCCGCATTTGACCACATGTATAAATAAATAAGATAAATTGAGAGGAGCAATATCCCTCCATAATTTACCGTTTTAAAAAATAAATAGCCAGCTTTTTTATTAAAAGTGTTCGTGGTTACCTTTTTAAGTTAGTTTTAATTTATTTGATTAATTTATAATTTTTATTCATTAAAATACTTTTTAGTAAGTTTTTCTCAATCAACCACGTGTGGATCAGCTAGTACGAAAATGTTCTCGTTTAAACAATGGTCTCGAGTTTAAGTTTTGTACACATGCATCTGTATTAAATGTTCGGATGAAAAGTTTTGTCATCCCAAGGTTATACATGATTTGAGCATATGATTTGTCTCTTGTGGAGGATATACGTATCACCAGTTAGATCCCTAAAAATTTCAATCACTAATTAGATTGTGAGAGTGTAAAATTATCACCATGTTAATACCAACTATTAAAGACATCATTAACAAAAGGGGATGTTAAGTGTAATTCAATAAATTCTATATAAACCATGTGATTAAAAACACAATTAATGTGAAAATTTCTATAAAATTTGATAAAGTTTCACATTAATTGTCAATTACCCAACACTATTTATTTTTCTTCTAGTTTAAAACTATAAAGTATATGGGCAAAGTTTATTTTTTGGTGAAAGAGAACACCAAAATCTATGAAATGCAATCATGTTAAAGTTGGGTAGGATATTTATAAGTGTCAAAATTTTACCTCCGATTAATGACCAAAAAAAAAAAAAATTTTACCTCCGATTATTTAACACATATCAAAGACACAAACTCGAGACATTTAAGTTGAAACAGCCCTTTAAACACCAATTGATCCACATGTTTTGTGGTATAATGGAATAGTTTATAATATGTAGTAAATCTCATCTTGTGAATTGTTTTCATTAAAAAAAATATAGTGAGTTGTTGTAGAATTTACCACTATCCTTTGGTAGTAATTAAGTTAGATGCCTGCTTCGAAGTTTATACAAAGCTCAACAAAAACATAATGCTTCAAGGATTAGAGAGATTGGACAGGTACAGCGCGTGAGTTTGCTACATTTTTCAAATGGATGTTGACTAAAATTTTCAAAAGAAGAATAACTAGAACTAACAATGTACACAACTTTAATATTAATAAAATTAAACTAAGAAAGAAAGCATGCAAAACCGGACAAAAGTCACGATGGTGTAGCTGTAAACAAAGCTATCTGTCCTAACCATTGATCAATATGCTCAATGATTATTTTGCAGATCAACTGATGTTGACTCCTTACAAAATACTACATAGTTTAATTCGTATGTATATATAAATACATAAGATTCCCCAAAAATATTCACACACTTCTTTTTCTAATACAAGACTCAGCCAAAATTATAGTTCCAAATCCAATAGACTGCAATTAAATTTGGCCATAGTTGAAGGGAATTCTGTGAACTATATTGATTAACGATGTTGATTTTTTACACTTCAATATGTCTCCTTTTACATTTTATTTTCATTTCTTTCTCTATTCATATTTTTCAATCATATTATTTATCGTATCCTTAAGTTTCTCTTTTTTTTTTTCATTTTATCTCTTTTTTATCCACCTCATTTTTCTTGTGCAAAGTATAATTACCCTAATATTAATCTTAACTTTAACTGTCTAATCAACATGCAACATCAACTACAGCTAGCTGTTACATTGTTTTAATTTGAAGACTGCCATTGAGCCCTTATAAATCATACATATAGACTAAGGTTCACATTCAAATTTTCTATGAAAAATTGATATAAACGCCACGCCTGCCGGCCTTCGTTTTGTTGCAGGCCAGGCCGACTTTCTTTTCATTATTGTCCTTTATCCCTTTCTTAATGCAAGTATATGCAACAATCAATACATTAATACCAGAACTTTTTAAGTGGAATGTAAACTTGCTGACTGTAGGAAAATAAATGCTTAATTGAAATGTAAAGGGTATGGTCAAGGCAGACCTGAAGGGAATTAATTGTGAGGTAATGTTTGTATTTGCCCCCTCCTATATCTTGCATCATTCCCATCAATACTATGCTTATAGGATTTAATTAATTTAATTAATATACACTAACAACCTAACAACATATCATTGAATGTCTGTGTAAATTTTTACACTGAAAGTGTATATATATTAAACCCATGCTTATATCATGTCATACACATCACTTGTACACCTGTCCTATTCGGAACACACCAACAGGAGTTCAAGTAATTGTCATTTAGTTATACGTCAATCAATCAAAAAGATATATTTTTTCTCTATGAAAGTATATGAAATGTTAAAATGATAAACTAAAGTTAAATTGTTCAAAATTTAAATAATGTAATTTCAAGGTACATATAACATATGGTCAGTGTAGAAAATGGCCTTAATGAAGAAAAAACCTGATAGCAAATAATGCATGGCCCGACCAGATCACTTGTTACACAAGAAAAAAGAAGTAGAAAATGGCCTTAATGAAGAAAAAACCTGATAGCAAATAAATTATCTGGATAAATTACTCCCAACAGGGCCAAAACTATAACCAATGATCTTGTAAAAAAGGCTATAAATTCGATTATTAACAGTAAACAAAAGGTAGATGGAGGGTGCCCAAGAGAGAAAGAATGCAAAACTGTTCCCTGGCTATATATAATCAAAGATTTCATGCCACATAATGCGGGAATAATTGCATTACATATCACCAACTTGGAATGGTAACACCATAAAATCCATTATAAAGCTAAATAGACACAATATTCAAGTGTAGTGAGAGCATATATTCCTCCTACTAATTGAAGTGATGTTAGGCCACACAAAATTCACTTGCGTGCTTCTGCTTTCTTCTGCTCTTTCGCTGAATTACAGATTTAATCATCAGTTTCAAGCTTTTGGATAACAGAATAGAGAAAGCCAAATAAACATTATTTAGAGCTTACCAGCTTTCTCTTCTTCTCGCTTTTTAGCAGCTTCTGCCCTTTGCTGACGTACAAGAGCTAAACGTTCTGCATGACAACAAAAGCATATTTTATTTCACTTAACTCATACTGCTTATGCTTTAGCACAAATCAATAATAGTTTACATATGTAATTATATATCAAAGGTAAGGGAGAAAAAGAAAAGATGTGTGAAAAAGCACAAAACCAGAGACACGTTTATAACAGCTACTGGTACCTAAATCTTTCTTTGCTTGTTCTGTTTTTCCTTGCTCTTGCAGCCTCATATAGCGCTCATGAGCTCTCTGCTTCTCTAGCTCCTCTCTGCAAACATGTGGGAAAATTTAAAGATATTCAGAAAACATGTTGACATAAGAGTTTCACTTTTAATATTTCCCCAATATAGAACTGAAGGAATTAGATGAAAAAGAATGTTCTGCTCCCCTTTAAAAATTAGCAACACTCTCTTTAAATGCATGATTATAGTATATAAACCCTTTAAACAAGAAAATTAGAAGTAGCAAACCTTTCACGCCTTGAAAGTTCAGTCGTTTTTCCAACCTGCATCCAGACAAAAATAGCATTATTCTTCCAACCTACTATAAAAACCATCTATGTAAGGACCAAAATGAAAAGCTAAACTCACATCAACATCTCTAGCTTTCAAGCTCTTTGGCTTTACCAAGTTAGGATTTTCAATCTCAATAATCCCTTGAGTCCCTTTATTCTTCTGTATACATTAAGTAGCAACAAGGCATCCATTTAATATTGATAGGGGGAAATCATAGAAACAAACAAATCATTTTTAAAAAATGCAATCCATCTATATTAGTAATGATTACGAGATACTAACCGTAGTTTCTTCTTCAGATTCTTCTCCAGATTCATCCCCAGAAACTTCCTCAGGTTCTTCCTCTTTATGCTCAGCTTCTCTCTAATAAGGTTGTGAAGAGAATGACCATGAAAAATAAAATAAAAGATATAAGAAAATGGAAAATTTAATAAACACCATATAAAAATGAATTGACACAAATCACAATAGATAATATAAACAAAAGTATACAGTGTGCAAGTGATTGTATGCATGCTTGAAGGGAGAGGAGAAAGGGGGGGGGGGGGGGGGAAAGGTTGCAGAAGAAAACCTGTTTAAAAGTTCGAGGACGGTTTGAGGTCCCAGCAACTGCAATTAGTCAAAAGAAACATTAATTTCTCAGAGGTCTTTTTTTTCTCATTCTATGATTAAGAAATGTCATTTTTTTGTTTCTTTTCTTTAGAGGGGAAGGGGGTCAAAAGGATTTTGGAATTAATTAGAACTTTTACTTCAGCTAAGTTTCAAAATTAGAGAAATGGCTTATAATTTATCTAATCCTTCTATCTTGATACTGGACCAACTCTGTGGTGACTGGTGAGTACTGAGTAGAAGTCACAACACAATAACAAACATTTAATTGTCCAATATGTATGTTATACGTCAGCCTCTAGAGAAACTAGAAAGAAAAAACATCAGGCATTGAACTGAAATAGTCACTTAAAAGAAATCACAGGGTTGAACAAATACAGGTACTAACTATACTAGCACCAAAAACCAACTGAACAAAAATTATTCGACTATAACGGTCCCGTTATAGTCTATAACAAGGAGACTGTTTTCTCCTTTGGGGTAGCCCTGATAGAAACTCACTGAAACCATAATCCATAAACCAAAAAGGTTACAATCTCAGTAAATTGCAAAGGCACTAGTAGTTACAATATATATGATTTTTCGTGTTCATATAAAGTCCTAATTCATGTCTATTTCAACTTTTGTAGCTTCAGACAAAAGAATCAAACACAATAGTAAAAAACACAGCAAGCTCATTTCACAAGATTAGCAGTAATTTGAACTGAATTCAAACAAGAATAGATATTTAGAAAGTTTCCAAGCTGGAAATCTCTCCAGAAGATCTAACAATTCCAAAAAAAAAAAAAAATCATCTTTTACATGAAAGTATTTCTGCACCACCTACTCTATTCTTTTTTACTGCTTCAACAATAGATAAAAAATAAATAAATAAAACAGTCACCTTTAGTTAAAAATCAAATTTTGCAACAGTTATTGGATTTAGCATTTAGGAGATTAACAAAAAAAGCATACCTAGAAAGCAAAATTTTGTGGGTAATGAAAATTGAATAGAAGTACTTACGGAGGTCCTCCGGGGTGGAGAACTGGCGGCGGCCGGTGGGCTTGCTCTTGAATTTTCCCCTTCCCATCCCTCAATTCAATTCCACCTTGCGCTGCGCTAACTGCGATCTTCGAATCAAATTCTCCTTCCTTCTGCAAATTTCCTATATTAAAGTTTTAAGTTTTGACAACAACAACAACAAAAGTTGATGCCCTTTCTTTCACTTTATTCCAGATTCCAAAAACCCTACTTAAATTCCATATGAAATTCGATGATTGACTTTTAATTTTTAAATATTTCCTTTTTTATCGGTCGATAATTTTTTGAAAAATAAAATACACAATATTATCTTTAAAACTTTATATTTTTTTTTAAAATAGATATTTTTAACTTTAATTTTACCTCAATTATTCTTGACACTCCAACTATTAACTTTTTCCATTAACTTTGAATTAACTCATCAAGAATAGATTCTAACTTTAAATCTAAATAGTCCATTCACATATTTTTTTTTCATTTTAAAAATCATATTATACAATTTTCGAATTAAAAAATAAGCTTAATATTTTGTCTTTGAAAATACGAGTTTTGTTTACAATTAATTTTTATTTAGTGTTTCTTTTTTTTCATTTTTAATCTTTCAAAAATATAAAATTTATATACTTTTAATCTTTAATAATAGATTAAAAAAAGTTATTTTTATTAAATATAAAATTAAAATTAAATAAAATTTAAATAGAAATTAAACACAAAAATGTTTTACTTTTAGAAAAAAAACTTATATTTATGTCTAAAATTTAAATAGGCCAAAATCTAAAATAATATCAAATTTTTTATAATTTAATAGATTAAAAAAATAAATAATATGATTTCAAAACAATATGAATTATTAGTTTAAATTTAGAAAAGATAAAAGATCAAATTTGTTTCATATTAATTTGGTAATCTGAAGTTAATATAAGAACCTATTTTATAACAATAACTGAACTTTAGAATTTAATAATTAAAACAAATTTAAAATTGAAAGTATCTATTTTTTTTAAATAAAAGACATAAAATTCAAGGAATTAAGGTGCTCCTTTTTCTAATTATTTAACGGCAAAATTTATGGTACACAAGTTGCTAAAACTTGTACTGGTGCACAAAGAATAGTGACCCTTGATATAATATATATTATGATGGACGACTCGATCTGTTGGCTGGGTAATTGGTGATAAGATTTTCAGAATTTTAACATATAGTCCCTTATTAGGCAACTTGTTCTGATTACAAAATAATCCCTGGTCTTTTGGAAAATTAGGTTGTGGATTTGCATTTTACATTCTTTAATTTTTTGTGCCCTGTTAACGATGATGTTGGAAGATGAGGATGAGTCACAGATGGCATCAAAATCTCTGTTTTCTTATTCGAACAGAAGTGTAAATATAGAATAAAATTGATTAAATAAATATGACGAACAACAATCCACAGCTTCCTTTCCGATTTAACGCTAATACGAAATCAGTCCAGATCTACAAATCTACCAGTTCGAGGTTCCACTTCTTTGCTGCGTAGCTTCCCTTCCTCAAACACGGGAGAACAAAGAGCACCTGCCCGTTGTGGCAACCCTTACTCGGCGCACAGAGAAGAACGACCAAATCTCGGCCGCGGAAACCCTTACTCGGAGCACGGAGAACAACGAGCAAATCCCCCTGCGACCATCCTTACTCGGCGCACGAAGAACAACGAGCACCTCCCTTCACCGGTGCATGGAAGACAACGACGGCCCTAGCTGTGCAAGTTCCAAATCGCAGAAAGAATAACACAATGACCACATGACTTGTTTGAAAAAAAATAATGTCCCACAAATAAAACTTAGAAATTGCTCCAGCAAGTTAAGTCACAGCTACGTGTCGGTCAATTTACTTGTGTATTGGTACACAAATATGACATACCATAGAGGGCGCCATATTTAACATTATCTTAGATACCTAGTGAGAAGTGCTAGCAAGTTTTTTATCATCCAATTCAAACCGATATCAATCATAGTAACATATCTAAAAAATTGGGAACCAAAAAATTGAGAGCCAAAATAACCAAAAATAAAAAACCGTATTTTTTTTACTAGATTGGATCAATTTTCGATTTTGTATGTGAAAATCGATTCAATCCAAACCAAACTCCACATGTGTACATATATTACTTTACCATCCTTATTACTAATATATAAGTATATTTTTATTCTACCCCTAGCTTTAAAGCCCTAACTAATAGTTAGAGCCGGTAAAATGAGCCAACCTGCTTGTCTGAACCCGTAAAATGGGAGGATTTGGGCTATTAAATTAAAAGACCATATTTTACCGGATTTTTAGCCCGGAAGAAAAAAAACCCGGACTTAAACGGGTTCGGACGAGGCCGCCCAAGCAGCCTAAGGGAGAGCCCGAATTAATTTTTAAAAAATTGGCTTGCTGGGCTTGGACCAAGCGTGGCCCCTTTTTGGTTTTTCTCCCAAAGGATGAAACTCCTAAGGGAAGGCAAGCCGCAAGCAGACTCTGGTTCTTACTGACTCACTCTCTCCCACTTCTCAAACGTTCCCTGCACGGCAACCCCCTGCCCGGCTGCTCCTCCCGCCCCTGCCTCAAGATCCGTTTGCGCGCCGCCCTCAATCACAGATCCAGGAGCGACGCGCTGCCCACTCAAGCGGATCCAGGAACGACGTCGCCGCGTCTCGTCTCGTCTCATCCTCCGGTGGTGTTCGTCGCGTCGCACAGCAGGTACGCAGTCGTTCTAATGCTGCAGTGCTGGTGCATTAATATTATTTAAGTGACATTGTGCACTGTGTTTGATAAAATGCGTGTGTTGGTGATGGGGTTGCAACTTGACAGGAGATGAAGAAAGGAGTGCACCCACAGAAGCAATGGATATCGTATGTTACACAAACGGGTAGATTGATGCATGTAATGATGACAAAGATACACCCTGTTGGTAAAGTCTACCACTTTCGGGCTAAGCGTCAAATGGCCGAGAGTTTGGGACAGATTGCCAAGTTCAAGCGTCGTTTCGGGCTAGAAGATCAAGGCGCCAATGAAAAATGACTTCTCCAACGACCAGAGGGAAGTTTGGTTTTATATTTCATGTAAGTTCGTGGAAAATAACAAGGAAATTGGTGATGCTTTGAAGCAGGCTTTTTTTTTTCCTAGTATTCGATATATCTTGTTAAACTGCAGAATTGTTTCCTTCTTCAATTCATACTGATGTCTTTTGCTGATGACTTTTGCTTATGGGTTTTTTTCAGTACAAGTATTAGCAATTTTGGACATTACAGATACAGAAAAATTACTCTGATATTTATGTTGAAGGGGCAAATAGCTACCGTAAGATTAAAGGAGGAAATGCTAAGGAGTAAGGATACTTGTTAAAGATTCAATAATGAAACATATTTAATAAAAAATAGTTTATAAGTTTTAAATGTATTAAATATATACTTGATTATTTGGTCCCTTAGCATAAATATTGTTGGAAACACGTCCCACCATCAATATCCCCTTACTTTTAACTTGATCATGTGTTTTTATTTGGTGGTTGGCTCTCTATCGCATGCATTATTTGTCTGTTCATATGCTTTTAAGAATTTCAAGAACATATATTGTGCCTGTTTATTTTACTTTGAAACACTATATATCCTATTATTGAGATGTGAGAAAAGCATAAAATTTGCGTCTTTTATAGCTCAGGATAAACTTTCCAGCAGCAGAATCTGATTTCGGCCTACTATCTAGACACATTCAGCTTATACACCAAACCCAATAACAAAAAACTCATTCAGCTATGTGATTAGCATCAATATGGATTCTCTCATCAAACTTAATGCTTTTTAATTACCTAGTGACTTATTCTTAATACTTAATAAATCAAGATTTGAGCAGACTATGCATCTTTTGAACCAAGTCATCCACATAAGAGTTTTCCAACCCCTTACTGAGCAAGAACTCCCTCCATTTAGCATGATTCGTTCTCACCGTTTGGCCCACTTCACTATCATTGTCCATTACGGCTCTTACTACCTTGCACACAGCTTCCCTGGTAAATAGTCCATCTTCTTCACTTTTCTCAATCTCTACTCCTACTTTCAAATCCCCACTCATTATTCTTGCATTAATAAATTGATCTCCTGCGTGGGGAAGCAGTACCAATTGACACTCATTTACTATGGCCTCCGTTAATGACCCAGATCCACAATGAGTCACAAAGCAACCCACAGATGGGTGGCTCAAGATCAGTTGCTGCTGAACCCAATCCCCGTGAACCACCCCTCTTCTCGTTGTTCTCTCATGAAATCCTTCAGGCAAAGCTGATTTCATGGTTACAGCTCCTATAGGGGGTTTCAATGCAGCTAGAAAAGGCATCTCTGTAAGTTCAAAACCCAATAACAGTTCCTTAAATTGATTACTCTTCAAGACACATTCACTTCCTAAGGCACAGAAAATCACTGTTTTGGGTTTGAAATTTTCTAGCCACGTCACCCATTTTTCTTCTAAAGTTGAGGTTGGTGGATCTGCCAAAACTGGCCCTGCTAAAAATACTTGCTTTCGCATTTGGCTTTCAAGATAATCACAATAAGGGCCTTCCATTTCTCGGCAAGTTTTGAAAACAATAGCATCACAGCTAGTGAATGAGATCAATTGGCGCTCCATAAATGAAATGCCTTTGCCATAATCCTTTACAGTGGCAGTGGCTAACCCTCTTGCTTCATGAGGTTGTAGCCTGATGGCCGATGGTGGAAAGCTTGATGGAGGATCAACCAGATCAGCTTCTGTCAATGACTTTTCATGAAGTTTTCTTTCTGGGCTTATCAGATACCCCACGGTGGCAGGGCTAATTGTGCAGTAATGTAAAGCCTTGATGCCTAACCGGCATGCTAATGCAGGTAACCAATATGTGAAATCAAAGAAGACCATATGGGGTTTTAGCTCTCTTAGAGATACTTCAATGACAGGCTCTGTAAGGTCCATTGCAGTCATGAGCAGGGAATGCTGTGAGAAAGGAATGTCTGCAGTTGTTTCAGAGCCAAGAGGGAGGCCATCGACATGTGGTATGATGATTGGAATGAAAGTGATGAGATCTGGGTGGAGATTGAAATGCTCTAATTTGGGTATAGTATTTCTAGGCATGAGAAATGAAATCTTGTGACCTCGCTCAGCAAGTTTGTTGGATATGTGAAGGTATGAAGTAAGATGGCCTAAGGCAAACCATGGATACATTGCAACATGAAAGGTGCTGACACTCATGGTTGATAAAGAGGAATTAAGGCTATCTATGCTAACAATCTGAAATCACAAGAATGTGATATTCCTGCTGAGTTATGTGGTATAGAGCTCAAATGGTGTGGATTGCATGAATAATTCTTTGAAAATTGAAACAGGGCAACGATGAGATGAGAGCATGGCATCATGCCTTTATCATTTTCTAAATAAAGCTAATGTTTTGAAAGTCATGAAATTTATGGGTTCTATCTCCCGTGCCTTTCTCCGCCCACTCTATTAGAAGTGGTTTCGTCATGTTCTTTCTCGTTCCTTTGAGAAAATTCGCTTCTAAAGCACAGTTGTAGCAACTTAGCAATTAAAATTTCCAACTAACAGGACAAAGAAAAGGAGAACAAACCAAATACAATGTACAAGATTGAGAAAATATAGGTTACTTGGTAGAGTATCTATATGATCATCTACCTGCTTGATTAAAATCAAGGTTTTGTTGAGCCTCTGTTCCAAACCTCCTAATTTCTATCTATAAACTCACAGCATTGTATTTGCTTCATTTTCATCTAGCGATACAAAATTAAAATTCCAAAAGCACAAAATATCACCATTTATTATCCAAAAAAATAGATGTGATTAATTCTGCAAAATTGTTTCTCATTTGATTTTTTATTTTATATATATTTTTATTCGAATCAAACCAAGCTAATACTTTACACTTAGAAAGATTCAATATTAATAGCTTGATTATTATTTGGGAATAATTTATTTGATTGACTCTTTAATTTTTTTCCTGATGTTTTGGTTGTCATATTTTGAAATTTCATTATTTATATGAATGCGATGCTTAAATATTAAATATATTAAATAATTAAAAGTATAAATATATTAAATAATTTCATTATTTTGCCGGCTTGTTTTGTCAAACTAAAGAATTTTTTTTTCTTACTTTTAAAAGTCAAAATGTCGTCATTATTATAGTTAGTTTTAATTATTTCTTCTTTGAAACCTTAATCTAAAATAAGCCTCAATTACAGATTTTCTTCGAGGAGGTGGAACAAGGATCCATGTATGATTAGACTCCATGGTAGTCATCTCATCAATCATTGCTTGCCACCATTCTGCATGGGATAGATAGTATTTTCTGAACATTCTTAGAAATGGTAATAACTAATAAATGATAAAGCAGAAATAAAGGCACAATAAGAAGGAGATAGTCGATGATAACTCAAAAAGTTAGAAATGAGACGAGGGGTCAAAGTATAGCATTAACCTTTAAAAAGTGCAATTGGTAAGCCAGTAGAAGAAGGGTCAAGTGAGAACATAGTAGAAGAGGTTGGAATATAGCATTAACCTTTAAAAAGTGCACTAGGATTTTTTGTGAGACATAACAAAATATATTCCACTCTCCTGAAACTTCTTTACTTTGAACTTTTATCTATCCATCCACTATTTTGAATTGTCTTTTCTTCTCTTCCTTATTTTGGATTTATCTCTCTCTCTCTCTCTCTCTCTCTGAATTGTTGGGTTGTATATTTGAATTTTAGGAAATGACCAGACAAATTCGGATGCTTACAATTGATACTAAGAAAGGGTTATACATTCATTTTGAAACAGCATGGTGGAGGAGATTTCAACTTTTCACAAAACAATATGCAAAAAGATCTAGGATACCTATTCAAAAACAGATAAACTCAAGCCAGGGCATAGCTTCCAGTGCCAGAAAATTTTCACTTGGGGGAATATAACCTTAAATCTACAATATTGCGATTAATTGGTAAAACCAGTATACTAGGGCCTATTGGCCTAACAAGCTTCTAGCCTTGCATATATGCCAAGAAAAGGATCACCTAAATGGCCTGGCCATAGCAAAATAGGCGTCTGGGTTTACTGACATCAACAACTCTACAACGATAACATTTCTTGGAAGGGGGACCCTGAGACCTGATTCAATGATACCTGCTTCAGAAAATCCAGCAGTTAACAGCTATAATAGCAGTTTATGCTAAAACGTCAAGTATCAAAAGCAGTTAGAATATACCTGGGGAAAGTTTTTTCCCTCCATACAGTTCCTTTGCTAGAGGATTTGCAGCCCAATGATTGACAGCCACCCGACTCAAGGGTTGAAAACCAACTATCTTACCCTCGGTTGAGTAAACCACCTGAATTTCAAACAATTGGAAGAGCAAAAACGAAAAAATCATCAATTGCAGTAATAAGAGTTGGCTGACTGACAATATAGCTAATATCCAGACTAGGTTGAATAGTACAAACCAGAAAAGCACTTTCCAACGGCACATGAGAACTTTACTAAGTTTATTAAAATTCCTCCATGTACAGGAGACTCCAGCAGTTGTTGAAATTAAAATCCTAATGACTAATCATGCCTCAACTTTGCAACAAAAAATAATGCAAGCCAAAGATGAACTGTGTTAGCTACCATATTCTGAAAATCTGCAGTACCTGATAACTAGCAATGTCTTGCATGGACACTTTGGCATCTGCATCTATATTCTCGGAAGAAGTAGAAAGAGTATCAACACCTTCACCTCTCAAGTAAGCCGGCAATTCTCCGATCCAGACACCAATACCATCTTCCACCTTAATTTCCCCAAACCAGCAAAAAGCATCCTTTACCTTGGCAACAGTTGACACACAAAACTCTTCCAACTATCCATGTAAAAGATCCAAAAAAGCACTTATTACACAGAAATTCAGGGAAAAACATAGGGAAGGAAACAGTTACAAATATAACAACACAGGGCTCAAGCCAGTGCCAAAATTCAGACAGCTTTCCAACATTATAGACTTTCTGAGATCAATCCATTTATAATATGACAAGCCTTTTTCCATACTGTGTCTTCATTGTCTCAGATATGGGTTCTTCTGTATATAATTTAGATTGATTTCTTGTTCAGCCCATTTTGATTCTTATGTATATAATTCAGATTGATTTTTTGTTAAGCCCATTTTTAATGAGTGTCACTGTGAACATGCAAGACTATCCCTGAAACATTATATAACCTCTTGGTAAAGTTTTAACATTAAGCAAGTTTCGAGTCATGTACTTTTTGTTGGAGTATGGTGCATTTGGCTGGCATGCAATTGCAGAAAGTCCAGCCACAAACTTCTCTTCCATAGCTTTTATGAGATAAGCTTGTTTTCTTAGCTTCCCTTTGGGTTTCTGCTATTTTGAAAGGGAGTTTGTCTGTCTGATATGCAAAGGATAGACTGTCTCTTTTGAGCTGGCATTTTTCTTTTGCTGTTTATATTCTCTCACACACACACTTTCGTTTTATAGTAGTGTCCTTTGTTAAGGATTCCTAGTTCCACTGTTATGTAATCTTTTCTTTCTTAATGAAATCTTCATTTATCCCAAGAAAAATAATTATTTTCTCTTTCAACAACATAATAAGATAAGGCATATATGCTGCAATCTGAACAGTGTAAGTGTAGAAGTAGACAAAAAGGAAAGAAGCATGGCTATGTCAGAGAGCTATAAGACTAAAATGCTACACAAAAGAAGACTCAATGAGATCTACAACAAATTACCAACCAGCTCGGATCTTAACAATATCCTAATAATTTTGACAGACCTCAAACATAAGGAGCTAGTTTAATAATGAATTGTGTATTTTCCCATTCCTGAGCAGCAATATAATTACATAAGTTTTTGCATAAATTGCCTGTGAATATTTTCTACATAGTATCAATATAATTACATAAATTAGTAAAAGAAAAAGGATAGAGTCCATACCTTTGTTGAATCCAAAAAGTCTTGCATTGCAATGTTGACTTCAGATGATGGTAGAGATCTATGTTCTACAGGGTGTTTCCTTTCCTTGCATAATCGAGGGAAACATAATTGACCCAGAGCACTGATTGCTACAAGAAATATACCACTTGCAAGGGTGACTGACAACAATTTTGACAAAGAACTCCCCTACAGAAAAACAAACCAATCAGCTAAATGCCAAATACTCTACTCAACAGAACCATAAAAAAAAAAATGCTGAGCTGAAAATATAACTAATGGAAAAATTTTAATGAGAACTGTCCATGTTTCCTTGTTTGTGTGAGTACATATTTACAGAAATCTACATCTTTGGTGTTTGTCCAAGCATCAGCAACTCAGTAAATTTCTACACTGTTCTTGTTTAGAAAAGGAAATTTAGTTTTCCCCTTTTGTTGGTCCACCAACAATGGAAGCAACAAAATAAGTTTTGACTGTTTTGTACTTTGTAGTCAATTAAAAAAATTGGCTTTGGTTCTCCTGTTTGCATTTGGAAGATTCTACATATTTTTTACACCATGATCTTGAACAAGGAGATTATCAGAAGACTAATTTTTATACAGAAAGACACCTTATCACATAGTTTCATCTTCCTCTCTTAAGACTTAAGAGAGCTGAAACGCTGCTCCCACAGACATTAAATGCTAGATTTAGTGAAGATTTAGAGAACAAACAACAGAACCTTGATTATCTTTTTGTTGGACATCAGTAAGTTTGGCAGCCACACCACAGGATAATTCCCATGGATTATCATATCACATTAGATCAAGTCTTTAACTGCTAAATTTAGTAAATAACTAATAGCAAACAACAGACATTTGATTACCTTTTTATTGGACACACTGGCAAACTTGGCAGCGACTCCACCGGATAATTCCTTATCAGGCAGTGAGTAAGGATCCACGTAGTACATATCTAGCGTTTCTGCTAACCCAACCTACAATTTTGCTAAACTTAAATAACACAATGAACATCTATTGTATACACAATATTGATAACCTAGTTCACATAACTTCAGGTGGCCCTGTGCAGTCCACTTCTATAGCATAGACATAACAAAGTAAAATCTAGAGAACAGTTCCATAAATAAGTAATGGATTAAAGCCACCATCTTCAAACTTGCCAAACGTCTTACTATCTCTGTTTCCTTCTCTTTTCTAATAAAACTGGGGACAGAAAATAAAGTCCACTACTAAGTATACTTAAATAGTTGAGTCACAACTCTCAATAATTGCAAATAAAAATTAACATTAAAAATACAAAGGCCTATACAAAAGGAAAAGATAAGGTACCATTTGAGAGTGGGTCAAAAGAACTTCCCACCTATTCTCCGCAGACTTCTTCCAGCCCTCAAACTTTGCATCTCCCATTATCTTGGTGTCAATCTCTAACCGATATGCAGGTACATACTCACTTGCCCAAGCACTGAAATCAGAACCACCAATTTTCTCTAATTTTTCATAACAGGAAGGCTTCCACCAGCGATGCCCTGGTTTTATTTTCACAGGCTTGAAGCCATCCTTCATTAAATTATAATTATCCAATAGACTCCTAGCATTTTCAACTATCTCATCTTCAAATAATTTGTGCAAGATGACCATGGAATCTTTTGATTGTATCCTTTCAGGCTTTTGAAACCAGTGAAAGAAGCCAATTCTATTACCACCCTGTAAATTATCAAGAAATTGTCTCTGAGTGCTTTGAAGGGCGGAGATGCAAACAGCTTCTGCAAGGACGGAGATAAGGTATTCATCGGATGAGCTGAGAGTGAAAGATGCAGGAACCTGCTTATATGAAATGCATAAAAAGAACTGAACGTATCAGTATCAGGGCCACCTGCAGGACAGACATTATAATATGACATTACAATTTACAAAAGTAACGGAGATGTAAAAATTCAAAAAAGTTTCAATAGAGAGAAAAGGTAATGAACCTCTCTTGGTTTTTCAAGATCCTCCATTTTTCGTTCTTCTCCTGGTTGAAAGACAATCAGATCAAAGTTCCAAACCTGCTGCAAAACCACTTGCCTAAAGGTCATAGCCAGCACATTCGTAGATGTAGTGTTGGAAAATATATCTTGAGAGAGAGACTTCCTGAGTTTGGTGGCTTTTTCTTTAACTTTTCTAGCAGGTAAGAACTGCCAAAGCAACAAACTTCGAAATTTAATCCCAAAATTGCACTACAAGTTTCTACCAACGACAACATATATAATTAACACCAAAACGTTTCAAAACGGACTATCAAACATATCCCACAATCGCAGCCTGCACTTATGTGATGATAAAATACACACACATGATGCATTACAGAAATGAACCTCAAATATGCTAACATTTATTACAAAGTTATACTGTTTTCAGCTCTAGTGCAATCAGTAGGGATGGCACCCGCACGGGGCGGGGACAGGGGATACCTCCCTGCTCCCCGTCCCCGCCTCCCCATTTTATCCCCGTCTCCGTCCCCGATCCTCACCTCGGGGTAATTTTCTCCCTCATCCCCATTCCCCGCATCCCCACGGGGACCCCATAATTATAAAAATAAATAAAATAATATAACATAAATAATAAAATTAGTAAAAATAATATAAAATAATTAGAAATTTAATTTTTAAATTTAAAATTAGGATAATATAAAATAAAAAATATATATTATATTATAGTATATTATATATATCATGTAAATAAAAAAATTTATATATATGTGTGGTGGGGCGGGGACCCGCGGGGCAGGCTCCCCGTCCCCATCCCCAAATTTGTCTCGGGGGGATTTTAGTCCCCGTCCCCATCCCCACGGGGAAAATTCCCCATTCTCGGGGCCCATATAGGGCAGTCCCGCGGGTATCCCCACTTGCAGTACAAAATTGTCATCCCTAGCAATCAGTTTTCCTCATAGCATAAGATATAACATTTAGGGTCCGTTTGGTTTACAATTGAGTAGAATTGATTTTGGAAATCAATGGTTAAGATGAGTGATACACACTTTACGAAGCACGTTGGGCGGAAGTGATTTAAAATCAATTCTGCAAAACCATGATTTTGAGTTTTTCAACTCCAAACCAAACAGGCTATAAGTAATATAAACCATAAGCACATTTTCCATGGGCATGTAAACCTAGGAAGTCAAACATTTGTCACAGACCCCAAAATTATTGATTGGTTATGCTGCTATGAACAGTATTTCATTTTGAATTTCATATAAACAAACAAGGTGGACAAGGAAGGAACCAGTCGAGTTGAGACGGTGCTGTGGTCGTTAGAAGGACCGGGAAACACGGTTTCTACCACCATGGCATCCATGCCGGCGTTGATGTGGTCGTTGGCAATTTCACCGCCGTCAGCTGCCGCCGCCGTAAGAGCCTGATGGAAATCAACGGCTCCAACAAGAGTGAGCTGAGCCAAGTCATTCTCATAGGTCCTGACACATGGGAGGTTCTTGTCGTTGGACTCAGCTATGGCTTGAAGCACTTGCTCCTCCGTTGCCGGAATGGCCTTCGGAGGAGAACAGAAGAAGACACAGATGGAATTTTTGGAGTTCGTAAGTTGCAACGTTGGGGAGAATGGTGGGAATTTGGGATTGAGGCGAAGGGAAAGAAAAGGGGTGGACAATGTCACGGAGATGCTGCTTGCTACAGCAGACATCGCCATTGGCATTGGAGAAAGTACCTCTCCTCTCCTCTCCTCCTTGGGTATATCTTTCAAACGTATAATGGCCCACTTGTTTAAAACCGGATCCCGTGCTAGGCCTTTGTTATTCTCACCACCGTTTTGCTATTCCCACCCCCATATGTTTTTTAAAGACATTTCCCTAATTGAGTAATTCTTGGGTGGACACATATCTAACACATCATTCTTGGACAACCAATTAAAAAATTTCAACACATTAAAATTAAAAAAAATAAAAATAGCAAGTAAAATTTTCAAAAAAAGTCACGTGATGGTCGATGGAATCTTTCATCTTCTCCCACTCCACCCAATATTTTCTCTCTCTTCTTTGATTTCTTTTGCTGAGCCACATCAATATTGAAACTTTTTGCTAACTTCAACCCAGGAAAATGTTTATATGCGTCCAACCAAGAGTGAAACTTTTCATATAACCAAGTATCCATATCCGAAATTATTTCAAGCAAAGGTATGAAAACCATAAAAAAAAGGAAACATAACAGGTAAAAGGAATTTTCACCCATTCGCTAAAGGCAGGTGATAATCTAGATTGATAGGTTAGGATTTGCATTATCTTCAGGTTTTTAAAAAATACAAAATCTGATATAAAACTTGGATCCCAAATACATCAAAGATGCGGTGAGTGGTTAGCAATTGGCACCCGTAAAAATTCATGGGAACCTATAAACGTGCGTGGCAGCCATGGCGCTCTGGTTTAACAGTAATGCTCAAAGAACGATGTTGTAAGAGGTGGCTCAATGATGCTGTTCAACTCACAAAGGACCTGGAGAGAATTCGCGTTTTGTGCGTTATGTGTTGTAGACACGTTTTGCTACAGCCTACAGTAGTTTGTGGAGGTTATGGAGGATGCAACGCTGAAAGAGGAGGGACTATGCAAGGTAATTAGTCATGTGTCAACTTTTATTTAATTTTACACGTATTTTTTATATTTTTATTTTAATGTGTTGGAATTTTTTAATTGGTTGTGTTTAAGGGTGACGTGTTAGGTTTGTGTGTATGCAAGAATTACTCTTCCCTAATTATCCCCACTCCATCACCACCACTCCCATCCCCACCCCACCCACTACAACAAATATCCCTCTTTCTCTCTTCTCCTGCTTCACGTGTGTCTCAAGTCATTTTTTCACAGTGATAGCCACCCTTTTACAAAAAAATTGGCTTCTAAATAACACACATGCTCAAAAGTCAAATTTTTAAATAATAATATATTGGCTTCCAGACACGGGGTGAGAGAGGAGAGAAATGGGGAAAAGAAAGGGAGGGTGTTATGGTGACTAGGGTACTTTACTATAGTGAGGACATGTGGGAGGGTGATATTAGCAAAAAAATGGAAGACAAAGCTTTATGAAAATGTAAAGAAATGGTTTGGAGAGCTACTGCAAATATTTTACCTGTGAGAGGGGGTGCATGTGAATGATATTTGTCCAATTTGTGTCAAACACAATGAGATAATTATGCATACCCTGTTTAAATGTCCTCACATTTGCGACACCTCGATATTCAAATCTTACGGAACCCACACTTTGTATTTGAAAACCTAGCTTTATGTGTTTTAAAACCGTGATAATAAAGAGAGAAAAACAATGATATTCAACATGTTATGGTTAATATGGTACCAACATAACTAATAGATTTTTCGTCTAAGGAAATTGATACTATCATATATGTCTTGGACACCTCCGGTTGTTGGTTCGGTAAAAATTAATCTTGACATATATCCATTTTCCCCTTTTGAATCACTTTTTTTCACAATAAGTCAAATGAGATGAAAAGCTCAACCACTAGCTATAACCCCAAAGAACCAGATTCCATAAACAACACAGAGTAAGTATGAAGGAATATCTTATCGAGGTAATCATATTAGCTTCAAACGATATACTAAAGCACCTGAGCCGACTTTGATCACATTTAGACAAATTGAAGCATTAAGGAGGTTAACATCACAATTTTTTTTTGTCAATGTGGACAAATATGGGTACAAATTTTTTCCAGACAAACATGTTATAGTAAGACATACGAAATGCACAAGGGTTAGGGAAAATGATCTCTCAAATATTAGATGGTTGTCACTAAACATGACAAAATACCCTATGAAATGGGCGAGGTCGTGAAAAATTTAACTAGAAAGGCTATTTCAAGAGCAACATCCAAAATGCCCACATGAACTCAATTCATTATTTTTATGACAATGATTAGAACCAAAGGAAAGAGGTATTTAGGATGAAAACAAAAAAGATTATGATTGTGAGCTTCTTTATTTTTTAACTCAATATATTTGTTTACTTCAACCTTTGGACCCTGGTGTGAATTCTCTACTTTTTTTTTTCGGTACAATGAATTCTCTACTTGATCACAATGCATGTATCCCTTCATTTTAATTAAAGAATCATACTTAAAAAATAATGATATAACCTCAATAAGAGTTACAGATATAATAAGTGAATCCCTACCCATATATATTTAAAGGAATATTTCAATAAAATAAGTATTTTAAAGATTAATATAACAGTGCTTTAAAGCTAATAAAAATATAATATAAAAAACTAATAAAATATAGTTTATTTTATATGTATTGTATATATTATCATATAATTATATATCATCATAAAATATAATAAATATCACACTTGATACGTTATTAAATTTAATAGATAATATAATAATATAATATTAAACAAGATAACAACATAAGCTTTTTTTTTACATTTATAATAATACATATAAATTAAATTCATAGATACATATGAAATATTGATATAGTGAATATCAAATAGCAGTTGATGACGGTAAAAGTGAATTATAATATGTAATCTTGATATACAAAGTGAATTATGAAAACGCTATAATTGAAAGGATTTTACCTAACTACAATCTGATCTGATTTTAGGGTGAAAGGTCTATCCTCTAGGGATTCAAGACCAAAAAAACACGGAAGGTTTCCTCAAGTTATTCTTTAGCGTACTTTATTCAAACACTACCAATTTTTTTTCACTTTGGATAAATCTTTATTCTTTCTTTTTTTTTTGGTCGTGTCTATATTCTTACTGTGTAAGGATCTTTGTAGTTGTCATGCCTCTGCATAGCTGCTGAATAGCTAGGGATTAGCAGCGGATTACTATTACCAAGTGATTCCGTAGCTATTCCGCAGCTTAGACAGGCGAGGATCGGGTTCCATTCTTTCTCAAAAGAGTTAAAAAAAATTGCGTAGCTGAGATGAATTTGGGCTACATCTCCCTCTGCGTACCTAGTGATTACACATTACCCGCTCTCCAAACTTTCTCTCTATTGGGTTAGCTGTTCTTCGATCAGGGTATGAGTTACTTATCTCCCTTCTTTCTGTTCTTGGGTCGCTTAGGTTTTGATTATATTTCCGTTCTCCTTTCTGCCGTTTGGCTGCCGAGAAAATTTGTGAAACAAACAGAAAAAAGGCATAGCTTTGTTCTGCAAAATTCTGTGATCTCTTTCAACAGGTGTCGAAAATTGTTAAAAATTTTGATATAATCTGCTTATCCGCTGTTTTCCCCTCAATTTTCAGCGAAGCGATGCAACAAAGAGGGAGAGCAACGTCAAGAGATTAACGTTGCATAACTTTTTCCCATGTCATAGAATTGTATTCTCTAGGTTTCTATTTCATATTTATTTGGCATGATCTTAAAAAAAAATAAAGTTGGAGAGCAATTAGGATTACCAAGCAAGCATGGATATATAAAAAAGGATCACTTGCTCGGGAGAATTGCTGGATAAGTTTAATTGTTGTGTGGATGGTTTTTCTGCATTTTTATAATTGTGGAATGCAGAGAAGTTTCCATTTCACTGAATTGTTTGCATACTTTGAAATTTATATTTATATCAAGCAGGATTTGAGCTATGGGAAAGAGGAAGGCAAAAACGAAGCCACCTCCAAAGAAGCGAATGGATAAACTTGACACTGTCTTCAGCTGTCCTTTCTGCAATCATGGCACCAGTGTTGAATGCCGCATGTAAGCATTTCTTAACTACTTGTAAAGGGTGTATGTCTTTTTTCTGTTTTTAATATTCACCCAGAGACATTAGGTCATATATTTCGCTGAAATCACTCATGGAAACCTTCTCATTTACATGGTAGAGATGGATATTACTTGGTTTGAAGCTCATTTTTGGGGTTCTTTTGACAGTGACATGAAGAACTTGATAGGGGAAGCTTCTTGCACGATATGCCAAGAGAACTTTAGCACTACCATTACAGGTTTGTTTCAATGGGTGGTCTTTATAAATCGATTCTCAGTGAATTAGCTAATTCCAATTGGTCTATCATTGCAAAAGTAGCTAATAATTATTTTGTTTTTCCTTGTGCTTGCAGCTTTATCTGAGCCAATAGACATGTAAGTTCAATCAATATGTGGGAAACATCCTCCTCCTCCTCCTCTTTCTCTGTCTTTCTTATAATCATGACTCAAGGAGCTTGTTTGCAACTCTGCAGATACAGTGAGTGGATTGATGAATGCGAACGGGTGAACAACCTTGAAGATGACGGTGCTTAGCAATGATGCTTGGAATCCCTGTTCTGGTGGTAGTGGATCATGCACCAACTGGCCAGCTTTATATCTTCTCCAACCTGTAATTATGTCAGTTCCTGTTGTGACTTGTGAGCACTGGTGCAACTATGAGATTAGTTCATATTTAGACTCTAGCAGAGTTTGTAACTTTGTAATAGCATGTAATAAAGAACATGAGAATAAATAATTGTCCTATTCAGATGAAACCTCCTTAACGGGAAGCTGGTATCAGTGGTATGTAATATCTAAGTTTATAGTATTAATTTAGAATGCATGCTGATTGCATATGTAAAGCTCTTATTTCTTTCTTTTCCCATTTCCCAAGCCTAAAGCAAATTTTAAATGAGGTTATTTTTTGTTGAATTAGTTAAAATAATTTATTATAATTTTATTTGAAGTTTATTTTTCAATTTTTAGGATGTAAAATTACTTAATAAATGTTCATAATAGATATTAACCTTTACGCCAGTATTTTGGTGAATTGATTCATTTCAATATTTACTACTAGTATGTTAAATAATAGAACATATGTATACTTAGAATTATTAATAATAAGAAAATAAACTAATAAAATAAATAAGATGCCAATTAATTATGAGAAAGAACAGTAAATTTTCAAGGGTTTATTCACTTTAAAAAAAACTCAAGGTTCACGTTGCCACTGCTGGCTTTCAGAGTTAGATTGCATTTCTTTTTTCTTGAGTTAAAGATATTGCTGATAAAGAGTCTGAAACATTTATTACACAGCCAATACTATGTACCCTTGAAAGCATCTAACGCCTACAAATAATGTTATTGACTTGTATTGGCATGATTTGGAAAATAAAAAGTTCAGGGCTCAATCACAGCAACTTTGTGTCTAAATAATAGCTCAATTTCTGTAATGCCAATTAGATTCTAGCATTCACCCAATTGCTAATAGCAGACGCTATACAGCAGTTTTTATTTTATTTATTTACTTAATTTTGTAGATGATCTTCCAAAGTTAGGATTCGGCATCCAGCAGCCTTTGCCCTTTAATGCATTACTCCTGGGAGAATGAGCTATTCACAATGTCTTGACAAGGAAAAAAATGACCTCATCTTCTTGTTTCTAAGCAGGAAAAGAGAGAAGACCAAATCAGAGGAGGGAGCTGGGGCAAAAAAACATAACCCAACACGGATTAATGTATAAGCAACTGGAATGCAGCATCTAGCACATCCCTTCAAGATCAATCATGTCACATAATAGTTGCTTGGGTTTTCAACAAGATAATCATATGGTGCAGCTAACCCATATTCATATGTTCCATTTAGTGGAGTCACTCTATTTGAAGCTGAA
This sequence comes from Sesbania bispinosa, assembly GCA_026901365.1. NCBI lineage: Eukaryota > Viridiplantae > Streptophyta > Magnoliopsida > Fabales > Fabaceae > Sesbania > Sesbania bispinosa. The sequence goes on along the minus strand of QLOH01000295.1, from coordinate 225,567 downwards.
TAGACACCATCTATGCTGGCAACCTTGGCATTAAGTTTGGCCCTGCCTTTGGCAGACCGTTTGTTATCATAGGGAAACTCAGCAGAGAGCCTTCCCATTCGCTTCTGCAGATCAGCAACTGAATCACTAGTTATCTTTCCCTTGGAGCTCTTCTTCCCATCAACAAGCTTTAGTTCCAACCGATATAAGGCACATGCGTCACACTTGCTAATTTCATACTCATAAAGGTGCCACTCAAAATGGTTTAGTGGCTGTGGGTCCATATAATAGGATCTCTTCAGCCCTCCAAACTCATTCATCACTTGCTTTCTAGATTCATGCCATCCACGCCCACTATAATCTGGCAATGATCTCTGCTTTCTGTTTCCACTCTCAAATGCTCTTCGAGGCTTATCAAAGAAAAGCCACTCCCTAATAGTCTCACTCTCAAGAACAGAAAGATCAAAGAGCTCTGCAATCAACCAAGAATCATTTAGCTTCATAGAAAGAACACTCTTCTTAGCTTTTATACTAGATACTTCTATAAAATAATAGCTTTGCTGGTAAACCAAGGAAAAGAAGCATAAACATTAAAATACCAGGTGCATTCCATGGAGACTTTGCAGTTGCTGCTCCCTCACATTCTGGGATGCCAACTTCTTTTCCTTCTGCCTTTGCATTAAGCGCAGCAAAAAGTAAATTATCCTTCAGTCCAATTCCCCCAGGCCGTAGAACTGGGGCCATGCCTGGTGGTCCTTCATTTAAAGCTAGAGCAGCATGAAAGCTACTGCAATAGTCTTGACACCAGTCCAACCCTTGCACAGGCCTTGAACAGTCCCAAAGTGAACATTTTGGGCCTAAGAAAGCAGAAGGAGGAGGGCAGAGACTTGGTAGATAGCCAGATATATGAGGAACAGCATCCTCCTCACAAAAATCTGTACCATTAAAACCAGCATAGAAGCTGTGATTGAAGTCCTCATTTGAATCAAATTGATGATACTCTAATTCTAAAGCAGGCCGCCCATCCAAGTTGTTAGCTGCCAGATTGGGAACTCCTAAGGTTGAGTGTTTGCACTCATCAATTAATAGGAAATCATGTTGATGCTGGCCCTGATTTACATTTAAACCAAGAAACTCATTATAATTAAAGGTGACATCCATTATATTGACTGGCATTGAAATAATGATCAAGACTATAATGCATAAAAAAGATTGGGTTTTCCATTGTTGGGAAGAAAATTGGTACTGAGTGTTAACTCTATGGAAAGACTGAAACATCAAAGCCACATTCTTCTTTTCTGTCATTAGAAAGTGGAAGATTTAGGGGGAAAAAACATTAAAAGGCCCACCACATGTGAAAGACAATATGTCACTTTTTAAACTTTTTAGGTTTGCATTAGAAGAAAATATCAACCATCCTGAAGCATCCGTTATTCGGTATATGAATTAAAGTAATCTGCCCAACAAAATTAATACTATATGAAGCTAATGCCAACCAAAACAACTATAAGTCTATAATAATTGTGGTCAAGTTGCCAAGACAGATGAATAATCCCAAAAAAGGTAAAAGGCCCACACCTCTTGGAATATCACCTTAGCCCCAGCCTGCATAGTCTGATCATTAGGTTCAGGCTTAGGCACAGCTAATGGACTAGTGGCATCATCTTCCTCCTCACAAAGCTGCAATAGCCTACAGATATCGGTTGAAAATGATCCAAGACTGCCTCCCTACAGTCACCCATAAACATGACAAGTCATGCATTTGCCACAAATATTGCCATTAAAAGTTTACATGTGTCCATCCCAAATTCACAATTTCAAAATTACAGGTTACAAGCAACCATGAAAACTAAGTCTGAAGTTACAGTCAAGGAGATGTACTACATGAGCTTACTTGCTGCAAAGAAGAAGCAGGAGAAGGCTCATTGAGCTCAGCCTTCCACTCCCGAAGCATCTGATGGACTTGCTCCTCAAGAAGTGCAGCATCAACAGTACGGCTCTCCTTCCTGGCAAACTGGAGATCCAGGAACATCACCTGAAGATCATCAACATGGTTCTTTGCCTTGTCCTTAAAGAGCCTGTGTGATGCTGACTTGCAGCTGCTCTTGGAAATCTTCTTCATCACTAACACCTTAAGTCCTGCCTATTAAACCTAGACACACCAATATAACTGAGTTTCAGTCCACTACAAATATAATTCAGAAAATGAGAAAAGACCCAAAAGATGAAGCAAACAACTTTAAGATAAGTTTATCATGATCATTGATCAGAAGCATATTCCAGGTCACTCCCCACCTCAAAAGTCCAGAAATTCTAAAACCGAGATTCCAACATCTCCATCACAGAATTAAGTCATATCATAGTAAAAGATTCACCCCCACTTCAATTAATTAATTGAAAAAAAAAAACGAGGGTAGGAGCAAGAGTCCATTTTCTGATGAAAACAAAAGCTTATCAAAATAATCAAATTGTTTAGAAACCACTAACAAATTCTAAGGAAAAAAATTAAACTTAAGCCAATCAAATTCAAAAGCATAGAGGAAAGAACCATTAAAACAAATTCCAATTTTGAAGCAAATGATAATATAAGCACGAGAGAACACCACAAAGACACTGGAAAGCAGAACCAACCAAAGTCATTATCACGGTAATCAGCCGAAGACCTAATTTAGAAAAGAAAGCTTATAGTATATATACTCACCTCAGAGTCCAATTTCCTATTGACAGCAGATTGTTCAATTCTCTCTCTCCCCCCTCTATAGAAAAAGATTGAAGGCGAGAAACCCATATATAAAGAGAAGGAAATGAAGGGGAGAGAGAGAGAGAGAGAGAGAGAGAGAGTTCTTTTTCCCTCCTTCCTCTATGCACAGCTGAGAACTGAGATCAGTGTGTGTGGGTAAAGCAGGGAACAAAATGCAAAGGCAGTTAAACGAAGATTGAAGAATACGTTGTCTTTACCAAAACTAACTGTTATGACTTTAACTTGAGAGTATAACCTTTGTTTTATTATTTTCTTTGTAATTTCAATATGTACAAAGAAAATATTTTTATAATTTTTTTATTGTTGAAAAAACTGTTGTTAAGGTGAGTTCAATAATATAATTGATTCCCTTTAAGCAAGGTATCAGGTTCGAGTCTCGTGGATGGAAAAAATTCTCGCGCGGAGAGCTAGCTCCACCATGATGTGGATGTTCCCGGCTCAAACGGGATTGTCTCCAGTGGAGGATACCTGTGGTTAAACAAAAAAAATTAAAAAAATATATAATTGATTTTTTATACGATATGATAGAAATCATAATAATATAATAATACTATGAGACATGCTAATAAACCAAAAGAAACTATTACAAATGTAAGATTTAATATTACACATATAATCAATGTATTAATTTTTAATTAGTATTTTAGGGTACTCATTAGCAAAACCCTAAGGATATTTTGTGAGTTAATTTTTGGAAGAAAAATTAGGAAAGGAAATGACTTATTGGAAGTCACTCAACCTTTGTGTTTGAGAGTTTGATTTTCCCAAGTGTGTCCCTCTTCCTCCGCCCCTCCATTTCCTCTTTAATCCTTTCCTTCTCTTGCCTCCTAAACTCACAAACACACCCTAAAATTGTTTACATACTATATTCATGGTGGATATTTTTTAATAATTCTAAATTCCCAAACACATTTCCTCTTTATGTTGTGTTATTATATTATTTATTACATTTAATAATATATGACATATCATATTTTTTAAAATATGATAATACATTATTAAATAATAATTTAAATTTTTTTACATTGAGAATACATGTAAGAGTTTAATATATATACACTGTCAGTGTAAAGAAATTTTACACAAACATCCAATGATGTGCTGCCACATCATTTATTGAATTTAATAACGCATGAGGTGTCTCATTTATTAAATGATGTGACGGCACACCATTGGATGTCTGTGTAAAATTTATTTACACTGACAGTGTATACTAATTAAATCCTACATGTAATTAAACTCAAGTTAAAAAAAGTATAAAATTTATATTTATATTATAAACAATGTGCACTATATCATGCACGATAAAATAAATAGACTACATATATAGGATGTCATTGTCGCAGAACTACCCCAATATTATCAATTCTCAAATGAAGACATCATATATATCACAAAAAGGAGTGGGACTTTAAATGAGTGTTCCTTGTAGTTTGTTGTCAACTTTTCTTCTCTATGTAAGTACTGTCATTTAACTTTTTAAGGAAATTGACTTGGAGTTAATTGAAGTGTAGTGATTATTAATAAACAATTGGAAGAGCAAAAATATTCATGCCTCTTCAAAATTGATTTTGGTCTAATTACTTAAAGAAATAAAATGGGAATAAACTCTCTCTCAGTCTATAATATACACGTGTGTGTGATCTGTGTATGCTTTCCTTTTCTTTTGGCAACTCTTTTTTGGTGACTCCATGAAACTACTGGGAGAAGAGAAATCGAAGAAATACTAGAAATAATAAAATAATACAAATGAAAAATTGATTCCTTTTTTATTGCCAAATATATCAAACAAAAATGAAATTCGTCTATTGGGTGAATGGGTGAAAGATGATCAGAGTAAGGAAGGAATAAAGTAGGCTTCCACTACCGTCCAACATATTCCTGCTTTGATGCTTCTCTTAATGGAAGAATTTTATGGAAGACTGTTTAATGGATATAATACCCGTAAGGTTATCTGCATCCCATGGTTTATCATTCAGACCAGCCACATGTCATAGACATAATCCTCTATTTTCTGAAAAGGAAAGGTTGGTTGTGCTCGCAACCAATTGAGGATCAAATGCAGTGGATACCTTGTCACCAAACTTGAGATATGATCATATGAATTGCTTCATTTCTATAGCCACGCATTACAGGCTAAAATGGTTACCATCATCCTAAACACTAAATTTCCTTCAACAGATTATATGGCCATGCTTAAATGACTAAGGACACCAGCTCCTTGCTATTCTGCCATGCAGATAAATATAAGCAATCACCAGCTGTGTATGCTGATTGCTGAAAGAAAGTGAATTTTGAAAAATAATATTTTTAAGGAATAAAAAGTGAACTTGAGAAGGCAAATGATATATGTATATGATATGATGCACTTTCCACTCATCTGATGGCGTCACATCTTTGCCACCATGAATATACAGTCTCTGCAGCTTATTTTGGCTAATACAATAAGAATTTCAATCAGTGAAATATCCTTGATACAAATAGAGAATTTGAAATTTGAAACTAGAAGCCAATGAATGTGGTAAAAAAAATCCTCATGTTGAAGAGACCCTCAAATGAATCAGAAATTGTGACAGAATTACATTTATCCCAAAGATAAATGAAAAAATGTGAAACTAATTATCCTCTTCATCAGGTCAAGCAGTTTTCTCTGCCTTTCCATTTTCTGTATTACTGTGTCGGAAATTTAGAATGCCAGTTAGTCCTCGTCCCCTGGCCAGCTGTTCCAGTTCTTGAAGTCTATGTTTAAGAAGTTCTACTTCTCCTGCCAAGTCATCATTTTTTTGCTTCATAGCCTAAAGAAGAATGAACAATGGTGACTTATGTATGAAACCTTGATTCATAGATAACTTTCTCAGTTAAACAGAATTGAGAATCAATGACAGTGAATATACAAAGTTTATTGTGATTTAATATCATAGAACCAGAAGGAGGACAAATTGCCTTGAATTATTATCATAAACCACTTTTCCTTTAACAGTAATGACTAAACCTCAGTCCAGATAGATATAATAAACCATGGCCTTAAACCTATCCCTCAATTCAGACTTGTATAATATCCATTTTAGCACAAAGCATGTGGACAAAAGCATTGATTGTTGACAATGTCCTACTGGAACTTTTTCATGGAAGGTCTAGGACAAGCCACTTATAGCTTCCTGTTTTCATTCTCAAATTCAGTATTACTGTCAATTTAGCCATCCAAATAGAGTTTTTTAAAATGAAATACATCACAAAGCATTATGGACCTTGGGACAACAATAATATAACTAGGAATTGATGGCACTGACTGAGAAATATAGGGATTGAATTCATCAAAAGCTGAATAAGTCAGTAATCCTGTATCCTGATATCTTGAAATATTAAGCCCTTATGCATCATAATCTATCATAACATCCGCTCAGCCACTAGAAATTAACTTACGATCCACAAAGTGATTCTAGGCAAACAGTTGCACAGCTTCTTCCTAGACAACATACAAGTAAACTACAAATAGTTTGGTTTTGAACTTGTAGAGCTTTATCATTAGTTTATCTGAAAGATTAATGGTTAAAAAGTTAAAACTAAACATGAGAGATGAGACTGCATGAGCTGCCGTATGTTTTTTCTTTCTCTTTAGCATAAAGAGGCAATACTCCTCCAATAATAGCAATATTACTAAAAAAATAGTCACCTGTTCGATTTGGTCCAGGTGTTCCAGTATAAAAAAAGTAATGAACATATTGAGGACCATGATTAAGCAAAGAACTACAATGTCACGGGATGATATGGCATTGGTATAACATCCTTTGTATCAGAAAATGGGGAGCATATATATGTAACATGTTTAGCATAGGAACTTATAAAGCATGATAAGAACATTAAAGTTAAGAGGGAATAATATATAAACAAAAGAATAGAGCAAATTTTGAAAACATGGACCGAAAGAAACAAACTAAAATTGAACAGCAAGAAAACTTTACAACTTTGGAACTAAAAGGAAACACATATGTACTAGCTGATTATTTTTAAATTACCCCTAGCTCTTGCTTTCGTAGGTCCTCCTTTCGAGCTTCAGATCTAGCACTTCTTTGTACCTCAAAGATCAAGAGAACTCCTGCAACCTATGAATATAGCACATTGGCACAGAAGGAAACAATTAACGACAAGGCATGTGAATATGCACACATACAGTAAAACCTCTATAAATTAATAATGTCAGGACCACGTAATTTTATTAATTTAAAGAGGTATTAATTAATCGATAAATTAATAATTTATTAATTTAAAGAGATCTTTTCCGATTCAACGAGCCTACATTATTCTTCATGAATAAAACATATGTGCATTGTATTGACTAATTGAATGATGTTCATGTACAATGTGACTAATTAAATATATAATATAATACATCCCCCTAAAGTTTAGAAGAAAATGTAGCTAGTGTTGTTGAAAATCCTATTGAGGATGAAACTGAAGATGATACAATGCCTTTGCAACCAATTACGCGAAAGGAAGCACTCATAGCGGCAACAACTCTTCGCAATTTTTTGTTGCAGCATGAGAACGCAACACCGTAGCTTTTGGATGCAGTAAGGAAAGTTAGAGATGAAATACAACTAGATTTAAATTTTAAGAAGCAAACAACAATAGAATCATATTTTACTAAGTTGTCCTAGTTATATTTGTAATTTTATAGAATTATTAATTTATAATATTGAAGGGACCATAAATTATATAAGGGTCGTCCGGAAAATTATTATCTTATTTGGGCCCAAGTCGGGACCGAGAAAAATTATTATTTTAAAGAAGTTATTAATTTATCGAGTATTAATTTGTAGAGGTTCTACTGTATTATTTTCGTACAAACATGTAAAAATGATTTATATTCTCATGTCCTGTGTCATGGTGTTAATAATTTCTAACAGGTTCATTTTTTGTTTTTTATTATTTTGGGGGGGTGGCGGAGGTGGTCTCACTTACTATAATAAGACACTTAATTGATCAGTATCAAGCTTAAGGATTTTTTATCAAAAAGTTATATCTTTCCTTTAATGAAAATACTGTTCTTATTAAGGTGAATTCTCCAGAACTATTATTTAAACTAAGATGGAAACCCTTAGCTTCAAAGATAACAACTCATAAGAGATTTTTTGGCCCTTAGATCATAAGCAATTTATTTTTCAAAAAGAAAAAATTATCTGATTTACCAGAAAAAAATATCAATTTTTCCATTTCTGTATATCTTTTATTCTTCCTCTTTGCCTTTGTCATCTTCTTTTTGAATATTTTCTCTGTGCATACAATATGTTTGGCAAGATAACTAACTGTAATTTTTGGCATTTTCTACCATCAGCTTCTCCACTTGTGGACATATTTTTTAAACATTTATACTAATATTTGATATACAGAACTCAGCATGATCCAACAACTGACAATAAAGGACCACCTAATATAAACTCAAATACTTGTGTCAATTATTCTGGTAGCATTTCTGCACAGCATTGTTTAGTGTTTAACTTTTAATATCAGCCAAATCAAGTTAGATCATAGCACCTACATTCAAACACAAGAGTCTAGATAAACTCAAGGAGCCCCAATAAACTCAATTCATATTACATAGTAGAGGCAACTCAACTGAAGTAACCAACAAAAATAACCAAGTTAGATCATAGCACCTACAATCAAACACAAGAGTCTAGATAAACTCAAGGAGCCCCAATAAACTCAATTCATATTACATAGCAGAGGCAACTCAACTGAAGTAACCAACAAAAATAACCAAAACTGTGTGTTTTCAGGGCAAAACCACGAGTAAATTCAGGCTCATATGCATCCCAGTACAGTCAAGATTTACCAAGTTTCTCAAAGATTCAGAATGTGATATAAAATGAAAGAAAGAGAAAGAAAATGAAAGCTCCTTGAGAGAATGCTATTCTGATTTCATTGACTAACTATACAAACAGCACACTTATACAAGAGATTGAAGTAACACTTAGGGTATGTTTGTGAGTTGGAGAATGAAGGGAAATGGAGGGAAGGGAAGGGTTTATAAGAAACACTTTCCTCCCTTATGCTTGTGAGTGTAGTTAGATTACAAAGCACTCTCCCCTCCTCCCTTCCCCTTCTAATCCTTTACTTTCCCTTCCTTTCCCTTTCCTTCAAACTCACAAACACACCCTTAGGGTAAACTGGTGTTAAAAAAATCCATTACAATCAGTTAACAGAATCCCTTGTAGTGCTCAAGAGATTCTGTTACAAATTACAATCAGTTAATAGAATCTGACTCAGCTAGTAACTAACTATAGAGATGACAGCTATAAGCTGGTGCATAATAGAACACTTTAGAATATAGAGATTGCATATGACACAGATAATTAATGCTATACTACTTGTATACACTGACACAAAGTTTACCTAAACATGTATGAGCTTGACAAAAAGAGTGTTTACACACAAGTTAACTTGTAATTGTGTCTTAGGATCATAAACTCATAATAGTTTAAGAGTTAACTCAGGATTATAACAACCATCTTACTTACCCACTCAACCAAGATTGTGAGAATTTCAAATTTCATGCTGATTATGCATGATATCTTCTATTTATCGTTTTTAGTTCTTAGCAAAATTCTATATCACCATGCAGCAATAGCAGTTTCCACCAACAAAGTTAACTTGATTAAGTGAATGGTTATAATTGCCCACATAAATGAAATCTATGTCTTCAATAATAATAAAATATAAGTGAAATAGCTTTAACCAATTCCAGAATTAAATCCATATTACCGAGAAGACAAAGAGTTCTCCGATAAGGTCTACAGCAGATTGAACTGCTTTTTCCTCATTCAAAGGGCGAATCTCAACGTCTGTTGCATGGCCATAGATGCGCCTTTGCATCTTTGTTGTGAGCTGATGATTAGTCTGTTTCCAAAAATAAAAATCAAGAAAAAGAATGTTACAGTGTTTCATATCATTACATCCAAAGTCAACGTACAAACTGCATACAACTAGTACTTAAAATGGTTGATCTCTAAAACATAGTTATACCTAAAGCAAAAAGCAAATCACAGAATGCGTCATTTAAAATAGGATTTGCCATAGTGAATACATAAGCATAAATTAATGATTAACACAAGCCAGAAGGCATTGGCAAAGTTCTAATCAGCAACAAAGGACTACGATGCATTGTTGAAGCAAAAATTTATCTGCTCAATGTTTAAAAAAAAAAATCAAGTTTGGTGAAGTTTGGTCTGACTTGTCAGATCTCGTATCAGGGATGGTATTGAGCTGTATATAGAAAGCTTTGGAGAATTTGGTGAAGAATTTTGAGAGAGAGAACCAGCGATCATGTGGTGCGATAACATTCTCTAGAATCTAGATTTGGAAGAATATGGATAGCATAGAAGGAACTCGGCAATTATAGGATAAGTGGATGAAGAAACCAGGAAATAGGAATTAGCCTTGAGGGGGAATAAGGCAGTGAAAGCCAGAAAGCTAAGACACAATAGGATGACATCTAAGTATCCTTGTTTGATGAATCCAAATTTTGGGCAAGAAGGACGGAATTGCCAAATTTTGACGGCAGTGACCTGATGGGTTGGATTGCTCTTGAGGAGAAAAATTTCCTTCCAAAGGTTTCCCCTTCAGCAAAGGATTTCACCTTTTTCAACTGTGCCACTGCTCATTTTCCTAAAACTAAGAAATTTGAATCCCTGCCTCTGCTACTTGTCTCCTACAATTTAAGCTAAACCCTTGCCCTTTACAACTTTAACCGCCTAACCAATTCTGTAACTACTCTAAATGGCTTTGCCTCATTTTCCTTGTACTTTCTTCTATTCTAGCAAGTGTACACCACCATCTGTGTCTTCTTCTCATTCTTCTATTCTTGGTCCCATCACTAACACGGTTAAAGATCCAATATCACACTGACATCATTTTTGTTATCATAGGACAAGGAGCTTTCAGCACTAAATATTTTCAGGCAAATTTTTTACTACATATTTCATAACTTTATACAAATTTAGCTTCATTGCTCTAATCTGCTTCTACTCATTAATTTTTCTTTTTGGTTTCCCTTTTGGAGGTTCATTTATTCATAATATCGATTTTTTGTTCATTAAGATGTATCGGAACACTTATCCATGTAATATCATCAATCAAAATATATTTGAACCCTTATAACAAAATCAGGGCAAAAGGTGAAAATGGTGTATGGCAGGGGATTTTGTAGTTAATAATAAGGCATGAAGTGTGCCTCAAAGAGTAGGTAAGGGATGAATCCAAATTGATCAGAAATGAAGAATAAGATTGAAAGAGTACCTGAGCCATATTAACGATGAGTTGGCGGAACCTGGGGTGAAGAGCAGCCTGTTGTTTGAGCCTACTGGCAACTGGTTTGCTGAGGGTTTTCAAGGCCAGCGTCCCAAGCTTCAACAGCGGAAGCATTCCTTAATTGGTTGTTTTGGTGGCTCTCTCTTAACACCAAATCATATGCCAAATGGGTCAGCTCAGTGTGGGTATAATAAGAGGACCTTGGTATTGTATTGTGTTATTACTTCGGTTGGTTTTCTTGATGAACAAGATCGAAGTCGTTGGGAGAACGAGTTTAATACGAAATCGTCAACGGAGATTTAGATTAGATTAGATTTAAAAAGAAAGAAAGAAAGAAATTTTATATTATATTTTGAAGCAAGGAATGGTAGCTTCCACGAAATTGATGGAGCTTCTTCTTCTTCTTCTACTGATTGGCTTGCGTTGGTTGTTCACATCTTTCAAACACAAAATACAGTCATGATTGAGTTCCCATCTATTTGGACGGCTGCGGAGGGAACCACATGGGATGGGAGTAGGGGAGAGGGCTTACTGTATGCTTTGCTTTGCTTTTGGAACTTTTTTTTTTTTTGAAGTTCACATTTTTTCGGTGAAGTTTGGAACCTCTGTTTGGCTTTGGGAATCGGATAAACTAGCGTCCAACCCGTGCCCGCGCGATTCACGGATAATATTATTTTAATAAATTATTAACATTGAATGATATAATATATATAATTTATTAAATATAAGTGTAATTAAAAAATAATAATGATTTATTCTTTTTAATATTTAATTCTATATTTTTTGGTATATAAAAAATATAAAAAAAAATGGATTTGGAAAATCAAATAGCAAATATTAATAACTAAAAATGGAAACTATTATAAATTTTGTTTCATTTATATTTTTTGATATGCCTCATTGTATATCATATTTTTTGTCACATTACAACACTTAAAATTGTCATTACATATAAGAATCATAAGTCCTTGTTGAACCTAACCATATAATTGACCACGCAAGAAAACTAGTTTTGGTAAATATACACCAACATGGGACAATGTCTGACATTCATTTTTATTAATCTGGTTCCATTACAAAGTCCACCAGATATATCAAGATTACTCATTAGCATGACAAACACTACTCATTCTTTAACACCAACTTATGATAAGGAAGTGTAAAACACCTAATATCATTTAAGAACTCAGTTGTCAATCAATCAGTTTCAATATCAATCTCCTTATCTACCTTTCATATAGTGTCAAAACTCAAATGCACCCTCTCTTCTCTAGGAAATAATGTCATGACATATTCATTAATTGAATGAACATCTAATGTAGGAGCAAGAATTGCTTTATCCTATCTCAAATACAATGTTTCCAAAAATTGAAAGCAATTTATGGTATGCAAAAGAAACTATATCTCCAATTGTATTACCTATAGAATCCATAAGTAAATCCTTCGATAATTCAATATTAGCCTCATCATCACCATAAATGTCTAAATCACCATCACCTAATGTAATAAATTCACCCAGCAAACTCTATAATCTCACGTTAGTTAAAGCACTCCCACAACCCTGTGACCTCATGTTTTCTTACAGTGTCAAAATCTTGCAATGCTTCCACAGTCTTGATGAATTTAAAGTGGCAATCACATTTCTACTAAACACACTCTTGGTATACAGGAAATATATATGACTAAAATCACCACCGAGAACAACAACCTTTTCACCAAATAGTTTATCCATACATTCTTTCACCTCGAACCTCATCATATCATGCAAGGTTCGATCTAAAGCTTCAAAAGCTCATTTGCTAACCATTGGAGCCTCATCCCAGATTATCAAAGTTGTATACTGTAGCAATTCAGCCTTCAAACTCCCTTGTTTGGCAGTACAACATAAATCTTCATCTAAAGATAAATTAAGGGATAGTAAATCAAGAGTGTGGTGTTCTACCATCGGGTATAAATATATTTTAGCAATATAATTAATTAATTTATCATTTGAAATGATGTCATCTAAAAGTCTAAAACGCAGTGTCATAAACTTAGTAGGTTGGCTCAAAATATTTTAAAAGGCATAATTATTGTCCATTGGGATTGTAAATTTTGAGTAAAAGTAGATATATGTGGCATTGGGAGTGTAGAAACAACTTATTCTATATGAGTTGAATGTTAATGACACTGTATGAATATATTTATGGGGGAAAATGATAAAATTTATTAAGTTTAATACTACTGAATATATATTGGCAATATAATTAATTAATTTATCATTTGAAATATGACATCTAGAAGTCTAAAACGCAGTGTCATAGGCTAATAGGTTGGCTCCTAAAAAAATGTATCCGGTGGTGTTTTTATTTAAAGACCAAAATTTAATTTTTATTAAATTTTCTACTATTCATTCATTTATTTTTTATTAAATTAAATCCATCAGCTAATTCAAATTGTTAAAAGTGCAGATTTAAAATGACAAACCTTCTTTTCAAAGCCTAACTACTATTGATTAGACAAAAAATCAAGGCATTGACTGGACCAAAAAATTAACCCTTAATATGAACAATTACATTACTAAAAAAAAAAAGACTTCTCTATTGTAATGGATATTTATCCATTTATCCATTGAGTACTTTGAATTTAATGCAGTCAATAAAAGAACAAAATAATTATATTCCAATAATAAATAAATAGATACAGATAATTTTGAAGTAATATATTTTGTTGTTAATTTATCATCTTACACGTTTCTTGCTTGATATGTATATAAATGATCTTTATTTAAATTGGGTAAAAATATACTTTTCATCCTTGTATTTTTTTTGTCAACTTTAGTTTTTGTTACTGACTTCTGAAACATTTATTTTATATTCTTATACTTTTAAAACACTATAATAGTAGTCTCCAAAGTTGGGTTTGCGGTGATGTTCGTTTTTACATATATGACTGAGTTTCTATAATAAATTTAACTTACGATATTATCATATACATTATTAGTAGAATGTGAATTTCATATTGTTATCATGTTTATAGAAAATAGTAATCAATACATTATTAATATAATTGTAAATTTAAAATATATTTAGATTTGAGATCCCACGACCCAATCACTTTAACTTATATATATATAAGTATCCCGAAAAAAACCTTGTTAGGAGAGCTAACCCCACCATAATATTAATATTCACGACAGGAGTAGGGCTAACTCCTCGTGGAGGGTACCTATGGTTATAAAAAAAAATCACTTTAAACCTATAATTAAAAATTGATTAGCCTTTAAACGTACTACACTAAATACATAATAAATCAAAATATAAAATAATAATTTTATTGAAGTAGAAGAATTATAATTCTAATTAAAAAATATTTCATAGAAGATTTTAACAAATGTTCATAAATATAATTATAAATTTAAAATTATATCGAAAGAAAATATTTAATAAAATAATAAAAATAAATTATGATAAAGAAACAAAAAAGAAAAAGATAAAATGAAAACAACTGGAGCAGGATTAGCCCTCCCGTCAACGGTAAATATAGTTCCAAAAAATATTTATGTAATGAAATAAATTAACACGAATAGATAATGTGAGAAATTTTTTAATATTATAATAATAAAAAATGAAAAAAAGGTGTGAAAAATAAAAACACAAAAAGAAAGCAACATAAGCACTAATTTGAATTTAATTTTTAAATAAGGAACCAATATATATTTATAAAAAATAAAAAATTAAATTGAAGGTATAATAATACTCTATTTTCTCATTTTCATTTATGCTAACCTACTCTATTATACTCTATAGAAGTTCACATCCATCAACAATAGATAAAACTATCCACAAAAAAAAAATAGATAAACTAACTATATATAGCAAAGTAAAACTAACTATATATAACACAAAGACCCCAATGAATAGTGATTTCAAAACAACCCAAATGTAATAGTATAGATAGATAGATAATAGTAAAAGAATAGTAATTTCAAATCCCTTCACTTTTTTTTTCATTATACAAATCCACTTAATTATTAAATAAAATAAAATTATATTTTTAAGACATTAAATATATTTAATTTTTATTTAATATTTTTTTCATAAAAAATATAAGAAAAATATTACGAGGATACCGATATAGGGGATATAGCATTGTTGTAATAAAAAGTAAAAACTCTCAACTTAGATACAAACCCCCATCATAAATATTCATCATAGTAATCTTTACAAGGGATTAATACATCTTACTATGTTTAAACATAACTAAAATTTTACATTTTTAAAATGTAACGTGTTTGCTACCAAATTATTTACGAACTACTCCTCTGTCCTATTTATAAGATCTTTTTTAGGACGAGTTTTGATCCTTTTTTATAAGAACATTTTTAGATACAACTAGTAGGTGACTCGTGCCTTTGCACGGGTAAATTGATGGTATGATTTATATTGTCCGTGCGAAGCACGGGATAAAATATTAGCTATCATAAATACTTATATATGTATATATATTAAGAGAATATGTTTTAATATAATAATAATAAAAAATTAATGTATGAGAAAAAAAGAAAAAAAATGGTAGGAGTAATACTGCCTCCCGTGGTTCATTAAAAAAATTACTATTATAATAAAACAAATTATAGGAACGAATAATTAGTGAAAATGATTTAATATAATCAAAAAAGAAAAAAAAGTGTAATAGAAATAAAAGAAAACGACAAAAACAAGACTCTCCCCGTGGAGGATACCTATTATTCATTGCATAAAAAAACCATTACTAAATTGAGAATAAAAAATGGAAGTTTGAAAACACGACACATGTACTGTGGGAACAATTTTAATATAGAGTAAACAAAATAGATAAAATGGTAAGAAGGGACTGTCTCTCATGGAGAATACTCACAGTTCATAAAAAGATTCTTTATAATGAAACATATTAATAAAAACAAATAATGAGAGAAAATGTTTTAATATCATAATAAAAAAGAAAATGAAAGTGTGATAAAAAATAAAGGAAAAAGGAAAACGAGTAGGATTAGACGACTTCACCTGAATGATATACATGTGGTTCATAAAAAAAATCACTTTATTAACGTGAGAATAAAGAAAGAATGATATTATATGTGAATGATTAATTAAAAACAAACAAAAAAGAGAAAAACACTATAATAGAAGCTAAACAAATGAAGATATGATTTTGATAAAAAAAAATGAAAAGAAAGTAAAAAGGAGGATACGGTTTTTGTCATCGTCCATTTCTAATTTTTTATTACATAAAAACACACATTGGGAAATATGATGAATGTGTTGATGTACATTAAATATATAATAATAATAAAAAGAAAGAAAATTAATGTCTGAGAAAAAATGGTAGGAACAGTCTCCCGTGGAGAATACCCGCAGTTCATAAAAAAATTCTTTTATATTAATGAAACGTATTAATAAAAACGAATAATGAGAGAAAATATTTTAATAATCGTAATATAAAAGAAAATGAAAGTGTGATAAAAAATAAAAGAAAAGAAAACAACAAGATTAAGACTGCCTCCCGTGGAGGATACCTGTGATTCATAAAAAAAACTCTACAATAGAAGCTAAAAAAATGGAGATATAATTTTGAAAAAAAATAAAGAAAAAAGTAAAAGGATGATGTGATATTTTTTAGAGGGAAAGAAGCTACTAAGATTAAGATTGCCTCCCGTGGAAGATCACTTTACAGACGTGAGAAATGAAGAAGAATGGTATTATAAGTGAATGATTAATTAAAACAAATAAAAAGGAGAAAATTAATGTTTGAGAAAAAATAAAATGGTAGGAACAGGATTGTCTCCCGTGGAGAATACTGGCAGTTCATAAAAAATTCCTTATAATGAAACCTATTAATAAAAACTGAATAATGAGATAAAATATTTTAATATCATAATAAAAAGGAAAATGAATGTATGAGAAAAAATAAAATGGTAGGAACGGATTGTCTCCCGTGGAGAATACCCGCAGTTCATAAAAAATTCTTTTATAATGAAACATATTAAGAGAAAAATACTTTAATATATAATAAAAAAATAAAATGAAAGTGAGATATAAAAAAATAAAAGAAAAAAGAAAATTGATAGGATTAAGACTGTCTCCCGTGGAGAATACTCGTGATTCATAAAAATACTATAATAGAAGCCAAATAAATGAAGATACAATTTTGATAAAAAAAATAAAAAAGAAAATAAAAAGGATAATAAAAAAGAAAATTAATGTGTGAGAAAAAAATAAAATGTTAAGAATAGGACTGTCTCCCACGAAGAATACCCGCAGTTCAAAATAAAATTTCTTTTATAATGAAATATATTAATAAAAAATGAATAATGAGAGAAAATATTTTAATATCATATATAAAAAAGAAAATGAATGTGTGAGAAAAAATAAAATGGTAGGAACATGACGGTCTCCCGTGGGAGAAGACCCGCAGTTCATAAAAAAAATTCTTTTATAATGAAACATATTAAGAAAAAATATTTTAATATCTTAATGAAAATTAAAATGAAAGTGGGAAAAAATAAAAGAAAAAAGAAAATGACAGGATTAAGACTGTCTTTCATGGAGGATACCCGTGATTCATAAAAAAACACTACAATAGAAACAAATGAATGGAAATACAATTTGACAAAAAAATAAAAAAAGAAAGTTAATGTGTGAGAAAAAATAAAATGATAGGAACATGATTATCTCCCGTGGAGAATACTGCCGTTCATAAAAAAATTATTTTATAATGAAACATATTAATAAAAATGAATAATGAGAGAAAATATTTTAATATGACAATAAAAAAGAAAATGAATGTGTGAGAAAAATAAAATCGTAGGAACATGGACTGTCTCCCGTGGAGAATACCTGTAAGTTCATAAAAAATTCCTTTATAATGAAACATATAAGAGAAAATATTTTAATATTCTAATAAAATGAAAATGAAAGTGGGAAAAAAAATAAAGAAAAAAGAAAACGACGGGATTAAGACTATCTCCCGTGGAGGAATACCCGTGATTCATAAAGAAATACTACAATAGAAGCCAAATAAATGGAGATACATTTTGATAAAAAAAAATAAAAATAAAGTAAAAAGGATAATAAAAAAATAAAAATTATATGTTGAGAAAAAATAAATGTTAGGAATAGGACTATCTCCCGTGGAGAATACCGCAGTTCATAAAAAAATTCTTTTATAATGAAACATATTAATAAAAATGAATAATGAGAGAAAATATTTTATTATCATATTTAAAAAGAAAATGAATGTGAGAAAAAAATAAAATGGTAGGAACAAGACTGTCTCCCGTGGAGAATACCGCAGTTCATAAAAAAAATCTTTATAATTAAACATTAATAAAACGAATAATGTGAGAAAATATTTTAATATCATATTAAAAAAGAAAATGAATGTGTGAAAAAAAAATAAAAATGGTAGGAACAAGGACTGTCTCCCATGGAAAATACCCGCAGTTCATAAAACTTTTTCTTTTATAATGAAAATTTTAATCAAAAATATTTTAATATCTTAATAAAAATAAAATGAAAGTGGAGTAAAAAATAAAAGAAAAAAGAGAACAACAGGATAAGATTGGCCCCCATGGAGAAACCCGTGATTCATACCAAAACACTATAATAGAAGCCTAAATAAATGGAGATACAATTTTGATAGAAAAGTAAAAAGAAAGTAAGAAGGATTATGCAATGTTTTGAGAGGGAAAAGAAATTAACTGAGAATGTGACATGTGGCAATTAGGGGTTTTGTCTCCGCCATAGTATATTAGATTAGATAGATAGATAGTAGATAAAAGAAATAGATAGATAGATTATTAGAAAAAAAATAGTTTTCTAGCCAAATGAAATAAAATAAATAGGATTTTTTTAATAAAAAAGGGGCTTAACTTCTCTTGCACGCATAATCGGTTGCTGCAAAGACAATGTTAGACTTTAAGGAGAAGACGGGAGAAAAGAAAAGTAATTGGAAGCTTTTAGGCGGGAATTTTTCTTCACCAAAGATTGACACTTGGCAAGGATGTAAACAGTTTTCTTAGAAGTAAATAATAGAATAGAATAGATAGATTGAGTAGTTAAATAGAAAAAGAAAAATAATGAGTATCAATAAATTCAAGGGTAGTATAGGAATTATGATACACATTCATGATAAATTTATTGCAATCAACTAAATTAACCAACTTCCTTAATCTGTGTGAAGTGATTAAAATGTTCTTATAAATAGGACCGGCAAGAGTAATTTAATTTACAGTTTATTGAAATCCGTAAGTGAAATGTTTTTACAGCAACTTTAGCCACGGAGTGGCTAGGCAATAGCTACCGATATTAACTACGGTAAATTCCGTAGCTGTTTCCTAGCTATTGGTAGCTAATATTGGCGCTACAGAGCTTCCGAATCCAATTATGCTTGTACACCTCAGGAGTCAGAACTTTTCAATCCGAGACAATATCCAAACTAAGCTATAGTTAACGACACATTCATTAATTTGTTTCCCTATTTAAAAACAACATCAATTAGGTTATGTAATTTTATGGGTAAGGTTTATAACTCATGAATCTATGAATTTCAAATTATGGACCCCATTTCATCGCTATTATGATTGTCACACGAGTATGGTTCTATCAAATGCATGTTTATTGACATCATGGCAGGAGCACTTGTGGGTGAACAAAAGTGCATAGAATCAATGTAAAAGTAGGCTCTAAGACTAAGTTGTCACTAATCTGCTGCACGGCTTGACATGTTATTTTCTGTTTGCATGTCAAAAACTTTTGGAAGACATGACAAAATCGATCTTCTCTAGCACCTAGTTTCAAGGATTTGTTTAGCATAATTTGAATTTATTAACGTTACTAAATAATTTGGGAACACTCCAACAAAACCAAACCAAGTTAGGACGAGTAAAACAAACATATCTAACTGCATTTTGAATTTGATTTTGAGATATTGGTCTTAGATTTTGCTTAATAATACAACTCTATTAATAATTGTCATGTTGGTTGTTGAAAAGTTGCACATCGATCCTCAACAAATTGAAAGATCAAAGATCGTTTCTGTAAAAAATCCATAAATCTCTTGTTTGTTTCTTAACATCGTTGTGCTGAACAACTCAGCATTAAAATAAAAAAAAAGAAAAAATATATAAAAAGAAGCAACAAGTGGATAATAAAAAAAAGAAAGAAAAGCTTCCTACTCACAGTCACAGACTGTTTACTGTAAAGTCAGGCAACAAGTGGATAATAAAAAAGAACCTGTTTACTATGCTAAGCAATTACAAAGAACCTCACACTCTCAGAGGCTGCAACTGCAACTGTAACCTTCATTTCCTTTCTCTCCTCTCTCTGTAAACTCTATTCTTGATCATGGCAGGTGCTCTTGTGGGTGGAGCTTTTCTGTCTGGTTTTATCAATGTTGTCTTCGATCGGCTCTCTTCGCCTGAGGTTCTCAGTTTGATTCGATCAAAGAAGCTTGACGAGGGTTTGCTTCTAAGGTTGAAGAATACTCTGTATGCTGTTGAAGCTGTGCTTAATGATGCAGAGCTTAAACAGATCAAAGACTCGGCCGTCAACAAGTGGCTCGATGACCTCAAAGATGCTGTCTATGTCGCTGATGACATCTTGGATCATGTTTCTACTAAAGCTGCAACTCAAAGGGAGGTTAGTAGTAACTTCTTCTCTCGCTATTTCAATTTTCAAGACAGGGAGATGGTTCATAAGTTGCATGACATAGTTGGCAGACTAGAATCTATTCTCAACCTCAAAGATATTCTTGGTCTTAAAGAGATTCCTAGGGACAACTTTTCATGGAGAATTCCATCAACCTCTCTTGCAGATGGATCTAACATATATGGTAGGGACAAAGACAAAGAGTCCTTACTCAAATTATTGTTAGATGATGATACCAAAAACAGTGATGGTAAAATATCTGTGATCCCTATTGTGGGCATGGGTGGGGTTGGAAAAACCACTTTAGCCCAATTGGCTTTCAATGATGACAAAGTAAAGCAGAAATTTGAATTTCAAGCATGGGCTTGTGTTTCTGAAGAATTTGATATTCTAAAGGTTACAAAGATGATCACTGTGGCGGTAACAAAAAGTTCTTGTAACATGAATGATATCAATTTACTTCAGCTTGATTTGAAGGAAAAGGTCACTGAAAAGAAATTCTTATTAGTTCTGGATGATGTGTGGAGCGAGGATTATGATAAATGGAATTTTCTTATAAAACCTCTTCAGTACGGGGCTAAAGGAAGTAAAATTGTTGTAACAACCCGCAGTGAAAAAGTTGCTCGTACTGTTCAAACTGTTCAATTTTTCAGCCTAAAAATGTCAGATGAAGATTGTTGGTCAGTGTTTGCGAGCCATGCATGCTTTTCATTAGAGTCTGGGGATAATAGGGCTCTTGAAAAGATTGGCAGAAAGATTGCAAGAAAGTGTAAGGGATTACCTTTAGCTGCACAATCACTTGGAGGCTTACTGCGGGCAAAACATGATATCAGGGACTGGGAAGGTATACTGAATAGCAACTTTTGGGAATTCTCTGACAATGAAAGCAAGATTATTCCGGCACTGAGAATAAGTTATCATTATCTCCCTCCATACTTAAAACGTTGTTTTGTTTATTGTTCATTGTACCCTCAAGATTATATTTTTAGTAAACAAGAATTAGTCTTGTTATGGATGGCAGAAGATCTTCTACAGCCACCAAAAATGGAAAGACTTTAGAAGAAGTTGGTTATGGGTATTTTGATGATTTAGCTTCCATTTCATTTTTTCAACCTTTTCAACCTTATGTCTATTTGGAGGGGTGGTTTGTGATGCATGATCTTGTGCATGATTTAGCAACGTTACTCGGGAGAGAATTCTATTTTCAAACAGAAGAACTTTCAAAAGAAACTAAGGCTGGTAACAATACTCGTCACTTGTCATTTAAGAGATTCAGTGATCCAGTCACCGGAAAGTTTGAAATTTTTGGTGAAGTAAAATTTTTGAGGACCTTCCTGCCAACTAGTTCCAGTAATGCTGAATTCAACAATGAGAATGCACCATGTATCATTCTATCGAAGTTGAAGTACCTAAGAGTTTTATCATTTCTTGGCTTTCCAAATCTTGATACATTGCCCAATTCAATAGGGGAATTGATTCATTTGCGTTATTTGAATCTTTCTGAGACAGGTATAAAGACATTACCAGAATCATTGTGTAACTTGTACAATCTACAAACACTAATGCTGGGAGATTGTACTAAGCTGGCTATGCTACCGAGTGGCATGCAAAATCTTGTGAACTTGCGTCACCTTGATATTAGCGAAACTAATTTAGGAGAGATGCCTAGAGGAATGAGCAAGTTAAACCATTTGCAGCATTTAAGTCATTTTGTTGTGGGCAAACATGAGGAGAACGGAATCAAGGAATTGGGAAAACTTTCAAACCTTCATGGATCACTTGAGATAAAGAAATTGGAAAATGTTACCAGCATTATTGAAGTGTCAGAGGCAAGGATGATGGATAAGAAGTACCTTAACGAATTAAAATTTCATTGGTCTGAAGGGGATGATTTTACCAATTCACAAAGTGAAATGGAAATACTTGACAAGTTAGAGCCTCACAAAAACCTGAAAAGTCTAGAGATACAAGGCTACAGAGGCACGAAATTTCCGGAATGGGTGGGTCATCCTTCTTTCCACAATATGACCAATCTAACCCTATCTAAATGCAATAATTGTTGTATGCTTCCTTGTCTTGGACAACTACCCTCCCTTAAGAGGCTAGTTATTTGGGGATTGAATGGAGTGGAGATTATTACCCCTGATTTTTCAAGAAGGATGATCCTTCTTTTTCAGGGACAACCCTTTCCCGTCCTTGAAGATCTGCAATTTCGTGACATGGCATGTTGGGAGGTGTGGTGTCCTTTTGAGTCAGATGCTTTTCCTAAGTTAAAGCGGCTTCAAATAAAGGATTGCCCCAAATTAATGGGAGATTTGCCAACTCACCTTCCTGCTTTGGAAGTACTTGGCATTCATGGATGCCAACAACTTGCTTCTTCTTCTCTCCCAAGGGCTCCCTCCATCCTCGAATTAGAGATAATTGAATGCAATAAACTGGCCGTGCAAGAGCTACCCCTTTCACTGAGAGATCTAAAAATTAAAGGACGACATGACATGGAGTCCATATTTAAAGCCATCACTCAATCAACTACTCTTCAATTCTTACAGATCGAGAATTGTTCCTCTGCCACATCATTTCCAGGGAATTGTTTACCCACGTCACTGAAGGAATTAGGTATCAAGAATTTTAGAAAACTTAAATTCCCAAAGCAAAACCAACACCAGTTACTTGAATTACTGAATATATGGAGCAGTTGTGATTCTCTCAAATCCTTCCCATTGGAAAGCTTTCCAAATCTCGGTGATCTTATCTTCTGTAAGTGTGAAAATCTGGAACGTCTTTCGGTTTCAGAGTCACCTCTTCAAAATCTCCGTATTTTTGAAGTCCTTAACTGCCCCAGTTTTGTATCATTTCCAGAAGGAGTTTGCCTGCGTCCAGCTTGACTTTATTCATCGTCTCCAAGTGTCACAAGCTGAAGTCATTGCCTTGTCACATGAATACCCTTCTCCCAAAGTTACAACATCTCAAGATAGAAGAATGTCCAGAAATTGAGTCCTTTCCTGAAGGGGTATGCCTCCTAGCTTGAGATCACTTTGTATCAACAATTGTGAGAAATTATTGAGGAGCCCATACCTAGGTTCGATGGACATGCTTACCGATCTTTATATTGGAGGTCCATGTGATGGTGTAAAGTCCTTCCCCGAGGAGGGTTTGGTGTTGCTGCCTCCCTCCCTAACCTCCCTCAAACTTTCTGAATTATCAAGTGTGGAGACGTTGGAGTGCAAGGGGCTTCTCCACCTCACCTCCCTCCAAAAATTAACAATCATATGTTGTCCCAAGCTGGAGAATGTGGCAGGAGAAAGGCTGCCTGCATCTCTAATCAAACTCCAAATCTCTAAGTGTCCTCTTCTGGAAGAACGGTGCAACACGAAGCACCCGCAGGTTTGGCCCAAAATTTCCCACATCCGAGGCATTATGGTTAATGAGAGATGGATTTCTTCAACTTGAATTAAGATTCTCAACAGGTAATTGTTCTGCTCAACCTTAACCTCTTTCCAAAGAAAATTGATTAAGGACTTTGAGTGACAGATATATGTTTCATGTCTTTTGTTTTGTTCCAGTCTATGATCTATTGGTCTATTTCAAAATGTGAAAAATAACAAATTTTTTTGTATCTACTTTCTGTGTAATTTTAGTAGGGGAAATTAAGAAAACATCAAAATGTGTATTTTTGGGCAGAAGATATAGTTACAATACAAGTATGATAAGGAAGTTGCTTGGGTCTTCAAAAGTTTTTTTTTGCTTTTGTTTACAGACACTGAAGCTGCTAACTTACATGTTAACTATGCTGGGAATATCAATCATGCTGGCTTTGGTTTGTCCAATCATGTGAGTTCTTAAATTTCCCTTCTAATGTAATAGATAGTTTTACTAACACTGTTCTTCATGGATGGGATGGGGCTTTCACTAAACTGAGTATTTGCATAGATCAATCCTCATGTTTGCCTGCTAAATAATCCAACTTAATCTTTTTAAACTGCTAGGGAGAAAACAATTTGGATTGAAGAACCTCTCTTGGAACGTCTTTCAGTAAGCAAGGGAAGTTAAAGTCTTGTGTGGAGGAAAGAGCGGGAGTCCTTGCAGCCATTCTAACTGCAAAATGTTTCCCACAAAAATCAATTGGAAATTTTACAAATTTAGTTTACAACTGGAATTTAATGCTTGTACATCCTGAATTAAGATTGCCAGAAGTTTAGCCATTGAAACATTGATTAGTGCATACTAATATATCTATGTATCTTGTTCATCCTTTTACCTGCACGAACCAGCTCAATATGTCACCTGAGTTGAATATCTGCTGAACCTTGTGTTGGATTGTATATAGTTATATGGCTTCCTCTGAGTTGAATTATATGGTTTAATTACACCACAGTATCCTTTGGCTGTTGAAAGTTGTGCTTTAGTTTGTTTGTTTTTTCGAGTTCTTCCTCAGTAAAATAATTTCTGTAATATAGTTGGGTTTTGTTACCTTATTTTATAGATTAAAATATGATAATTAAAGATATTGAGCAGGACCTGTGTGGACTGTTACCTACTTGGCTTCTCGATTATGCTTATAGTTTAGTTTCTAATTGTTTTAATTGAGATTTGTTAAATTTCCCTAGTAATTTTGCTACACAAACTGTTAAAAAATTTTGTATTTAATTGGTAGGTATATTTATATAGGAAGATAATAACCCAGATTTAACTTCTTGCCAAAGATTTTCTGAAAAGAATGAGACAATTACTAATCTGATGGAAGATTTATTGGCATTTTAAATTCAACAACTAAAATTTCCTTTTTTCTTTCTCTACTACTTTTTTTTTGGTCAACTCTCTACTACTTTTTTGAAGTTTAAATGAAAGATGACCGGCCTAATTCGTTATTTATTAATCGAAAACTGCAAGGATCTTGCTACTTGTATAATTTTTTAGGGATAGAAAGAATTGTTTCCGAGGGGTCCGTGTATTTCTTTTACATTGTACCATAGACAACTCCATGATTTTCCTTTTTAAAAGTGAGATATTGGTAGCAGTCGTTGCGGTTGATACTTCATTTCATGCACAAGTAACATATTAAGCACTAGATGTGATCAGAACAGTTTTGCCCACTCCAATTAGTACTGCACAGTTTTGTAGCTAGATTTTTGTTGCTGTTTTCATGGGAACCACAGAACAATTTTTTAAATGTCTTTTGGTTAGATTGGCAGAAGAAATCAAAATCTTTTACAACACAATGCTACAAGTAAAATAGAGATTCTTTTTAGTTTTTGTTCGGTTTGCAATAATGACCATCCAATCAACCAATAGCAACTCTTTCTTACTACTTACTAGTTAGCAGTATTATTTTGTATGACTACATAATATAATATTTGTTCAGAAAAAACATTACTCTCTCAAAAAGGAGCAAGAAAGTCATAACGATGGTCAATGGCTCCTATCTGTAGACTGTAGTAGAGAATTAGCTATAATATGGCGGAAAAGTCTACCTTTTTGGCATTGTGAGATGAAAGAGACTCAAAATACAAAGGGGAGTGGCAAGTATAAGAGATAATTAATAACTACAGAACAACAATTCCACCGATTCTGATTTTTAGTCTATTTTAGTTGCGGTTTTGATTTCAGTTCCACTATTTTGTTTGTAACACCAACTCCGCAGTATATTTTTATTCTATGAAGGACCAAATGCTTTAAAAGACACGGAAAGCATATTCAACAGAAGAAAATTTGTTATGAGACCTGGCTGGCACATCTAAAATGACAATATTTCTGCCTGCCAAAATTGAATTGGAAGCTGTGTATAAAAGCTTACACACACCATTCTTTAATTTTTTCTTAATAATTATTAATTCACCTCTCCTTTTCTAATGAACTAGGTTACATTTTTTAAAAAAATTAAGAAAGGTACTCTTTTTAGTTTTTATCTTAGAAAAAGTCAGTACCCCAGAAGTCAAAGTCACCTCTCTCAAGATAAGGACAAGTTATGGAGAAAAGAAAAGTGTGGCCGGGTTAACTGTACAAGACAAGGAAAACTACACATGGATAGGATATCATTAAAATTTAAAAGGCAACAAGTTCCACTGATTCTAATATTTGATTTTAGTGTTGATTTTACTTTTGTTTGTCACAAAAAGTAGGTGCAGGGCAATTGATCAGTGTGCAAAAAATGGAGATCAACCAAAGGCATGGAGCTGAAGAACTGTTTCAAGCTCAGACCCATTTATATAAATATACTTACAGTTTCATTGCTTCCATGTGCCTGAAAAGTGCAGTTCATTTGGGAATACCAGACATAATCTATAACCATGGCCAACCCATTACTATCCCTGAGTTGGTCTTGGCACTTCAGATAGACCCTGCTAAGTCTGGTTATGTATATAGGCTCATGCGTTTGCTGGTGCATGCTGGCTTCTTTGCTACAACCAAAACCAAGGTTGTAAAAGATGACGAGAAGGAAGAAGTAGGGTATGATCTCACACCTTCTACAAGGCTTCTCCTCAAAGACAACGTCCCAACCTTGTCTCCTTTTGTTAGGACAATGTTTCACCCGGCTATAGTTCACTCATCTGAATTTTTGGGAGAATGGTTTCACAGAAATGATCTCACAACCCTTTCAAACTGCATTTGGCATGGGCTTTTGGGACTATTTAGGCCAAAACCAAGAGTTTAACATGCTCTTCAATGAAGCAATGATTAGTGATTCTGGGATGATGAATTTGGTAATCAAAGATTGCAAATCTGTTTTTGAGGGATTGAATTCATTGGTTGATGTTGGGGGTGGTAAGGGACCTGTAGCTAGGATAGTTTCTGAGTCACTGCCTAGTCTGTAATGCACAGTGCTAGATCTTCCACATGTGGTTGAAAATTTGCCAGATAGCAGCAATGTGAAATTTGTTGGAGGTGACATGTTTCAGTCCATTCCTTCAGCAGATGCCATTCTTCTCAAGGTATGCAAATTAATTGTTCATCTTTACAATACTTCTAATTTGGTATAAATATAATATGCTAAATTAGATTTAAAGCTTTTTTGATTTGTATACAACATAGCTTGGACTTGGATAGTTAATTTGTATACTTTGCAAATGGTGATTTCTGAAATTTAAGCTAAGAAGGTAGACTGAAAAATTATTAATATACAACTTGCAGTTAGTCTTGCATGCTTACAGTGATGAAGAGTGCGTGAAGGTACTGAAGAAGTGCAGAGAAGCTATTTCAAACGAGGGCAAGGGAGGGAAAGTAATTATCATAGACATAGTGATTGGTGAGAAGAATGATGATAAGGATGAATTGACGGAAGCAAAGCTCTTCTTTGATCTGTTAATGATGGTTGTGGTCAGTGGAAGGGAGAGAGAAGAAAAAGAATGGAAGAAACTCTTCTTGGAAGCTGGATTTAGTCACTACAAAATAACACCCATCTTTGGTATGAGGTCACTTATTGAAGTTTATCCTTAAATTATTACTCTTAAAAATAATATCCTTTCTCAGGTGTAGATCCAGTGATTTATACATGCTTTTTCTGTTGCTTCCTATCAGAGATAATAAGATTTGAGTAATATTATTCATACCATAAATTTATACAACAACTCATACAACATATTTTTTCTCTCTATATCTCTCCATCATATCACTTATCAAATCACCCATCACATCTCATACTTCTTTATTTTATCTCTATCTCTCTCCGTGTTGTATATACAACATGTTGTATAAAAACATTTCTCATGAGATTTTATGATCCTAGTTTCTCTTGATCTTTTTGCAAAAGCTTTCTTCACAGTTGTTACAAATTCTACTACTACTACCTGTGTTTAATTTGCTGTCACAACTTATAACAATTAATGTTTTAATTGTTGAGTTATGTATTATTTGGATATTCTAATTTTTGCTTAGTAAATTCCTCTTTTCTTTCTGGATAATTTGGATTCAGATTCATGGTAGGGCTGTATTTTATTTTTTTTTAACTCCTCCAACCCTTTCATTTAGTTCTTTGTGACAGAGAAATGTTTCATACACACATTTATTTTTATCACCTATTTTACAGTTGTCCTCTCTTTTTATTTTTCTTTTTTCCTATCACGTCACATTTATAACTTTTATCTCCTTCTTCCCTATCAGAGTATCTACCAATAATTTTCCTTGTGACAAAGACAACTACACAAATTAAGCCCTTAATTATCACACATGGACGAACTGGGGGAAAAGTCAGTCATGGTTGCCATACAATGCCAAACATGAAAATGTCCCAAATTTCATTTAATTCGTACTTTACCCAGACAATAAATTATTTGGATCCCTTGCAACTTACTTTTAGCCTTTGTATGGTGATATTGTAGAAATGGTGAGAAGAGAAATGGGAGGAAAGAGAAATGGAGGTGAAATAGAGGAGAAATAAGGGTTGTTTGGTGTGAGTGAAATGAGTGAGAAATAGAAGAGAAATGTGAAAATATGTTGTTTGGTGTGAGTGAAATAGGTGAGAAATAGAAGAGAAATGTGAAACGGGTTGGTGTGGGACCCACCATAAAGTGCATTTCTCCTCATTTCCACCGTGCCACCAAACAAAAAAAGTAGGTCGATTTCCCTCCACTTCCACTCATCTCAACCCCATTTCTACTACACCAATTAGGGGGTTAAACCGCACTACATCTTGACCCTTCAATATGTTTTCTTTAAATAAATTGTTTTTAATGATATTATTAGCGTAGTACAATATAAAAAGAGATTTCAAAATGTATTTATTAATTCCTAAAATTTATCTTTGTTTATTGCACTTTAATCTAAAATAGTTGATTGTGTTATAATGTGTTTGGTTTACACTGAATTTACATTTGAAACATGGTTTCATGGAAACCAAACACACTTAATTGAGTGTTGTAACTTGCAAGTGACACATCAGATTTAGATTAGCACATGTATTATATATTAAGAATCATTCAGTTTAATCCCTAAAATAGTCTTAGGTATGGAAAGATTAGTCTTAGTAACATTATAGAAAATAGAAAGTCACTGGTCTTGTTAATTGTATTCAACCAATATTTCTATTAGATGTAATTAGTTTAAGACCATTTTCCCTTCATAAATAGTCATTTTTTAATGATGTTCCATACAAAACAAAATGAATTCTCACTTGTATTATATATAAATATGAACCTACAAATATTTAGTTCTAAGTTGATTATTTACCAATATTCCTTGAGAACTAATTGACATCGTCCTTGCCAAATCCAATGCTTTATGTTCTTGTCTAGAAAATGAGGTTATATGATTTCTCTACATCTCTCAATAAGCAACAAATTTAACACTTAACAACTTAAAAATGGTAAAACTTGCTCTAGTTCCTTTTCTCTTAATGCAATTTCTCAAATGTGATTGCCATTTAAATTTTCTACATTAGATGTTGATTGTCATATTTGAGAATTACATTTGAGAAATTGCACTAAGAGAAAATGAACTAGAGCTAAGTTTTACAATATTTAATTAAATTCGGTGTTAAATTTGGTGCTTATTGAGAGATATAAAATTATATAACTTTGTTTTCTAGATGAACATAATATTACTTAAAGCATTAGATTTGGTAAAGACGGTTTCAATTAATTCTCAAGCATATGGGTAAATAACTAACTTAGAACTAAACATTTCTTCGTTAGATACAATTAACAGGAGCCATGACTTTCTATTCTCCATAATGTTACTAACAACTTGTCTTCCCAAATACAAGACCATTCTAGGAACTAATGTGAATAATTCTTAATGTTATAGGAATTAATTTGAATCCACTGTATCATTTAACGCAACACGTCAACACTCAATTAACGCACTCAACCATTTTGGACAAAAAAAAATGATTCGGATAAATGTTAACAACTAATGGATATGTTTTGAAATCTCAGAAATTAGAGTGCATGACACAAATAAAAATTAAGAATTGATACGAGGGTTTACTTTTTAAAAGTTATAGTTTATTAAATTTAGTGGTTGGATTTTGAATTGCATCCCTAGGAAGCACCGAGGTATCAGAATAGTGGACCACTGTCAGCAAAGCAGAGCAGAAAAGAGAAAAGGGAGGAGAGGAAGTGAAGTGAGGAAGGAGTGAGTAAAACTGATAGAGTAGCTCGGTATTTATAGGCAAAATAAGGATTAGGCCGTAGTAATTTCGAAACGATAAGGATTGATGCCAATATTGTGGGCGGTTACCAGCAAGATCATAGGAAGACCGAGTCAAAACAATCCACCAAAATTTGACCGTTTCTGGATAAGCTTCAAAAATCGGTTAAAAAATCGGAATTTAAGTTCGAAAAATATTTTAAGGGAACTGGAGCAAAGACATGGCAAACTAGAATCTATTCTCAACCTCAAAGATATTCTGTCTTAAAGAGATTCCTAGGACAACTTCTCATGGAGAATTCCATCAACCTCTCTTGCAGACGGATCTAACATATATGGTAGGGACAAAGACAAAGAGTCCTACCAAATTATGTTAGATGATGATGATACCAAAAACATGATGGTAAAATATCTGTGATCCCTATTGGGGCATGGGGGGGTTGGAAAAACCACTTTTAGCCCAATTGGCTTCAATGATGAAAAAAGCAAAGAAATTTGAATTTCAAGCATGGGCTTGTGTTTCTGAAGAATTTGATATTCTAAAGGTTACAAAGATGATCACTGTGGCGGTAACAAAAAGTTCTTGTAACATGAATGATATCAATTTACTTCAGCTTGATTTGAAGGAAAGGTCACTGAAAAGAAATTCTTATTAGTTCTGGATGATGTTGGAGCGAGATTATGATAAATGGAATTTTCTAAAAACCTTTCAGTACGGGGCTAAAGGAAGTAAAATTGTTGTAACAACCCGCAGTGAAAAAGTTGCTCGTACTGTCCAAACTGGTCAATTTTACTCCTAAAAGAATTGTCAGATGAGATTGTTGTCAGTGTTTGCGAGCCATGCATGCTTTTCATTAGAGTCTGGGGAGTAAATGGCTCTTGAAAAGATTGGCAGAGAGATTGCAAGAAAGTGTATGGGATTACCTTTGGCTGCACAATCACTTGGAGGCTTACTGCGAGTAAAACGTGATATCTTGGACTGGGAAGGTATATTGAATAGCAACTTTTGGGAATTTTCGGACAATGAAAGCAAGATTATTCCGGCACTGAGAATTAGTTATCATATCCCTCCATACTTGAAACGTTATTTTGTTATTGTTCATTGTACCTCAAGATTATCTTTTTGCTAACAAAAATTAGTTGGTTATGGGTATTTTGATGATTTAACTTCCATTTCATTTTTTACCTTACCTTGATGGGTTTTTTGTGATGCATGATTTAGCAACGTTACTCGGGGGAGATTTCTATTTTCAAACAGAAGAACTTTCGAAAGAAACTAAGGTGTGGTAACAAGATCGTCACTTGTCATTTAAGAGATTTAGTGACCCGGTCTCCGAAAACTTTGAAATTTTTGTGAAAGTAAAATTTCTGAGGCCTTTCTGCCAACTAGTTCCAGTAATGCTGAATTCAACAATGAGAATGCGCCATGTATCTTTCTGTCGAAGTTGAAGTACCTAAGAGTTTTATCATTTCTTCACTTTCCAAATCTTGATACATTGCCGAATTCAATAGGTGAATTGATTCATTTGCGTTATTTGGATCTCTCTCATACAGGTATAAAGACATTACCAGAATCATTGTGTAACTTGTACAATCTACAAACACTGATGCTGCGATCTTGTTTCACTTGGCTACTTTGCCTGCATAATTGAAGCGCCTGGAAATAAATGGGAGATTTGCCAAGTCACCTTCCTGCTTTGGAAGTACTTGGCATTAGAAGATGCCAACAACCCCAAGGGCTCCCGCCATCCGCCATCCTCTTCTAAATTATCAAGTGTGGAGACGTTGGAGTGCAAGGGGCTGCCTGCGTCTCTTATCAAACTCAAAATCTCCGGGTGTTATGGTTAGTTGCAGATAGATTTCCTCAACTTGAATTAAGATTATCAACAGGTAATTGTTCTGTTCTGCTCACCTAAATGCCACTTGCAACTTCATTCATTTTTCTACATCCAATTATTTCCGTTCGTTCAACCTCTTTCGAAAGAAAACTGGTTAATGATTTTGATGACAAAACTGTCTCATATCTTTTGTTTTGTTCATTTATTTTTTCTATTGCCTTGATCTCAGTCTATCATCTCTTGAAATATTGATAAGTGATTCACAATGTGAAGAATAACAAATTCTTTTTTGTAAAAAAACTTAAATATTGTACAACAGCACACCATTTAATTGCACAGTCACAACAAATATTTTATTAACATTTTGCGGCCGAACAGAGATCTCATTATCTCTTGGGCTGAATCTATAGTTACAAGTATGATAAGGAAGTCTTAAAAAGTTTTTTTTTTTTTCTTTTTTTCCTTGCATGACACACATGTTGCCTCCATTGTTCAGGTAACCCTGCCCTGGAGCATATCAATGGTTTATCCCATTCAGATTCCACCAAATTAAATTATGTTATTTTGAAAGATGACCGTGGATTCACCAAGCTAGTTTATTGTTTATAACTGAAGGTTTTGCTTAAAACCCAATCCTTCACTACTCAATTAGGACTCGTAGAATATGGAGTTCCATAAGGAGTATCTGGATTTGATTTTGGTCCTTGCGGGTTACTGATCATGTTTGCTTATCACCTCTTTCTGCTTTACAAATATGTCAATCAGCCTCACACTACAGTCATGGGATTTGAGAACAACGACAAAAGAGCTTGGGTTAAAAGAATTATGCAGGTAAGTACTAATTAAGTATATATATCCTTATTAATTATTTCTTTGATTTTGATTGAAAATGAAAACCCCTTTAGTTATTTTGTCTTGTTAGTTTTTAATAAATTAACTTGGTAATGACCCAGGTTGAGAAAAGGGATGTTGGCACAGTTTGTCTGTAATCAATACAACATAAAAGCTGCTACAATCGTTGGCCTCAGTTGCTTTGACTCTTTGTTCTCTTATTGAGCTTGGATTGCAAATAGATCCAATATTTTCTTCCAGAGTCAATTAATCTATGGTGACACAAGGCCATCCACCATTTCTATCAAGTACATTTGCCTATAACCTGCTTCCTCCTTGCTTTCGCATGCTTTATTCAATCAGCAAGGCACTTTGTCATGCAAACTATTTGACAAGCACCCTGATAGTTTGTCCCAGTGAGTAGTGTGGAATTAGCAGTCATTTTGGTCTTCGAGCACTCTATTTTGCTCTTGACTGCTGCTTTGGTTTTTGGGCCAATACCCATGTCATTTGCTCAGTGGTTATGGTGATGGTCCTCCATTATCTGACTCTAATTCAAGGCCATTGCATCTCTGACAGGTCTCACTCTCAGGGAGGCCAGTTTCATTCATATGGCAGAGAGGCCTTAACATATGATGCAACGGACGAGGTTATTTCATATATAATGAAACAGATTAATTCGATCAGTGAGAATGAGATGTTCTCTCCATGATTATAATTTATAAGATTACAATTGGTTGTCAA
The DNA here is from genome assembly GCA_026901365.1 of Sesbania bispinosa. Classification (NCBI taxonomy): domain Eukaryota; kingdom Viridiplantae; phylum Streptophyta; class Magnoliopsida; order Fabales; family Fabaceae; genus Sesbania; species Sesbania bispinosa. The sequence goes on along the minus strand of QLOH01000295.1, from coordinate 191,353 downwards.
AAGGGAAAAAGAAACTATTATTGACATTATATTGGGGGCTGTACAATTCTACAATGTCGAATCCAGAGGAAATAATTCAAAATGACGTTTTAAAAACATTGGAGCTATAAGATTCTAATCAGAGGGTATATGTTTTTCACGACCAAAAAACATAAAAGAAAGTATATTTTAGACCATGAAGTATACGTTTTTTCATTGAATGTGCCACCGCATGCTAGGTTGTAACTATGTAACAGATTATTTTTCGGTGAATAGGGTTGTAACGAGATGAGTTGGTGTAAGTGTAGCTAATTAGACGAGTAACTAATAATAATAATAAAAAAAAAAAGGTTCTTTTAACATTTATAATGTTACACGGCTTAGTGTCCGTTTGGTTTACAGTTAAGTAGAATTGATTTTAGAATGAATGGTTGAGATAAATGATACACGCTTTACGAAGCACGTTGGACGGAAGTGATTTAAAATCAATTCTGCAGAATTGATTCTGGATGCTCCAGAATTAACCAAACGGGCACTTAATAAAAAAGTGAAAATGTTTTATTGTAAATTAAATCTATCACAATATGCAATTGGTAACATGAAAAGTTATATCTATCTATTTACTACTTAAAAAATCCTTTCACTCTATTGTCACATGTCCCTCCTCCATCATTTCTTTCCCTCCCAAAAACACACATCATCCATTTTACTTTTTTATTTTTTTATCAAAATTATATCTCCACTTATTCACTACTTATAAATCCTTCCGTTTTTTTTTTCTTTTTTTTGTTTTTTATTCTCAATTTAGTAATGGTTATTTATGTAATGAATACAGGTATCCTCCACAGGAAAGTCTTGCTTTTGTCGTTTTCTTTTATTTATCGCACTTTATTTTCTTTTTTATTATATTAAATCATTTTCACTAATTTACTCTATATTAAATTGTTCCATAGTACATGTGTCGTGTTTTCAAAACTTCCATTTTTTTGTTTTTTTCTTCTCAATTTAGTAATGGTTTTTTTATACAAGAATAACAGGTATCCTCCACGGGGAGAATCTTGCTTTTGTCATTTTTTTTATTTTTTTATCGCACTTTATTTTCTTTTTTTTATATATTAAATCATTTTCACTAATTATTCGTTCCTATAATTTGTTTTATTATAAAAGTAATTTTTTAAATGAACCACGGGAGACAGTCTTGTTCTTACTATTTTTTTCCCTTTTTTTCTCATACATCAATTTTCTTTTTTATTATTTGTTAAAACATATTCTCTTAATATATAAGAAGTTTTGATAACTAATATTTTATCCCATATGAAACACCGGCATCATAAATACCATCAATTTACCCGTGCGAAGGCACAGGTCACCTACTAGTTTTTCAATAAAATCTTTCCTCTTTTATTTTACTAACCTATATAATGTTGCAGATTAGAAAAAAAACAACAACAACAATAATAATAAAAAAAATGATGGATATAGAGGATTTGATTAAATTAAAACACAATATGTTAACGTTCTAAAACATAACAATGATCTAATACCCAATTTTTTTTATTAAATATTACAAAATACTTATGTCACACTATTTTATAAACTTGGATATTTGTGTAGAATTCTTCAGGATCTGTAAAAAATTATTATTAACACTAATTAATCATATATTGTAAAGTAAAAACAACACAAATAGATAGTTTTAAAAATATATTTTTAATTTATAATATTATATATATCAATTTTAAAAAATATGTATAAATATTTTTGATATTTTAATAAAATTAATATATCCCAACATATAATTATATAGATATTATTTATTAAATAATTATATATATGAGTGTGGTATGTAACGTGTGTTGGGCATCATAGTGCTCGTACCGCGTCCGTCCCCATGAAAAAATGCGGGTATTACCCGTACCTGCGGTCATACCCGATTTGCGGATTTTTACCATACTTATTGTGGGTAATTTTTACGAGTACCCTAGGGCTTGGGTTCAATTGTCATCCCTAGTCATTTTAGATCAGATAGTTTAACCATTAATCTTACAAAGCACTTCTAATTCAATTAGTTAGATTATCATTTTTTAGTGCAAACACATTTAATATTTTGAATTAATCAAAGTTGAGTAAGTTTAAGCGATTAAAAAAAAGCTCCTCCATGAAATTTCTTTTGAAAAAAATGATAAGGAATTAATATACATTGCAGTGAACATTACTTATGTCAATAAAATAATAAGGAATTTTAAACCATGATAAAAATGATAATAATATTAATGATATTTGATGAAATATATCCACCTAATTTAGTCAATGTATTAATAAAATAATAATCTCGAGACTTATAAATATTAAATATATTTTAGCTATACATCTATTCGGGGCACAACCTATTGAAATATTGACAAATGACATGAGGAAATGTTCCTTCAATACTCAACTTTGAGCCAAATATGGGAAAACGTTTAAGAAAATTAATGAAAACTTTCTTTTAAATAAATAGCAATTCAACCTATCTTAAAGGTCTGCCTTAAGGGGTAACAGGTGATCAATTGTGTATTTTATTATTTTATATTAGATTAAGTGAAATTTAGGCAATAATAATATGCTAACTTGCAATAATGCATTTAATTATTTATTCCATGTTGGCTCCATTATTCAGGTAGCCCATGATCATATATGAACGGTTTATACCATTCAGATTCGAACAAATTGGAATACAAAACTTGTTTCTTACACCAAAAGCACGTTTCCCTTTTAAAGCCATCCACTCTCTCCCTTGCGTTAGTGTTTTAGCTGTACAAATCAATAATTCAAAATGGTTGGAATAAAATAGCGTGCAAATTGCAATTGGTTGCCAATTTACGAAAGGTCAATAGTCCTTCAAGCAATTAAATGTTAATTTGAATGATGACCATGGACACCTTGTTTATAACCCAATCCTCTGGCTACTACTCCTCAATTAGGACTCCTATGGAACAATTCCAATATTATGGAGTTCCATAAGGAGTACCTGATTTGATTTTGATCCCTTGTGGGTTGTTGATCATGTTTGCTTATCACCTCTCTCTGCTTTACAAATATATCAATCAGCCTCACACTACAGTCATGGGATTTGAGAACAACGACAAAAGAGTTTGGGTTGAAAGAATTATGCAGGTTAAGTACTACTTTAATTATCCTCATTAAGCCTTTAATTTTGATTGAAAGCCCCTTAATTTAATTCTTTTGCTTTACAATTTACATATTGTGGTGATGAAATGAACAGGCTGAGAAAAGGGATGTTGACACAGCCCTGACTGTGATTCAATCCAACACATCAGCGCTACATTCTTAGCATCCGTTTTTGACTCTCTGTGCTCTAATTGGAGCTTGGATTGCCAATAGTACCAATATTTTCTTCCAGTCAATTAATCTATGGTGACACAAGACCAACCACCATTTCTATCAAGTACATTTGTCTACTAACCTGTTTCCTCCTTGCTTTCGCATGCTTTATTCAATCAGCAAGGCACTTTGTCCATGCAAACTATTGATAAGTATCCCTGATAGTTTTGTCCCAGTGAGTAGTGTGGAATTAGCAGTCATAAGGGGTGGTGATTTTTGGTCACTTGGTCTTCGAGCCCTCTATTTTGCTCTTGACTTGCTGCTTTGGTTCTTTGGGCCTATTCCCATGTTTATTTGCTCAGTGGTTATGGTCATGGTCCTCCGTTATCTTGACTCTAATTCAAGGCCATTGCATATGCATCCTCATAAGTCTCAGCATAGCCACTTTCCGGTGTCAAAGAGAGGCCTTAATATGAAGCACAAATTCGGTAAGATGTATGTATGAAAGCAATTTAATTATTTTCACGGTGAATATAAGATTACACTTGGTTATCGAAATGGAAAAACAAAAAATTATTGAGATTATGTTGAGAGTTGTGCAATCCTCCAATGTTCAATCCAGAAAGAAGAGTTCTAAATGACGTTTAGAAGAAATATTGGAGAACCTATAAGATTCTAACTCAAGATATATTTTAGACTAAGAAGTGCACGTTTGAATATGTCAAATTAATGCCAAGGCATGCCAGCTGGTTTGTAACAAAATGAGTTGGCACAAACAACCTATATAGATTTGATTCTTAGGGTCAATATCTTTTCTTTAGAGTATTAGCAACACACTCATTCAATATATTTTTTTAACACATTTTTTAAAATTGAATAAAATTCACATCGATCATATCTAATGAGGTATGCTTCATTCCTGATTACTTGTTAAGAAGAATCAAATTAGACGGTTGAATAACAATGGAGTACTTTTTCTTGCAAGCAAGGCTTTGTCTTGACTTGTAATTTGTAAGTGACAGAAGCATGACAAAGTGGATCTAAAATCCTGAATGCTGGCGTCGTTTTATGGTTTATTACTTGCGGGCACAAGTGTGTGTATGGAGTCTTGCTTGTACCAACACGGACTTGGATAAGAAAACTAAAATCATAAATAAAATATGCAAACCGTATAAGTTTTCTCTCATCAATACTTGAATAAAATATGTATGTTGTGGGCGGTGGTGAAGGGAAAGGATGGGGTAGTTAGAAAAAATTAAAACGAAGAGGGTGGGAATAGCAATCCCCCTCCTGTCAATTTCCAGCCCATAATTGGTCTTTGAAATTCATTTAAACCCAATACCCTCTTAAGGCTTAGCCAGCCTAGTCATCATGGACCTAGTCCCCATTTAACTGTCCTACAGTTTTAATAACCCTTGGGTTTAAAAGTTCATGCTAACTGGACCATTGAATGGCCCACTTTGGCAAAGCTACCGGATTAACTATAAGGTTGGAGCTCAGTTTGAATTCATTGTAACTGGAGCATTGAAATGGCCCACTTTTTTTCTTACCCAAAAAAATGGTCCACTTCTGCACAGCCACCTCAGTCCACGGGGATGGGTAGAGGTTCGAAATTGCAACCATTTATGTACGAAACCTTGTATTGTTACATTTGACCAAACCCTGAGGTTAGCAATTTTATGTTTGAACATAAGATCGATATTTTAATGTTTAAATTTTAATCATGTTTAACATGATATTTCAGATATTTAAATGTGTGTAAATTTCTTTTCTTTTCTTTATTATTGCTTTTTTATTTAGTTACATGTATGACCCACAGATGTATATGTTTTTATATTATAAGTAATGGGTAAAAAGAACGATGATTTATCAATTAAATAATAGAATTATATTCAAATATTTATTTTCTCATAAGACTGATAATTCATTACCAGATATGTAACTGAAATATAATTTTTATAGATTTAAAAAATATGTGCATCACATGTATGTATGTCTGTGTGTGTGAATTGTCTGAGAGTACGTATAAGAATGTCAATGATACATTAATAAAAATTCACATGCTTAGTTTTAGAAGTTAATAATTTCCATGGTCGATATATATAGCATCAAAAGAAGTGATCTAGCACCTATCATCATAGCCCCAAATCAGACATGCGTGTGATGTGGACTACTCAAGTTCCATAAACATAAATTGATAATTCTAATTCTTATGACCGCAATAGCTCAACCAGTCCATTGAAAATGACATATTCTGTTTCTAAGAAAATTATAACAACGTAAGAATACAAGTGCTGCAGCAAGAGGGACCCGCACCAAAAACCAATTGGGAGAAAATTTGAGATACGTACGAGGGAGGGGAAATAATAATGTACCAACATTATATCTATTATAAATATTTGAAATCAAGCAAGAAAAGCAGTTGATAAATCCGCTCCGCATGATTCTTTTTCTATTTTTATATATATGTCTAGCTATCAATCAATTAATAGACTCACAAAATTCATGCAGCAAAATGGATTTGACAACCTAAGCTTCCATAGTAAAATAAAATTATTATGTTAAATGTTATGATGCGATAAAATCCAGCAAGGCAAATTATACTGTTTGAAGAAGAAGGAATTAGTAAAATAAAAATTATTATACGAAAATTAACTGTAAAATCAACAAAACAACAATATATATCAATTAAAAGGTAATACTTAACTTAATTTTTTTAAAAAAATAATTATAAAATATAATAAGCATCTTATCTCAATATATATAAGATGAAACTAAAATGAATATTACAGTAATAATACTTAAATCTTCACTAATGTTTATAAATTTTTAGATACAAGTATTCGAGTATATATAAAATTAACCACCGAACACGTGGAATCAGCTGGTAAGGGATTGTTCTAGAGTCCTAGGAATGTAGTTGTGTGAGAGTTTTGTCGCCCATAGAGATCCTACTTTGACTCAATAAAATTGCCTTCTAGTGCGCAGATACATGTGGTGTTGCACTGAAAAAAGAGTCATTTAACGTGTCAAAGTCATCACTTTTGCGAAAAATGTTTGTTGATACTATTCCAATTCTATCCGCACCTCTACATTAGTAGCCCGTGATTATATTCTCGATTTTTTTCTGATAAAATTGATGTATTTTATTTAACGACAAACACACACAGACACGTCCTGTTCAATTGAAAATAGAATCTATCAAACTGTCAAATTCGGGGTCGCACGTGTAGTAAAATTTTAATTTGTTTACCTTTCCTTGATTCATTAGATTGACTTCTACAATTATTATCTTTTAAAAATATAAAATTTAATAAATATAAAATAAATTCAACACTAATATCACATGATGTAATGACACATTATTTAATAAATTTAATAATATATGACTTATTATATTTACTAAATAATATGATTAATATATCATTAAATGTTATAATAATTAAGCTAAAAAACAAATTGAAAATAATTATATATTTATATTTCCCATAAAATAAAGAAGAAAGGTATATTTTTGCTCGGTATAACCAGTAAGGCACACAGTGCATCAATCAAAAAGATTCTAAAATTTGTTGAGAAAGATTTTTCCCCTTTTAACTTAATCTTGTTTTTTAATTAAGAAAAAGAGAAAGATAAATTATTTCAAAATCCCATCTCTATGGAAGGTTTTATTTTAATATTATAAGAATAGGAATAGTTGTGATCCAGAGGTTAACTCGGAACTAGCTCAATTGATCTAGCGGCCTACCAGCTACCAACTCGGATTTAGACATACCTTAGTCATCTCGGCTGGCCTATCAGCCATCTCGACTGGCTTATCATACAACCATCTCGGCTGGCCTATCTCAGCCATCTCAGCTAGCCTACCGCAGCCATCTCGACTGGTCTATACCGGCAACCATCTCGGCTGGCCTATCACTCATCTCGAGTGGCTTATCATACAACCATCCCGGCTGACCTACCTCAGCCATCTCGGCTGGCCTATTCAGCCATCTCGACTGGTCTGTCCACCATCTCGGCTGGCTTACCAGCCATCTAGGCGGCATGGACACTTAACAACTGTGCAACCCAGGACCACCAACTAGCTCCTCACCCTACCACTTGCCTATGCCTACGCGGACTGACACCAATAAAGGGCACTTCCCATCACATAGACTGAGCAACTTACCCACTGACACAAGCAATCAGGCGTAGGTTGGGCTACATCACAGGCTAGCCCTGGCTAGACCCCATGCTATAAATACCCCTCTCATGGAGGGTCAGGTATGCTCATTTCTCCCCTGCTCACACTCTGTCTCAAACCTATTCTCACTTGGGCATTGGAGTGTCTTCGCAGGTCACCCCCTCCTCCTCCTCCACCGGAGCCACTGTTCAGAGCAACCACCACCGCATATCAACCTCCAACATCTCGAACAACCAGGGAACATCTCGGATTACATCCAGAACCACCTTGGGACACCCAGGGATGATCACCTTTGACACGATCAAAAGATTCTAAAATTTGTTGAGAAAGATTTTCCCCTTTTAACTTAATCTTGTTTTTTCAATTAAGAAAAGAGAAAGATAAATTATTTCAAAATCCCATCTCTATGGAAGGTTTATTTTAATATATATATATAAGAATAGGAATAAGTTGTATTTAAATATTTCTTCATATTATTTATTATATATAATTATGTTATCTTATATAAAAGAAAGATATAAAACTAAAATCAATAAATTTTTTATAAATAATAATAGTTTTTAGGCTTAAATATATTTTTGGTCCTTATAAATATAGGTCATTTTGTTTTTAGTCCCTGTAAAAAAAATTTTTGGTTTTTCATCCCTATAAAATTTTCCGTTTGCCATTTGGTCCCTGTCGTTAACTTTAAGCTTATGTGGCTAACGGAGTGTCACGTCATCCTGCCACATGTGATTTTTCTTTCAACTTAATTTTGTTTTTAGTCCTTATAAATATGGTCTTTTTTATTTTTAGTCTCTATAATATTTTTTTGGGTTTTCACCTCAATCTTATCATCATCCAACATCACATTGTCCTTTTCCTTCTTTTACTGCATTGTTACACTTGAAATTCTTGAATCCCCGTGGTGGGTTTAAGGAAATAAATTATTTATGTATTCAATTATTTAAAATTTTAATACATTTGAATTCACTATATAAAGTGAGAAAACTTGTAACGACTTTTTTTCTATCCATTGACTGAGAAAAAATTTTCATTTGATTTACAATTATAAGCCTTTTTTGTTACTCAGGACAAATTATATCAAGTTATAGGTCATCAATAGACATAAATCAAATGAGAATTTTGTTAGTCAATAGACAAAAAAAAGTATTGCACAGAAAAAAAAAGGTCGTTACAAGTTTTTCCCACTTTATACAATAAATTCAAGTGTATTGAAATTTCAAACAATATAAGAATTTATTTCCTTAAACCCACCACAAGGAGTTCAATAATTTCAAGTTTAACAATGCAGTAGTAGAAGCAAGAGGACACTGTGATGTTGGATGGCGATGAGATTGAGGTAAAAAACCAAAATATTAAAAAAATTTAAGGACTAAAAACAAAAAGAACATATTTATACGAACTAAAAACAAAATTAAGCTGGAAGAAAAATCACATGTGGCAGGATGACGTGACACTCCGTTAGCCACATAAGCTTAAAGTTAACGACATTGACCAAAATGGCAAAAGGAAAATTCTATTGGGATGAAAAACCAAAAAAACAATTTTACAGGGACTAAAAACAAAATGACTTATATTTATAAGGACTAAAAACATATTTAAGCCTAATTTTTCTTATAGATATTAACTTTTTTTCTTTTATTCCATGAAATTTTATCATGTTTCAATTCTTAAATATCACACACGAAAATTCAATTCTTAATTACTGTTTCCCCTGACAAATACAATAAGCAGCTAAGAACCCCACCCGTAGCTCGTATGTGTGGGGCGGGTTGCTACCCTGTTGGTGGGTCTTTTGCATTGTAGTGTGCTATTCCCCCCATTTCAGCTAGCCCCCAGCATTCTAAAGAACAAATTAAGGAGGATTGAACTGTCATTTAAAAAAAAGAAGAATGAGAAGAAATGCGTAATATAATGAACCACTTATCATACTCAATTTTAAAATTTTAATCAAGAATTACAAGCTTATTATCACATCAATTCATATGTAAGTGTAGCTTCCTCCATTCTTTCTTATCATGCTGGATCTTAAATAAATAAAGTAAAAAAGAAAAAAACTTTATGAAACTGTTACTTACTTACTTACTTACCCCAGTGAGTCTCACACGAAAAAGGTGGAGCAGCATGAGGCAGAGGATACAGTGTCATGTAGCGCAGAAAATCAACCCTTTTTGGGTCTCTGGATTCCATTCCAGGTATCACGTTCCCATACAGAGATGGGTCCACGATGCTTCAATTCAGTTTTGGCCAATCCTGACCGTGCGATCTGAAACCCACTTGGCGGTAGCCGACAGCCTCTGATGAAGACAAAGACCGGTCTAGTTCCTTTTGGCAAGGCCCACCCATTCACACACATTCACCAAAATACCCCTCACCGGCGGGTACCCCATCAACCGCTCTCAGAGGACGACACGTGTACAACGAAACAGAGAGAGTCAGTCACTCACCGCGCGTATCTGTTGGTAGTACGAAGAGGACGTTGGGGCGCGTGCACATGAGACGGATGACATGACTAAAGTACGATGAAAGAAAAGAGAGACAGCACCCGCGTAAAAGTCGAGGGTTTCTGCCCCCTCCCTGCAATTGCAGAAACCTCACCCTTTCTAAACTCTCTGCCCCTTTCCATCATAACTACACTTTCTTTCCACACCGCGATTCCTGGAGCGTGCTGTTCACTCGCTATTTGATTTGATGGTGCATGGGACCCTTGCAGGTTGTGTGGGAGTGGAGAGTCCTGTTTTGGTAAGATAAGAAAATGGAGGAGTTTATGGAAGATGCATATTATAGCGAGGGTGGTTGGGAGAGAAGGATGCATAAGGAGAGAAAGAGATACATAGTGTGGGGTTTGGTTGGTGATGTATTGTAAAATCATGCTCATGCAGCCTTGCATTGATGGCGGGCCAAGTGGGGAGGGTGTTTCTATTTGGAACATATGGGTGACTTTGGTTAAGGGATGGCTGAAAGTGTTATTATGACTTGGGGCAATTTGGCATGCACATATGCCCTTGCTCTGATCACATGCTGCCTGGGATTAATTCTAACTCATAAAACAAGATTTTATACAGTACATATATCTCCGGCTATCAAGGACAAATATTTATTCCTATGTATATAAAGCATATTTTTAGACTAAGTATGTTTGGGTATTTTTTTAAATAATCACTTTTAAGATTTTAACAATGGTCACCATTATTGTTATTAGGGGTGTAATCGGTTGGATGGTGACGGATTGAGTTGGTTCAAGTTTTTTGTATTTTTGGGTGAGTAATTCGATCCGAAACCAACCTGAATATGTTTGGGTTGGATCATCGGGTTATGAGCATTTTTCTTTTTTTTTAAAAAAAAATGTGGAAAATGAAATGAAATTAAATATAAAATGAAAAAAAAAACAAGGAAAAATAAAATGAGAGGAGCATATGAAATGGGGTTTCGGAAATCACCCCTGATTATGTTTTCGTTGTGCCTATTTTTATCCTCTCTAGACAGGAAAATGGAATGTGATTAGGGCTTTTTTTTTCCGGTTTGGTTCAGGTTGGGTCTATCGGGTTTAATATAGGTAAACCCGATATCTGAACCGAACCAGACCGGATTTGAAAGAAAATGTCTGAACCAAACCGTTAGATATCCTTCGGTTGAGTTGGATCCATCATGTTCGCGGGTTGGGCCGAACCTGCTTACACCTCTAATCGCTATGGAGCACCCGTTTGGTTCTTATTTTAACACTTGTGTTTCTACAAGCACGCGTACTTGTGCTTAATATTAAGAAAATATATATAATTCTTATGTGGTGTGTGATTGGTTGATATGTGTGTTATGGGATCCATTTAAGGATTTTTCTTTTTAGAGTTGTTCAGATTGAGATAAAAAATGATTGAGTTACTTAAAGTAATTAAAACAATATAATAATATAATAAAATATGAAAAATTAAAAAATATTAGGTTAAAAAGCTTTTAAGGGGTGCTAGGATGGATATAGCCTAATTAGAATCAATTCTTATTAGCTTTTTCGAATAATTAGTTGAAATATAAAAAATAATATTAAAAATGACTATTTTGTCATTATAACTAAACATATATTTGCTTCTAATTTTTATAAAAAATCTATAAAAAAAATAAATCACTTTTTTTACCCCAATTCAACCATCACTTTTTTTTTATTTGAAATAAACGGGCCTTTAATATGGTCCTTGTCAGGGACGGATTAAGGGGCAAGCATGGGCTTTACCCCCTCCCCCTCCCCCACTCTATTACATACACATTATATATAAAAAAGATAAAATATTATTAATATATATGTAATAAAAAAATAATATTTGTTATTAAAATTTAGTCACTTTAAGTGATTTCTATCAAAAAAATTATTTGATACAAATATTATTATTGATAAATTTTATAACATTTTTTGGTTAAGCTAGAACAACCCCTTACCAGCTGATCCACGTGCTCGGTGGACGGTGGTATAAGTTTTATAACATGAATGTATTGTATGTATAACTTAAATAAAGATATGACAAATTTGACTGGTATTTAATATTTATTATGAAAAAAAAATTCGGCCCCCTAGATCCGTCCCTGGTCCTTGTAATCATAGACATCCAACTTTTGCCTATTTACCCCCAAAAAGAAATTTGCTCGATATTTTTCGTGAATGTGTGTGCAACCTTTGATACTTCCTTTGTTTCTTTTTAAATGGTCTCAATTTTTTTAAAATAAGCGTCGTTTACATATATGAAGATAATAATAAATATTATTTTTTTTTTAATTTTATCCATTTTTTAATATGATTCTTTTATTTAAAATACTACCACCGTAACACCATTTTTATTTAATTGTTAATTTAGATAAAAAAAATACACATATTAAGAAAATATAATAATTACTCTTGTTTTTCATGGAAAAAATTTAAAATTTCTAATTTATCCTTTATCTTTCTTAGTACTATTGGGTATCATAAATTTTTAATGGTGGGACATTTATTAACATAAGGGTAAAATAGATTAGGAAAGGGTAATTATTATTGCAATGGGTTTGATAATGAACAGTTAAATCGGAACAAAATTTTTCTCTTAAAATGTACAGTTAAATAGGAACAGAATTTTTCTCTCAAAACAATTCCTATTTAACAAAGTTTTTCTCACAAAATTTATTATAAAGTTATATCATAAATGTTCTACAAGTTCAAAATCTTGATAAATGTATTCTTTATGTTTCTAACAAAAATTTATGATACAGAGGTAAAACAAATTTGAAAAATGAATTCATTTCATTGTAAAAATAGAGAATGCATTAATGAGAGAAAAAGAAACGACATATTTGGAAAAAAATGGTTAAAAAACACATTTATTGCATTCATTAATTTTTGTGCAAAAGTCTTAAACGACAAAAAAAAGAAAGGAGAGTACTCTTTGCAGACTCATATATAAGCAAAAATAATCATATTCACACTTACTGAGAAAGTTAGTTAAACTCATGCGATTTTCTTGATATCATCTAAAAAGTAATTACATTGCCTAAATTGCACTACATTTAATTTTATTTAAACTTGTTTCAAGTAGACATACTTTCGTTCTATTGTCACATGATTCATTAAATAGAGTGGTTGGAAAATAAAATATGAATTAAATAAAGGGTAATTTGGGATGACATCGTTTAATATGGTGAAATTAGTTAACTTTTGCTTATATTTTAGTCCACCACACATGTGGGTGGTTTTTTGCTTATAATTGAGTCTGGATGGAGTATATGATATCGGGGTGATATATTAAGCTTGCCTTTTTGCAATGAATATGATGTTGGAAAGTCTCGTATTGACTAATGATAAGGTCATTTAATAGTATATAAGTATTGGGCAGTCTTCACCCTACAAGCTATCCTTTAGGGTTAATTGAGTTAAACATCGGTTCAAAATCTAAGATGGTCTCAGAGCCACCTATCCTAACTTCATTGTTATTGGCCCCCACCCCTTGATGTGTCCACACTCTAGATGTCCAGCCCTCGGTGTGAGGGGGTGTGTTGGAAAGTCTCATATTGACTAATGATAAGGTCATTTAATACTACATATGTTCCTATTTAACTGTCCATTTTGAGGAAAAAAAATTGTTCCTATTTAACCGTCCATTTACAAACCCAATGCAATAATAAATACATATTTTTCCACTTTACCCTCATGTTAATAAATGACCCACTATTGAAAATTAATGAGACCCAATAGTAATAAGAGAGATAAAGGGTAAAATAAAAAGTTTCAAATTTATTTCCATGAAAACAAGAGTAACAATTGCAATCCTTAATATGTGTGTTTTTTGTCCAAATAGTCAGTTAAATAGGAACGGAGGTAGTACTCCCTCTGTCTCTGTTTATAAGACCTCTTCTAGAAGAATTGAGTGTCCCTAAATATAACACCATTTGCAGAATTTTAGATAAATTAATTTTTTTTTCATATTTGTCCTTCATTAATGTTTAACTCTTTTTTAAACCCCAAAGGGTTGGTCGAGTGGAGCAAGACATGGTCTTGTATCTGACAAGTCGCAGGTTCAAACCCCACTCGTCCCCTTGGGGCGAGGTAAAATGTAAGAACCTCTGTAAGTGCTCTTTGAGCCCAGAGACATTCCTTGCCTGGGACTAGGGCACCATCCCCTCACCCTAAATTTTACATTACAAAAAAAAAAACTCTTTTTAATTCCCAAGTGTGAATAATTAACGAAGTTTTACCCACATACTCAACTACACCAATGAAAAGTGATTTTTTGAGTCTTCCACACAATGTGACAATTAATGTTTCTAAAATATAGTGACTTTTAAATATGTGTATATTTGGAATGTTATATTTTTAAAAAAAAGATTAATATATTAACCATCTTTTCTTAAAATGTGTGAAACAGTTAGAATGGTTGTATAATAAGGGACGAAAGTAGTAGTATATAAGTCTTGGACAATCCTCACCATATAAGCTAATTTTTTGGGCCGAGTTAAACACAGGTCTAAAATCGAAGATATGATTTTTTCCATATATGTGCCGTTTTAACTATAAGAATTTACTAACAACCATTTTTAATGTTTATGTTTAATAATTAATAGCATTTATATAATATAAGCGTTTCTTAATTAATACTTTTTAAAAATACTCCTTGTGAAAATCTTAACTCTAGTAAAGAAAACGAACAAAGAATACACCAAATGGTCAGTAGGGAACTGTTTGGTTATATAATTTGATCTATTATTGGCTTGATGTTGATGTTTCAATTGAATCTTTAATTATACCAGAAAATAATTCTCCTGTTCCCCTTCTTTTAAACGTAAGAGATGTCAAACAGAAAATAAAAGTTAAAAGATTGCCTATTGCATTGGAGTTCATACTATTTAAAGCATGATACCAATATGGAGAAAAGTAATCTATCCTAAGGTATAATCATGCGTACTTGCTAGTTGCTAAGACATATATGACTGGTTCTAAACACGCACATATATCTTTAAAATTTTTATTATTTACCAATCATTAGTTAGAGCATCCGCAACGGTAGCAAGGGAAGCACGGCAGTTGCTTCATTAAAAATTAGCGTTGGAAGCATCATCCGAAAGTTGTTTGCCCGGCTCTAATTGCTTGTTGAAGCAACGTGAAAAACCTTTTAAAAGTAATATAGAGATATTGGAAGTAACTAAAGAGAGTTGCTCCATTATAGAGATAAAGTGTTTAGAGGTGCTTGTATTGAGAAGAGTAAAAATGAGTGATGTGTACAAGTGAGTCCCATTAGAAGCACCCAAAGAGGGTTGCTCCATTGTGGATGCTCTTACGCTTCTTTGCTCTATGCTTGTATTTCTCTCGTCTTATCTTACGTAAATATAAAGTGAAATATTATCACACACACACACATATCAATCATTTTGAAGGGTTGTTTTATGGTGCACTAGGATGAAAGTGGTGCACCGGTGGTCTAGTGGGGTTTAGAATAAAAATAGAACTTTTAAAATTTACATTGTGGCCCTCTTATTATTATTAGTAGGTCTGTTTCTCTCTCCGCTCTCTCTCTATCCTATTTCTCTCTCCTCTCTCCTCTCCCTTTTTTTCTCTCTCTCGTATCTCTCTCCTGTTTCTCTCTCCTCTATTTCTCTCTCTATTTTTCATTTACTAATATTCTCTCTCCTCTATCTCATCTATTATCTCTCCTCTCCTCTCTCAATTTCTCTCTCCTCTCTCTCCTCTATTTCTCTCTTCTCTCCTATATGTTTCTCTCTCTTGTTTCTCTATCCTTTGTTTTTCTCTCCTCTCCTCTCTCTATTTTTCATTTATTAGATTCTCTCTCTACTCTCTCTCCTCTATTTCTTTGTCCTCTCTCTCATTTATTTCTCTCTCCTCTCCTCTCTCTTGATTCTCTCTCTCCTCCTTTCATCTCTCCTCTTTCTCCTCTGTCTTTTTCCTCTGTTTCTCTCTTTTCTCTCCTCTCTTTCTCTCTCCCCTCTCCTCTATTTTCTCTCTCCTCTCTAGCCTTTGTTTCTCTCTCAGCTTTCTCTCCTCTGTTTCTATCTTCTCTCCCTCTCACCTCCATTTCTATCTCATCTCTCCTCTCTCTGAGCCGTCTGAGCTGTAACTCACCTAAGGGGCTGCATCGACATCCCATCTTCTCAGTTTCTTGGTTAGATCTCAATAGTGGTCTCTGGTCTCTGTGAGATTGCTCTTGCGCATTTTCATTTGGTGAAACGCCATGTGATGTTGAAGAAATTGACGCTTTCGTTCCACCACCACATATATGCTTCCAACCCCCATCGACGATGCTCTGAATAGAGGAGAGAGGAGAGAAATAAAGGAGAGAGAAACAGAAAGGAAAGATGAGAGAGAAATATGATATAAATAAATGAGAGGGGAGAGAAACAGAGGAGAGAGACATAGGAGAGAGAGGAGAGAGGGGATAGAGAATCTTAATAAATGAAAAATAGAGAGAGGAGAGAAAAACAGATGATGGAGAAGCAAGAGAGAGATGGGAGAGAGAAACAGAGGAAAGAAAAGTAAAGGAGATAGGAGAGAAATAGGCGAGAGAGGAAGAACGGAGGGGAGGGAGGGGAGAGGGGAGAGAGAGAGGAAAGGAGAGATAAAAAGGAGAGAGAGGAGAGAGATCTTAATAAATGAAAAATAGAGAGAGGAGAGGAGATAGAAATAGAGGATAGAGAAACAAGAGAGGAGATAGGGAGAGAGAAACAAGGAGATAAGAGAGAAATAGAGGAGTGGAGTCAGAGGAGAGAAAAACAGGAGAGAGGAGAGGAGAGATAAATAAAGGAGAACGAGGAGAGAGAATCTTAATAAATGAAAATAGTGAGAGGAGAGGAAAGAGAAATAGAGGATAGAGAAACAAGAGAGAGAAATAGAGGAGAGAGAACAAAGTAGAGAGGAGAAAGAGATACGAGAGAAATATATGGGCGAGAGAGGAGAGAAGAGAAGAGATAGGAGAGAAATAGAAGAGAGAGAAACGGAGGGGGGGAGAGGGAGAGAGAAATAGGAGGAGAGGCGGAGAGAGAGAGAGAAATAGACTTACTACTAATAACATAATAATAGGATGACCACAATGTAAATTTTAAAAGTTCTATTTTTACCCTAAACCCCACTAGATCACCGGTGCACCACTTTCAAAGTAATACACCGTATAATTATTATTCTAGATCTATATTCAATTATAATATATATATATATATATATAATAGTAAAATTCACTTGAAAATTATGTTGAATACCTACAATAATGATCATTTTACCTATATTAGATTATTCTCTTAAATGCATAACTCAGTTAACAATAAAAATTTTCATCTTTTCATCTCCTTTAACAATCCTATTAAATTTATATATAATATTGATATGAGACTATTTCTTTATCCGTTTAAAATAATATTTTTTAAAGTTTTTAATTAAATTCATAAAATAAAATCTATAAAAACTATTAAAATAACAAAATTTATTTTCTTGAATGTGTTATCCATTTCTATTTCTATATTTAAATTATGATTATATTTAATTTAAATTATTCTTCTCAAATGACATATATTTAATATTTCACACACAAGCGAGTAAAATATACCATATTATGAGTGTACATATTTAAATTATAACTAGTTTAGTACCCGTGCGTTGCAACGAGGTGAAATAGTAAATACGATATTTATTATAAACATATATAAAGATGTTTTAAAAACAAATGTTATGATAAACTTTTTAATAATAATTAATATCCATCAAGATAAATATTTTTGGAATAGAAGATTTAATTATTCATGTAAATGAATAATATAAATTGTTGAAAGTATTATGAACATTAATATCCTCGAATTGAATTTTTTTATCAGTAATACAAAATTATTTGAGAATTACTTGTTCAAAATTGGATACAATACATAAACTAAAAAAAAGTTGTTTATTAATATATTGAAAAAATAATGATAAAACAAATACAATGAACACGTAATATGAATTTTTTTATGTCTTTAAAAATTTCACACTTAGTATTAAAAAAAAATGGTCAAATGCTTTGGTTGAAATTAATATGTTGAAATTAATATCCTCGTTGATCCGGGAGATGCTTTGCTCGTTCCAACCCCATATTATCCTGGGTAAGAATTAACCTCTAAACTAATATATTAAGCATTACATTTCATAAAACTCAAGTGATGGAATTAAGTAATACACGAGAGCAAACCACTTAAAGAACTCAAGTGATGAAGAGAAAATTATAATTGTTCAAGTACAATAGAATCTAAAAACAATGTTGGAGAAAAGAAAGAAGAGGTGAGCTTCATCAAGTGTGTAGCAAGTTGTCAATACCAAGCTAATAACATAAGCAAAAAGAGGATCGAACAAACCAAAGATAGCATGACCTTTGCTTCCTAATATAGCATAAACACATATCTTGAAAACCATAAAGGAGAATAAAAAAATGAATTTCTATGAAAAAAATACATTAAAATATTGAAAAGGTTAAGAAGTGATGGAGAAAAACAATTTGTTCGGGAACATTTCAAATTTGAAATTCAAATAGATATTAAAATAAGGGGAATTCAATAAATGATGACAGAAGGTTAGCAAAAATCAATACACCAAACATCATGAATTAGGTAACCCATTAAGGGAAAGAATTTAAATTTAAAATAATTAAAAATAAGCTAATTTATCATTGACATGCAGAGAACATAACAACTTATTTAAAAAACAGCTCTGCAAAGGATGCAAATGTAAAATATAAAAAGTTCAATAATTATATTTTCTGCTCCTTTATTACAACGCAAATGAAAGAAGAATGTACAAAATATGCTTGTAGTTCCATTTACGGAACCTTCCTTCAATTTGTTTGTTTACAAAAATGTTGAAAACCATTTGTCAAATAAGCATAATTGTTTTAAGAATATCAAAATAGCTAGACTTGAAAGTTGGATCCATGTTCATTAACTAAAACAATATCTTTCTTTTTATATGAAAAAAAAACCTTTTTGACATAACTCCAGGCCAAATCTAAATACTCATATTTATTATAATATTTTTTATTAATTATTTTCATATATATTTTTATTACATAGTTAGCTTTCATATGAAATCTCATTTTCCGTGTAATATATTCTTATTTCATAATTTAAATATTGTAAAATTTTATTGTAAACATAACATAATTTTTAATATTTGTATTTATTATAATATTTTTTCCCGTGTAACATATTCTTATATTATAATTTAAATATTGTAAAAGATTAATGTAAACATAACACAATTTTTAATACTCATATTTATTATAATATTCTTTAATAATGAGCTTTCATATATTTTTTTATTACATAATGAGCTTTCATATGAAATCTCATTTCCCGTGCAATATATTCTCATTTTATAATTTAAATATGGTAAAATTTTAATGTAAATATTACACAAATGTTAATACTCATATTTATTATAATATTATTTATTAATAAGCTTTCATATATTTTTTATTACATAACGAGCTTTCATATGAAACCTCATTACTTTGAATAAAATAAAAAGATAAAAAAATAAAAAAAAATCACCATCTTATATGATAAAAATAAAAAGCAATAAAAAACAAAAATAAACTCATATAAGTGTTGGAAAGAAAAGTTAAAACTTAAAACAATTAAAGAAACAACATCAATTATGGTTTAAAGAAAAAACAACATATAACTGACACGTGTGTTAAACAGTAAAAAGTTAGCACAGATTTATATATAATATAGATATAGATATAGATAAGAATATTTTTACATTCAATGTACTAGAAATTAAATAATTTTTCTCATATCTTAATACATTACATATAATAACTATCATATTACCTAATAAATTATTCTCTAAACTTAAATTAAATGCATAACTCAATTAACGATAAAACTTTCATCCTTTCATCTCCTTTCTATCAATGTAAATTTCTGTTTAACAACCTCATTAAATGTATATATCATATTGATGTGAGACTCTTTCTTTATCAATTTAAAAAAAATAAATTTTAAATGTTTTATATTAAATTCATAAAATAAATTAATTTGATTCCTTGAATGAGTTATCAAGAAAAATCTATTTTTATATTTAAATGTTGATCATATTTTATTTAAATTATTATTTTTAAATTAATATATTTGATATTTCATACACATGACATGAGAGTAAAATATTTCCAGCTTTTATTTTATGAGCGTACATATTTAAAATATAATAAGTATATTTTTATAAGTATATTTTAATTTTATAAACTGATATTTCACAACATTTAAATATATATTACAAGAGGTAAGTATTTCATTTTATTGTTAATACTCATAACTAGTGGAGGTATGCACTTAAAATTAGAGATCATAAATATTGTTATATTAGTTACTAGACGTAATACCCGTTGCACGGGTTGGTTTATACTTGATATTTATTATATTTGATAAAAAAAATTAAAAAAATTGTAAAATTTTTTATAATTTAAATAGATTAAAAATATATTAATTATAAAATATAATGAAGTGATCAAAGATAATTACATTGAGAAATTTTATAAGTAATTCATTTTAGTCATTTTTTATGTAGTTTGTGTAATCATTATCATGTTCAGTAATAAGAATATTAACTCTTTTGATCAGATATTTTTAAAAATTTAATATAACAAAAGGTAATTACATTAAGGCAAATACTTCATGGTAAAATTCACTTTTGTATAACTTGAATACTTGATCATAAGTTACAATTTTAAAGTAATCTTAAATGTGATACAGGTGATGTAATAGAGATATCGAGAGAGTGATGGTATTGTATAATTAAGTTGATGTATGTTTTAGTTGTCTAAATTTATTACTACCTAATAGATATGTTTCTATTTATCTGTCCTTTTTGATAAAAAAACACATATATTAAGAAATGTAATTATTACTTTTATTTTCGTGGAAATGAAATTTAAAATTTTGTATTTTACCCTTTATCTTTGTTAATATTATTAGGTGTCATTAATTTTTAACAGTGAGTAATTTAATTATTAATATAAGGGTAAAATGGAGAAAAATATGTAATTATTATTGTGTTGGGTTTAAAAATAGACAATTAAATAAAAATAATTTTTTCTCTAAAAATAAGCAGTTAAATAATAGTAGAGGCAATAACATAACTCACATTTCTATATCTTTATCTTCCTATTACGAGTGTGTTTGGTAAAATTAGTTAAAAAGCTAGATGAAAATTGAAAAATTAGCCGATTTGATTAAAGGTGTTTGATAAAACTAGCGAAAATGTAAAATGACATACAAGGACATCATCAATTATTAAATAATAATTAGTGGAGGTGGTTGGAGAGATGAATTTGTAATAAAATTTTAGCTTATAGCTGAAAACGAGAGTTTTTTTTTTTTTAAAAAAATTACCTCAAGTAGATTTAAAAAAAAACTATGAGCTATCCAAAAAAATTATCTTACAAACACAGCTGAAATAATTTCAGATACAAATTTTAACTTTGAGCTAGCTAAAATGACTTACCAAATACACTCTACATCTCTCACTTATCTCTCTTTATCTTCCTAAATTTCACTAGGCCTAAACACCAACTATTACCTATATTGTGGATCCTACACAGGGGCGTAGGTACATTCGGACAAAGGGGGGCCATGCCCCATTGCCCACCCCCCCCTAATTTTTTTAAATTTTTTTATAATATATATTGATATAATTATTATTTCTATTTTTATTTATCAGTTTCATTTAAAGATTTTTTTACTTTTTACTTATCTATCATATTTAGAAATTTAAGAGTATTAATTATAATTTTTTATTTTTAGTCTTAATAAGAGAGATGATAATTAAGTGGAGAAAATTAATGATTATAGAGAGATAACATGATATATCAGGAAAAAAAACACAATAAATTTAATGTAAATCAGCATATTATTACATTTTTTAATTTGTGTGTTTTCATGTAATGAGACAGATAAATAGAACGAAATAGTTTTGGATAGATTTATATAGTGTAAGTCCATATAGAAGGAGATATAGACTACATTTGTACAATAAAAGACATATCTACATAAGTTATACCATATAAATTATATTTTTATTTTGTAGATAAAAATATAATGCTAGGTAATTATAAGTTTAAATTTTTTATAAATTCAAAATTTTAAAGTCTTATTAATTTTTAAATGATAAAATATTTTATTAAAAATCAAAATAATTATTTAAATAATTAAACAACGTAAATAATAAAAAGAGAATAATAATTAAAATAATTCATAAAAAAATTTAAATGATTCCTATTTTTTTAATTTATACATAATAACAAAATTGTATTTAAAATGAACTAATTAATTAAGAGAAATTGTAATATTGGCTTTACCCTTAGTTCTTGGCTTCGCCACTTATCCACATGTAAGTGACAAAATTAATTAGGACACAAAAATAATGTATGGGGTTATTTATAATGTTATATAGATGTTAATTATATGAATAAAAATAATTAAGGTGTATGAGAGGTATACATGCATGAAAAGGTTTTATATCTGTTACATAATAATTGAATCCAAGAGTTCAGGATGAATACGTTACGTGACATTAGAGAGATCATATCATATGATAGACAAGATAGAGCACACAACCAGGAACATGAATGGAACATGGCACTGTGTACTTTTTGTCACGTTCCGAGACCATTATTTTGCTGCAGCAAATAAACACAAATAAGAAAAAAAATGAAAGAAAGAAGCTGGAGCAGGAGCGTGGAGTAAAATTAAAGAGTGTCCAGTCCACTTTCCAGATTAGGATAAAAGAAAGGGGCAGCGGTTTAACCGGTTAGAGACTGAATAGTAACCCATTTTGTCCGGATTGGACTGGGTTAGGTTGGGTTATCCAATAACTAACTAGCTAGGGGCCACACCACAACGTAGACCTGGCTCTATTCTACTGTGTTTTGGGTTCTTCGCAATTGATGGTTTCTGATAAAGACCTGACCCTTTTCATTACTGCCACTCAGCTCGGACTGGACACTATTGTCTATGCTGTGAGTGAGTGAATTTACACATCTGCCCCTTTTCCTTTCTCTGACCTCAAGAAAGTAAGAGGAAGAGTAAATTGTCAATTTGGTTGCTGAAAGTGTTACCCGCTGTCAGGTTAGTCCCTCAATTGAAAGAAACAAAAAATTAGTCCTTGAAACTGTATTTCGTATGTCAATAAAGTCACTCCGTTAACAAAAACAAATCTTACAAGGATTACTTTGATAATGATTTATTAGTTTTAGGGACTTATTTAAATTTACCTACTAAAATAGTAAAATTTGAAAGATTAAAAAGACATTTAAGTATCAACTTATATGGACTAAATTATAGAGAAACTACTTTAACAGATGAAATACAGTGACTAATTTTTAATTTTTGCCAATTAACTTGACAGCGAGCAACATTTTTAGAGACCAAAATTACGATTCACTCAAACAAGAAAGGGAAATAAATTAAGGTCTCGCTATTTATATATACTGTCACGGAGACCCCAGACCAGAGGCCGATTATGAAAATTGCCAATAACAAAGTGTGCAACCATGCCACCCAATTTCCCTGCTGGGTTCACTTTCATCATCCCCTTGGTTCGTTACTCATCTAGGGATTCTACGTACTTATAAAACTTTTAAAATGTCATTTATTTGGTCATCACTTATGTCTTGAATTTGACAACTTTATATTTGTTCCACTTAGGAATCATGGATTGACTTAATGACTGCATACTATATAACTAGTATCTAACTTACTCATTTTAATATCTATTAATTCACACCCCTCATTGTTTAGTTTTGAAAAAAATAAAAGAGAAATAAATATTATACGTGGCGTAAATACCATTTGAAGTAATTTTGTTAAACAATTGGAGTGGTAATTCCTAAAATTTGTGCTCTGCCATCTAAAATGCAGAAGCTAGCTTTTAATTTGTCCTTTTTTTATCCGGGTGCACTTTAGAAATTAGTTGGCTAATTACAGATAAGTGGGCGCTCAAACTTCGCTTAATTTGGATGTTAACCGACCATGTTACGACCATTAATAAAATACCAATTCCATTCTCTATTGTCCAGCGGCAATTGGATCCTGCAAAGATTTGAATTAGATTGAGGTATCTTCATTAAATTTGCAACTCAAGTTATAGATAAATTAGTGAGTAGAGTTTGAGCAATCAGAATGAGAAACCTGTCTCTATTTTGCTGACTGGATTTGCCTAAAGGAGATTGATTCAGGTATTGATTTTTTCATGAAAGTTGTAGGACTCTTTTTCTAGTTTTTCAATAAGATCAATATTATCTTATTTGACCAAGCGTGGTTAAAGATATAACTTGTTGGTTGGACTACTTCTAACAACTTCTAAGTAAAAAAAATAGAATAAATCAAAGAGATCAAATGACTTCAACTTCTCTATAAATTAAAATTAGTCTTTGTAGTCTATCTTCTCCAAAAGTTCTGTCATTTAACTTTTTCATAAGTAACTAGTTTCAACTTATGGAGAAATTAAATTCATTTAACCTCTTTGACTCATGTTTTTAAAAGTTTTTTTTTATAGAAATGTATACAAACAGTGCTATAGTCTATGTAAGTCATTAGGACTAAAAATCTGAGATTAATATGAGGCCCATGATTAAGTTCAATATCGTAAAACTCAGTAATTAATATAAGCCCAAATAAGCATAATTTTAGTCTAATTAAGCAAAGTATAATATAATTAAAGTGTGGCAAAATTTGATTGATCATGTGGTAATCCCTTTTAATCCTTAGGATAATAGTGAAAATCAAGGACTTAAAACAAACACAAGTGATGACATTTTTAAAAGTTGTCCCCTATTCTATGCCAACTTGGTGGCTATGTAGTGCTCGTTTGTTTTAACGTTGTTATTGTGCAAAATCATGATTTTTCGCAGAATTGAATTTAAATCGTTTTCCTCTAACATATTCTGTAAAATGTGCATTACTCATCTCAACCATTACTTTTTAGAATCAATTCTACTTAACTATAAGTCAAACTAGCGCGTAATTGGCGGGGAAATGTCATTTAACCTCGAGAACTCAGAACATTTTGGTGCACATGGTTCATATGTCTTTTAAATGAGTCTTGGAATTTTGAGTTTTCAACAGTGTATTTAAGAATTTTTTGAAATTGTTGGTTGAAAGGAAAAACAGTTGAATTATTTAAAATAAAAAAGATGATACTACCTCCGTTCCTATTTAACTGTCCACTTTGACTAAAACACACATATTAAGGAATGTAATTATTACTCTCGTTTTCATGGAAATAAATTTTAAACTTTTCATTTTACCCTTTTATCTCTCTTACTATTATTGGCTTTTATTAGTTTTTATTAGTGGACCATTTATTAACATAGGGGTAAAATGAAGAAAAGTGTATGTATTAGTGCATTGGGTTTGTAAGTGGACAGTTAAATAGGAACAACTTTTTTCTTTGAGAGTGGACAGTTAAATAGGAACGAAGGTAGTATGTCATTATAAAGAAGCGTAAAAAATGATAAAGTATTACAATTAAATTAAATGATTAACAACTCACATGAATTGCATTTATGGAGATGTTCCTCTTACACCATGTTTGTTTTGAGAGAGTTATTAAAGTGAGAGTTACTTTATAAATTTAATTAATTAAAAAATTAAGTATGATACATGTATTATAGGCACGCTCTCTATGTTTACCATCACAAAATTATCATTTACCACCAAGACAAACCACACATGTTGTTTGTAAAAGACCTTGCCACGCAGATGTGCTTGACATAGCAACCAAACCCACCAAAAACTAGCGCATGGCAGCCGCAAACTCCGTATTTCACTATTTCATCTCAAGTTTACAGAGAAATTTTTAGGCAGGGGACCTTCACCTATTAATTTCTTTACTTCCTTATTTCTACTGTATCAAACACAAATTCATTTCTCTTCTCTATTTCTTCTCCCTTTCCCTAATTTTTTCTTCACCAAACACAGTGTAAGCAATACTTACCAGAGTAATCTATGGGGAGGTGAGAAATGCCAGAGAAATAGCATATTTCACCGGTTTGATTAAGGTGAGAAATGTTGGAGAAATAACATTTAAGGGTCGGTCCAACACAACACCTATTTCCCTCCTACACCGTCGAGATTTCTCGGAGAAGTGGGGAAATTGTTGTCTAATTGACTGTTACAACCTTTGTCATTTTATCCTCTCATTGTGTTTTCTTTTTTTTGTTCCTTTTGCATAAGGGAAGGATAATGGTTGTACTACTTAACTTCTTAACGTGTTTAATTTGTTGGTATGTAATTTGTTCAAATTTTAATACCGTTATACCTTAGGCTGTACAATTTTTTAGAAGAAAGACGAAAAAAACATGAAAAGGAATAAATCAATTTTATTAAAGAATAAGTTGATTATCAGGAAATTATTATTTCTCTCTTATATTTTCAATCAAACCAAACAACTCAATTTCACATTTCTCTCCAATCAAACAACTTATAAATTATCCATATATCCACCCTATTTATCTTTTCATTATTTCTCTTCTCTATTTCTCCATTTCCTATTTTCCTAATATCTACTAGACATAATGTTAAAGCGATCCCTCTAGTGAGCAATTTTTGTGTGAAGAAATCTTTGAACAAATAATGATATGGTGTTCGTTTGCTTCACTGTTGAATATAGTTGATTATAGAAATGAATGATTATATAAATAGTATAAGTTTTATAAAACACATTCGACAAAGTGATTTAAAATTAATTCTGCAAAATAATAATTTTGCACTATTGCAACGTTAAACCAATCATAAGACTAGTTGGTAAGTCTTCAAATAAATTCGCGTAGACAATAATAAACATATGACCACCTTTTAAATATTTAAGTAATAGATTCTTAGGATAAAATATGTATTTGGTCCTTGTAAAATTAGCGACTTTTGCTTTTAGTCCCTATAATTTTTGTTTGTTAAAGCATCCTTTCAATTTTTTTTACAATTAGTCCCTCCCTTAAAAAGGCATGTGTCAGATGCTGATGTGACACATTTTCTCTCTTTTAAGTGACAACTTTTGTTTTTCTTACGGTCCTAAACCGCCAGAAATTATGCTTCAACCGCCACAAACTTTCCCCCCCACCATTTCTCCCACTCTCTTCTCTCTCACCCCCTGTGTAACGTCCTCATTTCTAAATTCAGAAATAATGCCCGTTGGGAGCACTATTTCCAAATTCGTGAAATCATTTCATTCATTTCGCGTATCAATATGCAACACAGTGGCTTGAGTAACCCAACAATTACTAAGCTCCAAACATTACATACATAAATCAAAGAATACCAATACAAGTTTGCCATCAAGGCTCCAATTCGATGCATTACATAACTTCATAAATTCCTAAGAACATCCTAATTAATATCAGTAATGGTTCTAATCAACGTTAAATACATCAAACATAACCAAAGATTAAGCTATTATCATCAATGAGTCATCTACTGCTCGTCACTATCTCGTGGAGTATCCTGCACATCTGAAATATATTCCCACGGAGTGGGGTGAGACCAACGTCCCAGTGAGCGTGACAAGTGTGTGCAGCGTGGGGAGACAACCAAGAACCACCACAAAGATACATATTTTTTCAAAGCATCACAAATAAAGGTAATTAAACATTATTCATCGTCTTTAAATCAATGCTTATGATGCAATGCATGACTGTGAGGTGTTGTTACTCGACACTCGGGGTCTTTACACTGTAACGTGACTGTGACTGAGCGCCGGATCTTAGCTTTCTATTCCAAGTGGAATCACCTCAATTGGACATCTACAACTTTAGATATTTGCGATTTAGTGCACCAAGGTCATTGGGCTTAAAACCCGAAACCAAGCAGCAACCTCGGTTCTTGCCCCTCTTTGATTCCAATTCAACTCTCTCCTCCTCAAACCGAATTCCTTTCCATGAAAGCCTTCTTATAACTTAGTTCTTCTCATCCAAACCCTTCCCCACTCTATTTCTTAACGAGTCCATTCCCTTGACCACAAAGCTTATTCTTCCACATTTAACGGCTAAGATCTCGGGTGTAGCTCTTCTCCTTAACTCTTTCTCCTAATCCTTCCTTTCAACTTAATTCTTCTTTAACCAAACTAATTTCCTCATTCATAAACCTTTATACTTCTCTCTGGTACAGGGTGCGATTCCTTCTAGGTTTGACCTACAGTCAATTGGCTTAACTCTTGTTTCCTCTTCTAAACTCTTTTAAAACTCATGATTCCTAATGGATTCCCTAATTTCTTGTCTGAAATCACACTTAACCTTTGAATTCTCATTCTATATCTAACTTCCCTCTCTTGGCTTGGTTCATCACCTAAGGCTTCTCTTAGGTTTCCTAGATTCCAGTTTCCGGGATGTTACACCCCGTAACTCCCCCACCCAATTTTCCCCTACTCACTCACAGTGTCAGTCACACCACACAACTAACTAAGCTAAGTGCAACCATTTTCAGTATTCGTCTATAAACTCCAACTCCAAGAACCTCCAAGAATCGTATAAGTGATATGGATTCATCCTCTTCAACATCTTCTCGCTACAACAAGCCTTCCAGGTCCACCTTCTTCTTCTTCTTCTTCAGAAAAATAAACCTCCCCTACTACCTCCTCGCCATCCTCTGCATCGTCTCTTACCTCATCGGCGCTTACTACCAACAAGGTTCCCTCTCCACATCCCTCTTCAGAGATAGGCATTGCCCCGATAAGGATGAGGCCCTAAGGTGCAGGGTGCCTCCGCCGCTCCACCCTATGACTACCGGAACCCCTTCCCGTGGTCGGCTCATTTTAAAACTAAACTGTTATAATATCAACTTGACTAACTATTTAGTTTTAAAATGACCATATTTGTACATCATTTCTTTTAAATAAAAGTTAACTTGACTTTGTATCAGAAAAATGGAACCAAAAAAGTAATTAAGTTACTGGTTGTTTTAAGGAAACTAGAATTATTCGGGACTAAATGATAAATGATTTGGTACGCCAATGTGACCCACCGCGAGCTCACGGTGTAGAAAGTGGTGCGGAATTCGATACGACGGATATCAATTCTTTTTCCCGGCGGCGGAACCATGTTCCCGAATGGTGCATACGCTTACATTGATGATATCGAAAAATTGATCAATCTCAAAGATGGACCACCACCACCTTATCATGTGGAAGTAGGTGGGGGAGAGTCTTGAGGAGCAGGGGAGAATAGGGTGGGGGAGTTACAGGGGGTGAGGGAGAAGAGGGTGGGAGAAATGGTGGGGGGAAGTTTGTGGCGGTTGGAGCATAATTTCTGGCGGTTTAGGACTACCAGAAATACAAAAGTTGACACTTAGGAGAGAAAAAATGCGTCACTTCAGCATTTGACACACGCTTTTTTAAGGGAGGGACTAATTGTAATTTTTTTTTGAGAGGACGCTTTACAAAAAATATTTATGGGGATTAAAAGCAAAAGTCGCTAATTTTACAGAGACAAAAATATATTTTACCATATATTCTTATTATCATTTTTTGAAAAAGAAAAATCGATTATGTTGATAAATACTCCCTCCGGTCCTATTTATAAGAACTTTTTTGAAGGTGAACCTTGGTTCTTTTTATAAGAACTTTTTCAAATTATCTCATGCATTAATTATTATTTGACAAAAATACCCCATTAGTGGAAGTAGGTGAGTAATTAATTAGTAGAAAGAGTATGACACAATTGAGTAGTTAAATAGAAAGAAAAAGATAATGGATCTCAATAAATTCATGGGTAGTTTAGTAAATATGATACACATTCATAACAAATTTATTGTAATCAACTAAATTAACCAACTTTCTTAATCCGTGTGAAGTGGTTAAAATGTTCTTATAAATAGGACCGAGGAGTATAAAAGAAGTTATTATGCTACGTTATCTTTACTGGTAGCTTTAGTAAAAAAATAATTTTTTTCCTTGTAGGGAGGCATAAGGGAAGGAGTAAGTATGGACATCAATGATTAAACTAACGTGTCATATTTAAAGCAACGAATAACTCCAAATTTGCAAAAGAGTGTCCTCAAGATACTTTATGATCTAGGCTAGAAAGTATAAAGCTATTCATTAATTTACCAGTTGCATAATTGGTTAGCCAGAGTGATCTGGATTTGTCATTTCTTTTTGTCTAAGAAAACAGCTAATAATGACGATAGGACCCTAATGGCAAAGTCAAAACTTGGGTAGACAAAGTAATTGGCCGTTTCTAAAGGGAAAAGATAAATGCTTAGAAATATTATGCAACTTTCCGTATCAAAAAACCCATTTGTCTTTCACTCGTCTCTATTTTTCTGGTTAATTGTCAACATTAACCACCAAATATGAGCGGTAATAGGGTGGGTGTGGGTGCATCCATGAATTTTTCAGGCTCAACAAGAAGCAAAAGCAAAATAATTTACACCAATGAAATGATATCTAAATAGATTACTTTATAAATTAGGGGTAAGCTCCCCATAACATAATGCACATTGCACAAAATGGTGCAATACTAGTATTTTTATCCCTTTAACTCCGTACCAAAATCAGTGTACTAAAATGGTTGGAGAATCTCTGGGATGGTCAACAAACAAAATCTCCACTGAAGACTGAACTCATATGGGTGGGAACAGAGATCTGATCTAAGTGGTAACCTAAATTATTTGTAATTTTTCTCATAAAATCAGGGGAAGGAGATTAAGCAGAGGCAGAGAGGGATAGGTGTGAGATTTGGTGAAGTAGAAGGGGACAGAATAGACATCCGCCCGGAAATACAGGGATACCGTACAGTCTTAAATACCTTTTATTCAGTTTGTGATATTTTATTATTGGTTTTTAACCAACAAATAACTCACCCTCACTTTGTTGTTCTCTCTCCTCACTTTCTCTCTCTCACTCTGCCACACATCACACCCAACAGTCTCAGCATTGCAGCAACTGCAGCACTGCTGCTGCTTCAGCTTACAGACGAGCAAAAGGGCCCAATAAATAATTTAAAAAAGGGGAAAAATAAATGAGTAAAGAAAAGGGGATAAAAACCCCATTTTTATATGACTCCAACTTAAATCTCAATGAAAGCTTGATTTGATGCTATCCCAAAATACCCATTCACTCACTCTTCCCTTCCCAGCCAAATATAAAGTAAAAGAAAAGAAACCCAAAAAAGAAACAAAAGGAAATTTAGCACAGAGAGTGATAGCTCAGTGTGGGAAGAGAGAGAGAGTGAAGACACAGAAAGAAGGTCTCTTTCTTTTTGGAGTATTGGGTCACAGCCTCTTTTAGCAATGCCAAAGTTACTCAACAACACCTCACGCTCTCTGAAAATGCAGGAGGCATGAAATCACTCATTGAAATCTTCCCCTCCTTCCTTTTCCAAGGTGCTTCTTCATCTTCTTCACACTCACTTCCACTTGGTAGATTCGCTAACATTGCCAACGGCACTTTGTTCCTATGGGGTTGATCGATCTCAACACTACAGAGGACGATGAAACTCCATCGTCTGGTGCTTCTTCGTCGTCCTCCTCCTCTCACTCGGGCATAAGCACTTCTGCTTCAGCCATGGTTACTCCTCCTCCTCCAGCTCCAGCTCCATCTTCCGTGTGCTTGGAGCTATGGCACGCGTGTGCAGGCCCTCTGATCTCTCTGCCGAAGAAAGGAAGCGTTTTTGTGTACTTCCCACAAGGACACTTTGAACAGGCTCAGGATTTTCCGGTCACTGCCTATAATATCCCAACTCATGTGTTCTGTCGCGTTCTCGATGTCAAGCTCCACGTAAGTGTTTCGAAGTCTTTTTTTTTTCCAAGTTTCAGCGGATAAAACAAAAACCAATTCTGTCTGCAATTGGTCGGCTCAGGAATTTCTCTTTTTCTCAAATTTGATTTCTTTCATGGGTTTCGTATCTGGGATTTTGTTGTCTGCTTGCTGAGAAAATTGATGCAGAGAAAAAGGGTTTCTCTTCAAGTTTAACAATTTGTGGATGGCACTTTTTGTTTTTTTGCCCCTTTTGGTCTTCATATACAGTAATGTGCTTCTTCTCCTTGTTTCTGGTTCTTTGGGATGTGTAAAGGGAACGGTGAGTTTTATATTTATTTTATTTTGAGTTTTACATTAAAATGTTTGTGCTTTTTCTGGACAGGCAGAGGAAGGGAGCGATGAAGTGTATTGCCAAGTCTTGTTGGTTCCTGAAAGTGAGGTGAGGCTTATTTGCCATATGATGTTAATTTGGTTCAGTTTGGCGAAAGTTCTGAGAAAGAAGGATATCTCAACTTCTGAATCTTGTATGCCTAAGTATTAGGGGTTAAATAAAATTTGACTGAACAGACCTGTTAGATTGAATTTTCCTAATTGAGCGGAGTGTCATGTCTCTCAAACGAGACAAAAGTATATACAATATGGTTGTGCATAATTGTGTTCTCTAAGTCTATATGTCTATGTTACTAGCCCTTTCAACATGACCTTGCCAGAGAGATAGAAGTGTACTAAACAATCTGTTATTATAGTAGTATTATTATAGGAGAGAAAGCGAAAGGAAAGAGGCGTATTAAATGGAGTTCCTTTATTAACTGATTCAAATTTTGATTTTGCTTGAAATTGGTTGTTGATTATAGCAAGTGGAGCAAAACTTGCGGGAAGGGGAAATTGATGCTGATGGGGAAGAGGAGGATACTGAAGCTATGGTGAAGTCAACAACGCCCCATATGTTCTGCAAGACCCTGACAGCTTCTGACACTAGCACTCATGGAGGATTCTCAGTGCCTCGTCGAGCAGCTGAAGATTGCTTTCCTCCCCTGGTAATTATGAATTATGATGAATTTCTTTCTCTTGTCAAAGTGACCTTGGCCAAGTGTTTCACTCACTATTTTTATTTGATTTATCCTACTCTAGTATGCAACATTCTAGTCTAAACTTATAAATGTTTTCCAATATGGTGAGTGGTGACCTCCCAGTGTCAATTTTTTTTTTCTATCACGATACCAAATTCCTGGAAGTATTCTTTGTGGTAGCATTTTGAATTTAAAGTCCACTGTTACTTTAGGATTACAGTCAACAGAGACCTTCACAAGAGCTTGTGGCTAAGGATCTACATGGCCTGGAATGGAGGTTTCGGCATATTTACAGGGGTATGTTACTTAATAAGATTAGATTATAGTACATTGCCAGCTGACAACTACTTGGAGGTCTTATTTCTTGTCTTTGCACGAGCAGGGCAGCCTCGGAGGCATTTGCTCACAACTGGATGGAGTGCTTTTGTGAACAAGAAGAAGCTTGTGTCTGGCGATGCTGTGTTGTTTCTTAGGTATAAATAATGACCTAAATTCTATCAAATACGAACTAGTATTCCAAACCATGACTAACATTTTGTAATTGAAATCAGGGGTGAGGATGGGGAACTGAGACTAGGGATTCGTAGGGCAGCTCAATTGAAAAGTCCCGGTTCCTTTGCAGCTCCATCTAGTCAGCATTTGAATCCTAGCACTGTCATGGATGTTGTTAATGCCTTATCTACAAGATGTGCATTTAGTGTTTGCTACAATCCAAGGTATTTTTTCTCGTTAATCACTTGTAATTTCCTCAGACGTTAGTGAAGATGATATGTAAATCTGTCAGTTTCTATGTAAAATTGTGGAGTGTCCTATTTTGTATAACCAGAAGGATTTTTAATTGTAATAATACCTAATGGACAATTTCCCATTTCACCCGAGCTCTTCTATTTTAAGGTCTTAGCCAATATATTTGGTTTGATAGAAGAAAACAAAGCTGCTTTGGAGCTCCTAACTATCTCATTCTAATTAGTTATTGAATGTTTGAATGCTTTTTAAAATTCCCAGTTGCTCTGCATGCTTTATATGTTTTTAATAAAGATTATAGTCACAGAAAAAGCTGATAGTTCACCATTTCCATGCATTCAACTGTTTCTTGCTGGAAGCTCTACTTTATGAATATCATTTATTTTCAATATGTCATATTACTGCTTTGGTCTCTATATATCCCTGTTTGCATTGTCCTTTCTTTCTTGCTGACCATGGTATGTAATTGATGTCTTATATCTTTCACTGCTTCTTTGCAGGGCCAGTTTGTCAGAATTCATTGTACCTGTCCAAAAATTCTTGAAGAGTCTCGATTGTTCTTATTCAGTTGGAATGAGGTTCAAGATGCGATTTGAAACTGAAGACGCTGCAGAGAGAAGGTTTGGCAATTGTCATGCTTGTTCTTGTTACACACACATATATAGCTTTTTAATAACCGATTATGGTTAAACTTCTTTTGGGCAGATTCACTGGATTAATTGCTGGAATCAGTGATGCGGATCCTGTTAGATGGCCAGGATCAAAATGGAGATGCCTGCTGGTATGTCACTGCAGTCATTCAAATTTTCTTTAATATTGTCATTGTAGTTCATGTTCATGAGATTGTTCTTTAGGAGATATCTGTCTGTTTGTGTTACAAGCTGTAAGGCTTGATATTTAAATGTTTATCAAGACTTCTCATCTTGTTATGCAGCCTCCGTACTCATCTTGGGATTTGCAGCTAATGATTTTCTAGACTATGGATTAGCTCTACACTATACTACTGTTTTTCACATTGGGTTCCAATATTAAAGGGTCAAAGTTTGACAGAAGGGATAGTACTATAGAAGTCTTGCTTTTTGCTCATTATAACCAACTATTTTCATATTTTTTTGGGGCACAATTTTTTGTTTTTATTTTCATTTTCTGAAGAATTACACATCTGCTTCTTTCATTGGTTTTTCTTCTGTTTCTAAACTAAACTTTAATAATAGAATAAACAATAATTTCGTGACTGAGTTGGGTGTACCAACTTTGAAGCATTTAAGAACTTCCATGGATCTACCTCTGAGCATGCTTCATCTCAAATTAGAGAAAAGCTTGTTGGAAAGAAAATGTGTATCATAGATTTATTCAATTAACCCTGGAGTTTTGATGAATAAAAAAACCTTGAGGTTGTGAAGGTGTATTTCCTTTACCATTTCTATTGTAATTGTGACTTGTCATGTGATGTCATTTCTACAGTATAATATAACTGATGGTAACCATATGTTCTTTCCGCGTTTACAGGTAAGGTGGGATGACATAGAAGCTGGTAGGCATAATAGGGTTTCTCCATGGGAAATTGAGCCATCCAGTTCTGCTCCCACTTCCCATAACTTGATGGCAGCAGGTTTGAAGAGGACTAGGATTGGATTAACTTCAGCAAAGATAGAATTTCCAGTTCCCAGTAAGTCACAGGGAATTTTTAAAAAAATTTATCTGAACCATCTTACCTCATGCAGCAATATTGACAAGTTGTTATTTTGACAGATGGAATTGGAACATCAGACTTTGGGGAATCATTAAGGTTCCGGAAGGTCTTGCAAGGTCAAGAAATTTTGGGTGTTAATACTCCCTTTGATGGTATTGATGCTCAGCGTCCCCGATTGTATGAGCTAGGAAGGTGCTATCCTGGTTCAAACTGTCCTGGCATTGCTGTAACAGGAAATAATATCAGAATCCCACAAGTGACTTCTGATTTTTCCTGCAATGGCATAGGCTTTAGTGAATCTCTCCGATTCCAGAAGGTCTTGCAAGGTCAAGAAATTCTTCCAAGCCCACCATATGGAAGAGCCCTCCCTGTTGATGAGGCTCGTGGAAATGGTCACCTTGGACTCTTTGATGGTTATCAGCTGCTTAGCTCCAGAAATGGGTGGTCTGCACAGATGCATGACAATCCTTCACATTTGCATGCATCTGTTGCATCTGGGCAAGTGTCATCTCCGTCATCTGTGTTAATGTTCCAGCATGCAGTTAATCCAGTTTCAAACTCTGATTATAATAGTAAACGTAATCAAGAGAGGGATGGCAAAGTCTGTTACCAAGGTTCATATGCATCTGAAATGAAAGGTGGAACATTTGCACCTTCCTTATCTGACAAGCCTATTTTCTCTGGACAAGCTCATGAAGGTGCAAATTCTACTGGTATGCATAATTTTCATAATCAATTGGGCAGTTCAAGGTCTAATGATTCAGTGGCAACAGTGAGAGGCAGTCAAGAGCTGGTTTCCTCATGCAAAAATAGCTGCAGGCTGTTTGGTTTTTCATTAACTGAGGACACAGTCACACACATTGCAAATAAAGAGCAGCCCTCTACCATTACTTGTCAATTGAATTCTGGACCTTCCTTTACAAGAAGACTTGTTGAAGATGAATTCCATCCAGGCCATTCACTCAGGAGTAAGGGGGTTGGGAGTAACCGCACCAAAGTAAGTTGTTATTCATCCCATGCTTCACTCTGAGAGTTAGATATATATATAACTCATGATATTATATGCAGGGTGTATTGCAGTATTGACCTGAGAATCATATGATGTGTTCGTGCTATCAAAGTATGATACTGTAGAAGAATATGTCCATAGTTGCTCTTGCTGTGTACTTTTCTATAATAACTACGGATTTCCGGGAAAGAGGAAATTGTTATGGTTCTCCATATTTGGGTAATTTGTTCTTGTGGTCATGACCAAACTAAAGTGCTTGTGTATTAAACTTTTATGCATACTCACTGTGACCTGTAAGAGATGTATTGTATTTGTATACTGAGTATAACTACTATTAAGGTAATCCTATGCATATTTATCCGGCCTTCAGGGTCATGTATGGAACATAAAATAAACTACTCAAGATATTTTGGCTGAATCATGATAGTTCTGCAGCCTCACGAAATTCATAGCTATGCAATTATGAGATTGTTCTAGCTTAATTTGGCGTTTATTTTTTAAAGATAAGGAAACTATTACACTAAATATTATTACAGCTAATAGCTTATCGGTTATTCATTTTCTGGTAGTTCTGTTTAATTGGTGCATTCTGTTATCTGTTGATTCATTCTATTCGTTAGCTTATCCATGTATTCTACCGGGCTAGTCTTTACGCTCTAATATGGTAGATTTCCACATGTTTGATTTCTAGGTCAAAAAGTTATTTAAAAATATTAAAACAAAAAACAACTCATATTCATATAACGCAGTAACTAACTAGGAGATTTTTCTAGACTCGTGGTATTGCGAGTTGTGGCAACACTTTATTTTAATGGTTCATCTCATGTAAGATTTTAAAAGGATGGACTCTCTCTTTTCGTAAGTATTGATGGCCTTGCATTTTTAATATTTAGAAAGAAATGGTCAGGTAGGAATTTTTCAATATAGTTTCTCCCTAAATTTGTGTGTATATGTGTATGTATATGTCAAAATTTAAAAGGATTTAATAACTATACACTTTCAGTGTAAAGTTATTTTACACGGTCATTCAACAGTGTTGACACATCATTCAATGAATTTAATGATATGTGAGGTGTCATGTTTATTAATTGATGTGATAAAATATTATTAGATGATTGTGTAAAACTTCTTTATAGTAATTAAACTCAATTTAAAATTTCTAATTATAATTTCACATTACCATTTTTTTAAAATATGTTGTTCATTTTAATGGAACGGAATCTACATGTTGCAAGAGAATCCTTTCTTAGCCATTACTTTATTTTATCGGACATTATTATGGTATAACTGTAATTCTGTAAACATAGCAATACAACATGGTTCAAGTGAAAAACAAATTGTTAAGTCTAGGACAATTAAAATAATGGTGAGTTTTGATTAGTGTGCAAAAAATACGAAATTTCTGTGCGTGTTACCATTGTAGTTAAAACAAATTAAATTCTAGTCAATATAATATATTGGTAGAAAATTAATCATTCGCTCAGTAGTGATTTAAATAAAGTATAGTAATGTAACCAAACAAAAAATAAAGTAAAGTAAATTTATCATGATCAACCATATATATATAGTTGTAACATCTCTCTTGTTCCTTTTTAATTTTTGGAGCTTTGTGTGCAAGTTAGTTCATTTAATTTGTCTAAGAGGAACTGCAGTCATGCATGAAAACGATGGGCGTTTGAAGGTAATATGTAAAACCACAAATATATTCCTATTGGTTGATTAGTGTTGTCCAATTTTGATTTGTTTTTGGTTAAATTTGTGCCGTGGCTCTACAAGGCATATATAATTGTAATTATACTCGTATTTTACAAAAGACGTCAGACCAAACGCAAGAAATGTGGAATTGGCTAAGCAATTAATTTGACTAATTAATAGTAGTACTATGCACACTGCATGCTTTGATTTTGATACCAAACAAGGAAACTCCCACTGTTGTTTCCATATTCTGTGACTATATATATATGCAGTAGCTAGGAGTGCACACACATAATATATAGCAAGCATTGTTGTCTTGAGGCTGAGGGAGAAAGATCGAAGATGGCCGATGTTAATTCGGAGGCAACTCTGGAAAGCACACCAACATGGGCTGTGGCTACTGTTTGCTTCATATTGTCAGTAATCTCCATTCTTATCGACCATTTGCTCCATCTTTTAGCCAAGGTACGTACTACTAAGTAGTATATATACATAAAACATAAATTAATGTTGTTATTTAATCTACACTTGAATAAAATTGATAAATCAATGATTGAGATTTACATATTTTACAAAGTTGAAGTGATTTAAAACAACTCTACGAAACCATGAAACAAACAGGCTAATAATTCTTTCATTTTCTTCAGCATTTCAAAAAGAAAAGGAAGAAATCCCTCATTGGGGCTCTTGAAAAGATCAAATCAGGTCAGCTTTGCTTTCTGGAAAATTAATGTTTTAATTTCTTAATTATATATGTTTAAAGATAAACTAATTAACTAAACTGATAGATATATAATTTGCATGGCCTGTGTAGAATTGATGCTTCTGGGTTTCACATCTCTGTTGCTAACTGTTACCCAAAAACCGATTGCAAATATCTGTATTCCAAAGGGTGTTGCTCAAACTCTTCTTCCCTGTGCAAACATGACTTTTGACGATGCTCAGGAGGAAACCAAATGTGCACACCAGGTATATATATATATATATATATATAGAATAAGCATTATCATATAGTATTTAGATTTAGATGGTATACTAGTTGTTAATTAATCTTTGGATGCATGTCCACACGTACACACAGGGGAAAGTATCATTGTTGTCCAGGGAAGGTGCAGGAGATCTGCAATACTTAATCTTTCATGTGGCTGTTTCTCATGTTATCTCCTGCGTCCTCACCTTTAGTCTTGGAATGGCCAAGGTGAGCTAGGTCACCCATCTTCCAAGTTGGACTTGTGTTTGACAATTAAATGTACCTTTTTAATTTGTTGTGACTAGTACTAATTAATTTAATTAATTCATGCCTTTCTCGCTCGCCACACAGATGAGACGTTGGGAATCTTGGGAAGCAGAAACTACCACATTGGAATATCAATTTTTATATGGTTAGTAACTCTTTTATATATATATGGATATGGACTTCTCTCATCCATTTGGTCATAATTGTTTTGTCTCCAAGAAGAAACTTCAAATCATGATACAATAATATACCATTCAAGTTATCTGCAGATTTGAACATTTTGTCGCTATATAACAGCGCATGTTAATTTAATTTTGACCATTCAATTGTAACGGATTTTTTAATTTTCGGAAATGTAGATCCACGGAGGTTTCAGCTCACTCATCAGACATCATTTGGGAAGAGGCATCTTAATAACTACTGGAGTGACAATCCACTACTGTTTTGGCCTGTAAGCTCAATTAATTAAACATACTTTATTAATTAGTCTTCCACTGTAATTACTGAGTGATTTCTTTTATGATCTTTACCCTTTTAATTTGTCCAGGTCTGTCTTCTTAGACAATTTTTTAAATCCGTCTCCAAGGTTGATTACTTCACTCTTAGACATGGATTCATCATGGTAATGCAATTTTTAATAAACACGTTTCAATTCATATATCATGACTTTCTAATTATTAACACATTTTGGTGGGTATACTTTCATTCTTTATTAGGCCCATTTTGCGGAAGGAAGTAACTTTGACTTCCAAAAATATATAAAACGAGCTTTGGAAAAAGATTTTGGAGTGGTCATGGGAATAAGGTACCATAACTTAAGTTTAATTAATTTAAATGCGATTAGCCTATTATAATCGGTTATCGATCTTTTCGTACTTCTAAAGCGTATCAGAAATATAATTATATTGTTTGCAGCTGGTGGATTTGGATCTTCTCTGCACTACACATATTCTTCAATGCAAATGGTAAAATCATACTAAACTGTATAACTATGATAAAAGAAGATCTCATAATTCAAATAATTAAGCTCTGAAAAACTTATATTTTATTTTCCCATTTTTTCCTTCTGCAGTATTCTACAGCCATTTCTGGCTGCCTTTTATTCCGCTAATGGTAAGAAAAAGCTTGCTACTTTTGCTTTTGGTTTTGCTCACATATAATATATAGTACTTGTGCCGTTGACACATTGGAAAAAAGAACAAGTAACTAATATTTGGTGCAATGTTGTGCAGGTGCTTTTGTTGGTGGGAACAAAGCTACAAAGCATAATAACAGAAATGTGCTTGGATAGTCATGACAAGACCCATGTGGTCAGAGGAACTTTGCTTGTGAGGCCCAGTGATCACTTTTTCTGGTTTGGATGGCCCAATCTGCTTCTCCATCTCATTAGCTTCATATTGTTCCAGGTAGGCTTCTGCTCTGCCATGCTAAAACTAATTAACATCACACCCAATACCATTCTTATTCTTGGAAAACATGTCATTTAAACTGAATTTATTTTTTTTTGTATTATGCAGAATTCCTTTCAACTAGCATTTTTCACATGGACTTGGGTGAGTTCCCAATATCTTCATTTCACAAAATAATTAAAGAAAAAATAATCACTGGCAAACATGTATCCATAGTTCCATACTATGAAGGAGAAGTCAATAAAAGTAAGCAGAGAATATTATGTTCTATTATTTGTGTACATATATGTGTTTTTAAAATTATAAGTTGTGCAAAAAAAATGTTTTTTTCTTTTTCAACCGAGCCAATATTGGAAACAAATAAAAAATATATATGTTGTTTTATGCGATGTACAGATCCGGTTCGGCATCAGATCATGCTTCCATCAAACAACTGAGAACATTGTCATAAGGATTGCTTTGGGTGTTTTGGTACAAATCCTGTGTGGCTATGTGACACTACCTCTTTATGCTTTGGTAACTCAGGTACACAATCAAACCATAACTTGATAGCACTTAATCATTTCCACAGCATAATATATTTATCTGTTTCTTTGAAATTTCTATCACTGCAACTTTTTTTCATTTGCTAAAAAAGTGATATATAATTTAGGTTGATTGCACTTCCCCACTTAAATATTTCTTCTAATCTTTTGTCACGTAACATGCAATTTGTAACAGATGGGTTCCTCCATGAGCAAAGTTGTGTTTACAGAGAATGTGATTCAGGGCGTAAAAATTTGGCAAGCTAAGGCCAAGAAGAATATGGCTCTAAGGAATCCATACTCAGAGAGTTCAACCCTGGACACTTCACCTTCTTTTAGTTTTGATGCATCGGTTTCCATTTTGGTGGATCGTCCATTAGATGCTAAGCACATGGCTGTCAATGTTGTGGATGAAGAGGAAATTAGTGAACAACAAGAATCCGAGAATCAAGATCGAAAATCGGGTTCATTTCACGGGTTTAACCAGCAAAACAGAGGAAAACCAGAGCAATTTTGAACCGCACGCATTTATATGCTTTCTTTTCTAGTCAATAGTCATGATTTTTAGTGATACTAAGCTATATATATGTCCATTTAAATGTTTAGAAAAGTTAGTTGATAACATAGGATCAGATTATTACCAAGCAAATGGTTTTTAGAGATACCAAGCTATATATATATATATGTGTCCATTCAATTATTGCTACCTTCGCAATTCTTTACCACTAAGTTAATGAAAAGAAAATTACAAAGCACGATACAAAAGGACTTTAAAATTTTAGAATTCTCTATTCCATACAAAGAACCAGGTACTTGAGTTAATTATTACTACAATGTATTTTCTTTAATTAAAATCCACTATTTTAATAATAGATTGTACCAAATTTTGAGGTAAATGGGAAGTGAGTTTTAACTGCGCAGATCTATTTTTTTCATTTGATAATCTCGATATAATTGCAGCAACGCAATTTCTCTATAGCAATGGGTGCTTTTTGAACCAGCCAGTCACGATTCTTCCAGTGTAAAATCTGGTGAAGGATACTAAAATAGGGGCGGTTTTTGTTTCTGGGCTTGTGAATTAAATTGACTGGAATTGCTGAATCATTCTCAATATATATCCATAGCTTGTTTATGCCCTCCTGCCAACCAAATAAATCTAAAGTATCGAAACTTACAAAAATTTTAACCCAAAGGACCGGTGGAGTGAGTAAAATAAAGTGTTGCATTTGACAGGTTATAAGTTCAAAACCCCACTAATTTTTTTAGGGTGGGGTAAATGTAAGTACATCTATGTGTTCTTTGAACTTGGAAGCTTTCACTCCCTTTGATTTTGAAACATCATCCCCTCATCCTAAATTTGAATTTAACTAAACTTAAAAAAACTTTATTGAAATCATAATTGGCAAAAATAAACATGAGTTTGGAGTACTCCTCATCAAACTAAACACACTAAAAAAGAAGGGTTTTTTTTTATTTTTAGATTAAGAACAAAAATGGATCTAAAAATCATTCAAACAGGGGTAAAAACATTGATGAAGTACTAATTAATTTAAAGAAATTTTTTAATATATATATATATATATATCACTTATAACTTATAAGTGTTTTTTACATGGTGCTCTTTATATTTTCATTCTATAATAGTATACTTCATGTAATTAAATTTAATCATATATAGTTGTGTGTGTAAGATTAATTCTTTGCACCTAATATATATGCTTTGTATATGAAGTTAAACTTGACCATATAATTATAATAAAAAATAATTTCTCATAAATCCATCATTCATCATCTATATCTAATTGTATCATCAAAATTAATTATATCCGTTTGCTAATAATTTTTTTAAAATGTCGGCAACTATTTTTAATATATTTTAACTATTGGTTTAGTTTTTAACAAAATAGTTTGATTATCTTGTAAATAAAAATTAATAATAAATGATGTGTTATTAACATTTACGTTGAAACAATATTAGGAATAACATTATATATAGGTGACACGTGATTTTTCTAAATAAGATTTTGGATTCGAATATTATTTATATAAAAAATCGACTAAATAATTAATTTTACTATATGTGATTGTTTTTTACTCGAATAAATTGTCTCTTAAAAGACATTCGTAACTTAGATAATGCACGACATAATAGATTACTTTTAATAGAGTATTATGATATGTATCAATTTTGCTTTGCTTTAAGGGAGTAAAATATTAAGGACCTTTCGTCATTGGTTACGTCATTAACTTTCAATAAATGACGTGTATAAAATGTGATGTGTGTGTTATATATGTGCATGTATATTTTAAAACGTTATGTGAAAAGTCAAAATTTGTGTACAAAGAAAAATTGTTACAGTTTGGATTGTCCGGCCCCTTTGTAGATTCTTTATGAACCAAAATAGATGAGGATAGCTCACGTTGAGTACATGGTTTTAACTTTACATGGGGAGAAAGTGAATGAAACAAGTGGCAAATGATGAAAGCATAGGTACGTGTTCTTTTTGTTTCCACTTTGCATTCTTTTGCCGGCAAAAGAGTAGAA
Source organism: Sesbania bispinosa (assembly GCA_026901365.1). Lineage (NCBI taxonomy): Eukaryota > Viridiplantae > Streptophyta > Magnoliopsida > Fabales > Fabaceae > Sesbania > Sesbania bispinosa. The sequence continues at coordinate 147,703 of QLOH01000295.1, read as the reverse complement.
AAACCGGCAATGCTTGCTCATCAAGAAATTTAATCAGGTAGTTAGCCAGGACTTATCAACAGATTATTCATTACAATATTAGGTTAATTTTAAATATAAAAAATAAAAAATATTTTATTAAAATTTGCGGCATATATAACGGTTAAAATTCTCTCCAGTACTAGAAATGTCAAATTGAAAAGAGATAGACTCATACAAATGTGTAGGTCCCAAATACATGTGGTTCCACACATATGTATGAGTCTATCTTTTGTACATGTTGTACATGTACAACATAGAGAGATAAAGAAGGAAAAAAGAAAAAAGAGAGAGAAATGTGGGATGTGATGACTAATGTGATAGAAGAAAGAGAGAAAAATGTGTTGTATGAGTTATTATATAATTAATTGTATGAATTTCATATCTCTTCCGGTTAATGGAGAGGAGACCAGCCTATATATAACTATCCAAAATAGATCATATGGAGAGTGAAGAAAGAGTGTTTCAAGTATGTCTCCTAGCGTGTAAAGAAAGGTAATTTTTTCTCTTTTGTTTGTTCTGAAGTTAATTTAGCTTTTGTACCATATGATACTTGGTGGATAGATTCTGGTGCTACTACTCACATTAGTGTATCCATGCAGCGTTGCCTTTGGAGTCGACCGCTAAGTGATAATGAAAGATTTATCTATTTGGGCGATGGCAACAAGGTCATAGTGAAGGCTATTGGAACATTTAGATTACAGTTAAAAACTATATTTTATTTGGATTTATTTGAGACTTTTGTTGTACCGTCTTTTAGGCGGAATTTGATTTCTATTTCTAATTTGGACAATTTGGTTTTTCTTGTTCATTTGGAAATAATAAATTTAGTCTCTGTCAAAATTCAAATGTTGTTGGTTATGGTTTTTTAATTGATAATCTATACTTACTAGATGTAGTTAGTTTCAATAAAGAAATCCTTCACAATGATTCTCGTGTAAATTAAATGAGAACTTAGCCACATTATGACATAAGCTTTTGGGCCCTATCTCTAAACAGAGAATTCAGAGGCTTGTGCCAGATGAGATTCTTGGACCCTTAGACTTGTCGGGCTTTGAGGTCTGCGTTGAATGTATTAAGGGTAAACAAACAAATTCTAGAAAATTAGGTGCCAAGAGAGCTAAGGACGTTTTGGAATTAATTCACACTGATATATGTGGACCATTCCCTACGACATCTTGGAATGGACAACAATATTTTTATTACGTTCATGGATGATTATTCATGGCACGATTACCTATTTTTAAATCATGAGAAGTCCCAATCCCTAGACATTTTCAAATCTTTTAAAGTTGAAGTTGAGCTTTAACTTGGAAAGAAAACTAAGGCCGTCAAATCTGACTGTGGAGGTGAATATTACGGCAAATATGATGGATTAGGTGAACAACGTCCATGACCTTTTGCGCTTTTCCTACGGGAATGTGGCATCATTCCTCAATATACTATATGCGTGGGAATACAAGCATGAACGATATTGTTGCAGAATGTAGAAACATGGCTCTTCTATCTCTTCTATATTTCTCTTTTTCACACTTCTCTTCTTCCCATTCCTCTTCTCTCTATTTCCCTAATCACACAAAATATGGCATTAGCCTCCGTTTGGTGTTAGGGAAGCATCAAGGAAGGGTGGGGAAATAGGGAAATAGGGAAATAGGGGAGAAGTCCACCCTCTCATGTGTTTGGTACAGTGGAGAAAAGGAGAGAAAATGAGCCCCACAACTTTTTTTTTATTTCTCTGCTAATGTGAAGAGCAAATGAGAGAAATACGACCCTGATAAGTGAAAAATATATGATAAAATAGAGTACTTTTTAGTTCACTTATCAAGGATAAAATGGTATTTTTGCCCCAAATTAATCCCTTTTTATTAAATATTAGATAAATTGTATTTATTAGTCTTGAATTTGAATTTGATGCTATTTTAATATAAGTTGTGCTGATTTGTGCAGATTATTACAAAGATTTGATATGGAGGAAAGATAGCATTGAATGAGGGAGATGTCTGCAAGATTTGAAGTTTAATTGAAGGCAATAAATGAAGATTTGAAGATTATTTGAGAGCAATTAATGAAGATATCAGCTGTCAATCAAACAAGGATTCTGCAGACAACCTTCCCAATTAAATCCAAGATGCTCAATAAATGCAAGATTTCATCAAGAAAAAGGAAACAAGGAAAGACAATCAAACAAAACCAGTCTCGGGGAGAAATCAAGTAAAAAGAGAAAGATTGAAGTTGTGCAGTTCGCGTTGCGCGCTTCAACCTGCGCTGTAGCGCAGGGTGAAGCGCAACTCTCTGACTTTTGCGCTGCAAGCTGCGTTGTAGCGCATGGTGAAGCGCAGGATACGTGATTCTTGCCTTGTTGCCGGTTTTAGATAGATTTCTCCCCAATTTTCTTTGTCTCTCCTTAGCCTATAAATAGGACCTTCTTGCACCAGATTAGGTGTGCACGATTATTGTAATTCAATAACATTCCAGTGATAATGCACCACTTTTAAGTTTAGAATAGGAGAGGCGGAGCGCTGCACGAGGATTGAAGAAGGTGACAGCTTCTTCAGTGGTTTGTATGGCTACCATGAGTAGCTAACTCTCCAGTAGAATTGAATGTAGTTGATTCTATCCCCAAGTGTATGTGAATTCTATCTTATTATTTATGAGTTCCCTATCTATAATATTGGTAATCTTATTCTGTGCTTAATTCCTAACTTCCGCGCTTGCGCCGGAGTTATAGGCTAGTTTCTGTAATTAACGTTACGACTAGGATTGAGTTTGGGGGAGCCTAGACATAGGAAACTCAAACTCTAAGTGAATAAGAATACTCGGTTAACCAGTGCCTGAAACATGGGCGCAGCTAATGATTGATGGGTAGTGTGAGTATCCTAATGAAGGGCGTCTAAAGGATAAGCATGGTTCTTAATAATCAATAGCAAAGGTTAGTTGATTGTAATCCCAGTGCCTGAAACATGGGCGTTGCTAGTGATTGATGGGTAGTGACAGTATTCTAATGAAGGCCTAGGGCGTCTAAAGGATAAGCATGGTTTGTCAATGAGTCCTTTAACAAACGGAATAATAAGAGCAAAATAAGCCGAGGGTAATTTGTCGCTTGGGAGAACCCGCATGGATTGCCTTTGAGTGGTGAGGTTGCTGGTAACTCGGGGTCGTAGCAATATAGTTTGTCTACAGTATTATAGATCAAAGCCATAAATAATAAATAGTCTTCACATACGCGAAGGGTGCGATGACACGAAGTTCAATCCTAATCCAAGTAAAGTGTCTTCAACTCTTCCTTTCTATTTCATTTGATTATTAATCTGCAATCTATATTTTCCGCACAAAATATTCTCACAAACCCGTTGTTTTCTCTTGATAAATAGACCACGACTATACGCGTATTGACTGTTCCCTGTGAGTACGATACTCTTCTTACTATTATACTACTGGATTTTTGGTTCGCTTGCCAGAAACCCATCAGACCCACGCGTAAATAATCGATTTTTAGCATGCAATAATCGATTTATGGCCACATAATTGGTGTAGATAATCAATTTTCAGTATGTAAAAATCGATTTCTGGACACATAATTGGTGCAAATAATCGATTTTTATATCAAACCATTTCTCTTCCATTTCTTCACTCAAACCAAACAACCCACTTTCACATCTCACTTTTATTTTTCATCTATTTCACTCACACCAAACAACCACAAAATCATCTCTATCTCTTCTCTATTTATCTTTTTCCCACTTCTCTTCTTCCCATTTCCCTTCTCTCTATTTTCCTAATCACACCAAACATAGAATTAAGGATATGGTGAGAAGTATGATATTGGTCATTCTTTCCTTGCCAGAGTCATTATGGGGAGAAGCGCTCAAGACTGCAGTTTACATCCTAAACAAGGTACCAAGTAAAGCATTTAACAAAAATCCTTATTAATTATTAAATAATGATGAGAGGGAGTTATTGAAGGATATAATTATAATAATTTTCCAGCTAGTAGGCCTAAAAGAAGAGAGTTTTTTAAAGAATCTACCTCAAGTAGCTTCTCAATAAAAGCTAATAGCTACCTACAAAATTACCTTACCAAACACCGATAAAATAATTTTAACTACTAATTTTGGGTTTTATTTAACTGAAATGTCATACCAAACACACTAGTACTATAAGAGTATATATTTATTGAATAAGTTTTTAATCAAATTGTTTACTTAAATACATCCTTACATATATACATATGAATTATTTCAATATTAAAAGATAGTTGAATAGGTGGATAGATAGATCAAGACAACATTAAGAGATACATATATTTTTTTTCCTGAAAGTGATCTTCATATTAGAAAACTAATTTGAATGGAATTGAGTGGATTTATCTTAGGAAACAAATTATTTTTTAACGTATATTATTTTGTTTACAAATTTTAAAGTCCATATTCTATGTTTTTTTTTTAAAATAATAAAATTTGGTATTATTTGAATAATTATTAATCGGTGGCATAGAACGCGGAACAGGGTACTTTGCAGCAAACTTTACCTGTGAAATAGCTAGCTATGGAATAACTAGGATAATAAAAATCTGAGGTGATCCCTAGCGAGTGCGTAGCGAAGTTTTACCAAACAGCTGCATTGTAAGGGTTCTTCTTTCCCGTGGTGCAGCATCTGCAGCCACATTGGCTGCGGAATAGCTATAAATAGCAACCCATATTAACTACAGAGTGATTGTATAGCGATTTCCTAGTTATTAACAGCTAATGCGTGTTACGGTGTTAGTGCTTAATAAAAAGTTTATAATAATATATTGGCCATCATTTTGTTTCAACTGCTTATATGACTGAACCATATTCTCAATATACCCTAAAGAACCCATATTCTCAGTATAAATGAACTCAAATAATAAAAACTACAACGAATTAATATTGACACGAGGAGGGAGGAGGAGGTGAATTCTATGGTGAGGTACCTTAATAGGTGGCTCACCGTGTACCCCTTGATTTAGGGATTTTTAAATAAAAATAAAATTTTTAGAATTGTAATATGATCCTCCTAAATTTTTAGAATTTGTAAAATAGTTTTCTTAAATTTACAATATGATCTTTCAAAATTTTTAAAATTTGTAATATGACCTTCCTAAATTTTTGAAATTTACAATATGATCCTCCTAAATTAAGGGTACACGATGAGACACATATTAAGGTATCTCACCATAGAATTCTCTGACTAAAATTACGGTAACATTAATGAAAGTTTATATATTTTAAGTGGAAAGGAAAATGACGTGTGCCTGCTTAGATAACATGACCCACTAAACTAGTAAGTGTTGAATCATAGCTCTAATTTGAATTTTTGATGAATGCCAACTTATTCTTATCTTCAGCCGTGTGACACCATTTTATTTTAATTTAAAAGATTAAACAACTCAATGAAAACGTGTTAGTGGAAATGACAACCCGCACCCAGAATCGGAAAAACGACAGCTCCAGAACATGTGGACGGCGATTATCACTCTCACGTGGCCAGCGAATGGATAACAAGTTCATGAGAAAGTTGTCGTTTAGTTGCACCGTCCTCGTCCTCGTCTATTAGTGGGACAGAACTTGTCATTAGTCAGTGCACTAGCCTTGAACTGTGGCCCTGCCTGGTGCTTTGCTTAGCTGCCAGGTGGCGTAAACTGTTTGATTATAAAAAAAAAAGAGTAATGTTATATATACAATAATACAACATACAACTTAGTGAGAAAAAGAAAAAAAAAAAGTAAAGAGAGAAATGTGAGATGTGATGGATGATGTGATGGAAAGAGATAGAGAGTAAAGTATGTTGTATGAGTTGTTGTATGTTTTATTGTTGTATGAATTTCATATCTCTAAAAAAACACATAGTTAACATTAATTTAGCTTTTATAAATATTTGTGATATTCAATTAATCTGTTTAAATTAAAAGTAACATTAAAATTATCTTTCTAACACGGTTTTTGTGATATTCATTCACATAATTTTTATATCGTTTCAAAATTGAAAGCATACATCGCAAATTAATATCAAAGATATATTTGTCAAAGATAATAATTACATTTGATCAGTTTGAGTTTTAATTTTACTAGACCAATAGTATGTATCATTAATTCACAGTTTTACAAAAAGACTTTAAACTTATTTATTTTTTTTAACAAAATGAGATAATATTCTCATCACCTCATCCAAACAGGGTATACATAGATCTTTTAGTCATTGAACTTTATTTTCAGTTTTCGCCTCATTAGAACATTTTGTAATATAAATATACATAAAACTGAGCATAAATCATAGGCCGTCATTAAAACCATGACAGCCTATGATTCACTTTCATCTCATGCCTTCCTCACGGATGTATCCACTTAATTATGCTAAAGTCAATATAATTAACTCACTCGAATCCAGACTCGTCAGTCACGCAATTTGATTGGTTCTTTGGCTCTTGACGGATTCACTGGAATCGATTTCAGGGAAAATTAATTAGTTTTTATTTATTTAATTAGATATCACATCAATTTGTGATTAATACGACTATACGTATGAGTTCAATTGATAATTAACCTTTCTTTTAGTTTTTGTACCAAAAAATTTGATAATTAACCTTTCTAAGAGGGTAATCTCTAAATCCCCTATATATTTTTCTCGTTCATATTGAATCTCGATTAATATTTAAAATCAAACTCCTCATCAATATCTTCACTTAATTATTTAAAGGATTAAGGTTCAAATTATATAGAGTTAATTCACTCTTGGAAGAATAACCTAAAAGTTCATGACAAAGTTATATTTATGAAAATATCTTATCTTGACCATTATATTTGTATTTATATATAAGTTTTTTTTGTGCAAGACCCCACAGATATATCCTCCACGGGAGGCAATCCTGTCGAGCCGAGTAGGACCTCTATGAACGACAAAGTTCTCCATCCAAATATTTAACACAACTGCATTCCCAAGATTGAAACATTTTATTTAAGATTGAATATGTAACAAGTAGTCAAGTATACTAATGCACTGATAATACAACAATATACTATTGGGATATTTGGGAAGCGGCCCAAGCTATACGTTATTATTGAATTAAATATAAATGATTTTTTTACGCATTAAATATAAATGATTACAAAAGTATTACAGGGAAGTATCTTGGCATTTCTCATCATGGGTGAAATGGATGTAGCTTCCAGGAATCTGTTGACCGTGTTAGTGACGCAATATCGCGTCACCCACAGTGGCGGTGACGTAAGCGCGTAACTGCCGTTGACGTTAGAGTCTTCCCCACAATATTATTTTTATATTTCCACCCCTATATCCTCCCTTCCCCTCCCTCCCTCTGGCCTCTACCCTCATTCTCTCTCTACCATACATACAATGCATCAAGCAATTCCTTATAGGACCTGCCTCACTGCTGGCACACGTGATCTGCCACTTGCCGGAAAAGCCAATGGTGTCGATCCAGCCAACGTCATCAGAATGGTTTCGGAGAACGCAGTGATAATTATCGGGAGACGTGGTTGCTGCCTTTGCCACGTTGTCAAAAGGTTGTTACAAGGTCTTGGAGTCAACCCTCCTGTCTATGAGTTCGATGAAAACCACGAAGCTGCCGTCGCTGGCCAGCTGTCCACCCACGCTTGCTGCGGCGGCGATACGGTGCAGTTTCCGGCGGTGTTCGTGGGTGGAAAGTTTTTTGGAGGGTTGGAAAGAGTCATGGCCACTCATATATCAGGTGAATTGGTTCCTATCCTAAAGGATGCTGGTGCCTTGTGGCTTTGACTACCTACCTCAGTGCTCCTTTTGTTTAATTTTAACATATCATTTGCTCATCCTTTCCTTTTTCTTTAATTAATTGTAGTAAAATTCTTAGGTTCCCTCCTTTTTACCTTTTCTTTTCTTTGTTTATTTTCTGTATCTCTTAGCTGGGCAATAGATACTGCGTTGTGTTGAAAAAGCCGGCCGGGAAGAGAGATTTTGTATATTACTATTTCAATTAGCTAGTTAATTAAATGAGGACAAGTTCATATTTGGATCTGATGAAGAATCCGTGCTTGGAACGAGAAACATCTTCTATATACAAATGTTAACACGGTATTGGAAATAATCATAACGGGATCGAATATGATTGAAAATAAAAAAAAATGAAAATTACTTGTTTCAAAACCTTCAATCAACTATATTCACCTGAAAAAAAACCTTCAACTATATATTGCTTTAAAAAACATTTTCTTTATTTCACATCACTTGTCATGTTTATAATTTTACCTTTCCGCTTTTTTTAATCTGTTTTTTCTTAAGAGTATATATATATATATAGTATAGACCCCATAAATGTGAAAAAAGCATTATTGTATTAGCAAATGTATGAAAAAATAATCTCCTTTAAGAACTTTTATAAAATTTGAAATAAAGTGGGAAAATAGTGCCGTGTTAGTTGATTTTGTGACTTTTATTGTAGTATATACAAAATTCACTGTTATTGATTTAAATTTAAGGTGACAATCAATACAATTTTTACTTGTTTGTTTCTCTTCAAACTTCTTTTCCCGTGAATCTTTCATATAAGAGAAACTGTATGTTCTTATGAAATGCCAGAAAGAGATATTTTAAACGGTAAGTTTCAGTTAATTAATTGTTGAGGACACAAGTTCATCTTGGATACGAAGAATCATTAGGAAAACGACGTTCTAATTTTGCTTGGAAAACATCTTCTCCTCTCAACTAATGGATTGCTGACTTTCATGTCATAGTTGTTAGAAATAGATATATATCGGAAAAATATACCAGACCAAGTCAAACATACCCACCGTTGCATAGAAATTCCGTAAGGTCCTTTTTCTGGGGAGTGGGAATGATATTTGGCAATTTGCCTTAAGTTTTGTTCCCATGACCGCAAGTTATTATATATATATATATATATATAAAGTCAGGATCAGTTGACACCAGGTGTCAAACTATGAGTTACATCCCTTAATAACTTTTTGAAAAATGTGAATTTGATCAATCCAACCGTTGAATCATATTGTCTTCATGATCATGTATATAAAATTTCAGATAATTTGGACATTCATAGGTACGTTATCTAATAGTAGACTTTTACTTATATTTTAAAAATATATTATACGTTAAAATAAATTAGTTTGATGAAGTATCAATTAGTTTTCGATTTTTATGAAATTTTATAGGCTTGATCTACTTTATAAGAACTGTCAATTCAACGGTTGGATTTGTCAAATTCACATTTTTCACAAAGTTATTAAGAGGTGTAACTCATAAAATTTGACACCTGGTGTCAACGGATCCTGACTCATATATATATATATATATAATCTTTGTTTACAGTTTTTAAAATTATTTTTTTTAAATAAATAAAAAATGAAGCCCGTTTGGGTGATTTTGAGTTTTATTTTAAAAAAAATTCAACAAAATTTTTACAATTAAAAAATAAAAACAAAAATTCATTTTTGTGGTATTTAAAATAAACGTTTTAAAAATCACAAAAATTAGTTTTTAATTTTTTGTTTAGAGTTATAAAATTTTGTTGAATTTTTTTAAAACGCCAAAAATAAAAAAAATTACAGACGGAACCTGAAAAACTTGTATGACAAATAATTTTTGAAAAGTGTAATTGTTTTTTAGTTTTTAAAAGCTAAAAATTAAAACTAAGTCAAACACATCATTAAATTTTGATCCCGAATTTCAAATTTTTTTTGGGTCAAATCCCGAATTTCAAACTAAAATAAGAATAAGAAAGAAGAACACACTTAAATTTATTTTGCAAATAGTAGTGGAATTCTTTTTTAATTAATAACTTAAAGGAAAGATAGAAATAAATTTACTCTTATAAAATAAAATAGAGTTTTATATGTATTTTTAGAAGTAAGAAAATATCTTAGTGCATTCTCTTTCGCATCAAGATACGTGACTTCACCATTAAAATTTAGTTTATTAATTTTTTAGAAATATTAAATTAATTGTTTTAGATTGTTTTATGTTCACTTTTTTGTCAAATTTTAATTATTTTAAACTTGGAAATTCATATCAAGAAACAAATTTAATACATATAAGAAATCAATCTCAACGATTCCAAGTACTAAATGAAGTCAAACATTCAAATTAAACCACAAGAAGAACCCCTCTTAGAGCATCGTATGGAGAGTATGGATAGAAGAGCTCTTTAGTACATACATTTACACATTACCAAAAAAAAAACTATATATTTACATATAATAATGGTACTCCCTCCAATCCTATTTATTAGATAATGTTTGAAGTTTTTCAATGATTTTATTTATAAGACAAATAGTGTGTTTAGCAAAATTAGCTAATAAGCTAGCTGATAGCTGATAAGATAGCTTCTAACTGATAAGCCCCTAGCTAGCTTATAAGCTCCGAGCTAATAAACTAGCTTATTGACTTAGAAGTGTTTGGTAGAACTAGCTGATATGTCAATTGGTAAATGTAAAATGACATAAAAGGACGTATAACTACATAAATTTAGTTATATAAATTCTATTTGTGCTTTACAGACAAAAATATATTATTATGTAATTATAATTTTAGATTTTTTAAAAAATAATTAAATTCTTATTAATTTTTTAGTGATAAACTATTTAATTAAAAATTGAAATAAAATAGTGAAATTGATAAAATAAATATTATAATATAAAAATAATTTCATAAATTAGCAAAAAAAATAACAATTTAATGTTACAAATGCAATGAATGTTGTGATTTCCAACAAAAACTTTCTATATATGGATTTTTAACCCATGCCCTTAGGGCACTCGTTAATAGGATCCTATTAATTAATTAAAATATTAGCAAAGTTACTCCTAATTAAAGCCATTATTAGAGTAGTAACCAATGCTCCAATAGTTGGTCACTGAAAAATAGCTTAGTGCATTCACTATCATGGAAAATATGTGAGTAGTAAACAATAAATTAAAGGTATAAAATAAACTTCATAATTATTACAACATAAAATAATACCATGTTTCTTATATTTAGAACCAAACAAAAATATCGTTTTGTTTCTTATAAATAGGATCAAAGATAGTACTACCTCTGTTCTCATTTAACTGTCCACTTTGACTAAAACACACATATTAAGGAATGTAATTATTACTCTCATTTTCATAGAAATAAATTTTAAACTTTCTATTTTACCCTCTTATCTCTCTTATTACTATTGACCCTCATTAGTTTTTAATAGTGAGTCATTTATTAACATAGGGGTGAAATTGAGAAAAGAGTATTTATTAGTGTATTGGGTTTGTAAGTGGATAGTTAGATAGGAACAAATTTTTTCTTTGAAAGTGGACAGTTATATAGGAACGGAGGTAGTAGTTAACTACAAATTTAGATCAAATTACTTAAGTTAGAAAATGAAAAAAAAAAACTATATATATTTACATATATGAATGGTAATAGGCAATTACATCACTAACCTCAATTGTGGTCTAGACTCAAATTACAAAATTAGGTTAAATTACTTAAGTTAGATGGGGTTATTTAAGTTAGAAAAACTTAAATATTTTACTAATTTTTATTTATAAGATTGAATTAGGTCAAATTACTTAAGTTAGATATGCGAAAACCTGATGAAATTCAGATTTATCAAAAAATCACACACAACCCGTCGTTTTCAATCGAGTGAGGTTGGGTCTATTACAAGTCAGAAAACAATGTCAAGGTGAAATGACTGCAAGGTCCTGGCGCGAGTGACGAGATCATGAGAGCGTTAGAACAAGTTAACAAGTATAGCCGTATAGGATGGTCATTTCACAGTTTCCCTCCCCAATTTAAACGTCCTTCTTTCTCCGGGTTTCAACCAAAGAAGCTAAACTAGTTAGTTAGATAAAGGAAAAGGAATAGAGGAAGATGATGAGGTTTTTCAATCGAGGAAGGGACAGTCCCGCCGATACCTCGCCAACCTCTACGGCGACGACTTCGTCTTCGTCTCCGGTGACCGGGCCGGCGAGGCCAATACGCCTTGTTTATTGCGATGAGAAGGGAAAGTTCCGCATGGACCCGGAGGCCGTCGCCACCCTTCAGCTTGTCAAGGAACCCATCGGTGTGGTTTCTGTCTGCGGACGGGCTCGCCAAGGCAAGAGCTTCATTTTGAATCAGGTGATTTTTCAATTGAAGTGAATGCACGCTTGATGTTTTCGAGTTTAGGGTTTGAACTTCTAATTTGTCAGCATTGTTCATTAGGATTGTGGTAGGGGCATTCCGTGTTGTCAGAGGCACCAATTACTGTTTTTGGCTAGGGTTTTAACACATGGATAGTGATTCGGCGAGATAATTTTAAGTCATGTCTTGTGTTTATGGCCTATTATAGCGACTTTGCGATTTTGAGCGGCTACATTTGACGTTTGTTTGCTTGTTCATGTGCTAAAAATAGTTTGTTTTGTTGATTGTTATCGCCATTTGGATGTATCTATATCTTGGGCATAAGACTTTGAGGCTATTCTGCAACCTACTATAGTGTCGTGCGGAAGAGGAAAAGTTGTGAACAGTTTTTCCATGTCACTTAAACTCTTTGACCTTGAAGTTAAAATGAAGAGGAGTGATGGCTTTATGCATTGGGTTTGGTGCTGTGCGCTTGTTACTATTGTTAAATAACTGGGGGCATATTTTAAGTGTTGGTGTAATGGTTATTGATGGTTTGTTTGGTCCAAGGATGATTCTTCATAAATTGCTATGCTAGGTATTAAGGACATGTTCTGTGCTCAAGAAACTATTTGTCCCTGAGAAAACCTTTCTTCTATTGTAGAGAGGAAACCAATCCTAAATCCAGGGTGTTGATAAGAGGTGAGATCCTTAATAGTTTACTGTGGGTTGAATTGATGATATTAAAAATGGGAAACTTTGCCCCACATATTTTTCATGAAGGTTACGCTGTTCCCTTGAATTAAGTAGAGTTAAGAAGTTTAGATTTCAAACATAGTAATTTGCTAATTAGTAAGGTTAAGAAAGAATATTTTTCTTGCCAAACCATGTATTCATGATGACATATTTTTGGTTTAAGTATTACTAGAATCTGGAAGACGGTGCAAACTAGTCTGGTGGAGTTACCATGGAATAGCTTAGTATAAAATGCCATTTTTTCTTTTAGATTGGTTGGAAGAAATGTGAAAATCATTAACTTAAGCACTTCCTGATGAAGGATCTGACTTTTACTGACTTGGTAGCTTGTAGTGCCTATTTCATATTCTCAGTATAGATACGTTTGTAAGACTTTGTACAGTATGTAGGTTATTATTGTAATTCAATTGTTAGCTAATATCTCATCTACACAGTCAGTCACACACATGTATTAGACAAATAACTTTGATTGAATTAATGCCTATTTTATCTTTTAACTGTGTTAGGTTAGATTGCATAACAGATAACATATTAGTTTCATTTTATGGATAGATCTTAACAATATTCAGCCTGAGTTCACTCCTTAGCATTTTAAGGGACTAAGTGGCTGAAATCTTATTGGCAGTTTGAACAGATTAAACATTTCATTGGTCTTTTGTTTCATTTAATAACTTTTGGAAAGTTCATCTATAACTTCTATGGTCAAAAGATACTAACTTGTAAAACTGTTATGTCATAGTTTGCTGTGGGTTGAATTGATGATAATGATGGGCTTAAATTAACAACTGTATTGTATAGGCTTACTTTATTTGTGGATTACCTATGTAGAGGTCTAAATTCCTCAGGTATGGTATTTGACTATTTGTAACTTTGCTTTGTCTAATTTTTGCAATGAAATTTAATTTTGTTTGTACTTTTTATCTTCATCTCCATCAAACATCAGGTGGCAAGTCAAGTTTGTTATAAAAGTAAATTTATTGTCCTTTTCTTTTAGTAAAATGTTTTGAGCTCTCATGCTTGTTTTTATGTCAGTATGATATGTGACTTTTCTTCCGGCATTGCTTCTGTTCTATTTTTGGGCGTGTCTTGAAATAAAGAAGAAATAAGACTTTTTCTCATTATCCTAAAGTCCTAATCTTTATTTTGCAGCTTTTAGGGAGGAGTAGTGGATTTCAAGTAGCGTCAACACATCGACCATGTACCAAAGGACTTTGGTTGTGGAGTGCGCCTTTGAAGAGAACTGCTCTTGATGGAACAGAGTACAATCTCCTGCTATTAGACAGTGAAGGAATAGATGCTTATGATCAAACGGTTAGCTTGAGTTTCTAAGTGATAGATATGCGCTTTCTTTTATTTTATGTCTGTTTGGAGTTCTAATCACTTTGGAATCTGAATATTGATGCTAAATGTTGGAGTAATTATGTAATACTTTTAGGATTTGGTTTCTTGTGTACATGTGAGTTGCCCATTTCCAACCATTGTAATGTTGTCTTTCTCTTCTTTTTTTTTCCATTACAGGGAACATACAGCACCCAGATCTTTTCATTGGCTGTCCTTTTGTCTAGCATGTTCATTTATAATCAGGTTGGGGCAGCTTATGGAAAACCTATATTTAGGAATAATTGAGTGTGCTTTTGCTTTTACACTTTCTTTGATTCTGACGTTTTATGACCAATTTGTGGGTCCATTATTCAACAAACAAATTTATTCCCTCTTTTCTCTTGGCTCTTGCCTAGATGGGTGGTATCGATGAGGCTGCCCTCGATCGTCTTTCTCTTGTCACTCAGATGACAAAGCACATTCGTATCAGAGCATCTGGAGGAAGGAGTTCTGCATCTGAACTTGGGCAGTTTTCCCCAATTTTTGTTTGGCTATTAAGAGTATGATGTGTTGAAACCTTTTATTACTGTGTTCCATCACATTTTTTGGGAAACTTCAAAATTTTGTATTTCTTGATCATGCAGTTTGATGATATCTTAGCTTATCTTGCTTTCTACTCCCATTCACCTTATTTTTCTTTCCCCTTGCTGGCAGGACTTCTACTTGGACCTTGTAGAAGATAACAGAAAAATAACACCGCGTGACTATCTGGAACTTGCTTTGAGGCCCGTTCAAGGGAGTGGAAGAGACATAGCTGCTAAAAACGAGGTATCTTTCTACTTCCTCTTTTGGTTCTTCAAGGATGAAAGTATGAAGTATCATAAATTCTCTCTTGATTATTATCGATTCATGAGGTTTATCCATCTGATCACGATCCTTAGATAAGTATTGGTATTTCTTCACTTGAGTTGAGACCTAAGAGTCCTTATAAATACACACTATTCTGGGTTTTAGCTACATTTCACAATGCACGAACTAGTGTAGGAAATAAACTAATTAGATAGACATGTATTTATCAGGAAGGTCAATGTCCTGGACTACTTTAATTGTTTTAAGATTTGTGTGCTCTTGTAAGTTGTAACCTTTTACAGATTATTTTATTTTGTTATTATGCTTGCTCTCATCATAAGTTGTGCATTGTTATTTTAAGCCAAATACATTGCTTACGCTTTTATAGCAAATTAGAAATGGTGTTGCTAATTTTCTGACAATACCTATCAGTAGATTCGTGATTCCATCCGGGCTTTGTTCCCAGACAGGGAGTGCTTCCCTCTTGTGCGACCTTTGAACAATGAAAATGATCTGCAGCGACTTGATCAGATATCGGTTGGTGACTTACCAGCTATCATATTCTTTTTGTCAATCATTTTGTTGTTGCTTTTGTGTCTTGAAATTTTATCTTCAATATGCAGTTGGAAAAATTACGGCCAGAATTCCGTTCTGGCCTTGATGCTTTAACCAAGTTTGTTTTTGAGAGGGCAAGGCCAAAACAAGTTGGAGCAACTATAATGACAGGCCCTGTATTGGTTGGTATCACTGAATCTTATCTGGATGCTCTCAATAAAGGTGCTGTGCCCGCAATTTCTTCTTCCTGGCAGGTTGGTATTTCATCTTTAAATCATGACTTTATGTGAGACATGTGTTACATATGGCTTACCACAGAAAGAATTCTTATAAAGTATCCATGTTTCCAACTTTGGCTGTATGTAGTAATAAAATGAATATATTTTCAAAGCCATCAGTGGCAAATTGTATAATTTGACGTTTAGACAACTGATGTCCTGCTTTTCATTTTACGTTCTTTCAATTTTTTTCTTCAGATTAGTGTCATGCATGCTTATTAAAGGTGAGGCCTATATAGGATATAGATGATGGACAAAGCTGTGATTATTTATGTAGCTTGTGCATATGATTCCTTATTTTCACAACCACCAAAATTTCTTCACTGCAATCAATCTTGTGTACTGCATTCTCCTATGCCCTTCCTTTCATTGTGAATGATTTCTCTTTTTCTGCCTCTCAATTTCATACCAATTGTGATTGTATACGTGCTTGTTACCGAGTCTATGTAATCCTTCAATCCATTGATAGAAGAAAAATAAGGAATTGGGACAGAAAATATTTCGAGAAAAAGTTCTTAAGTTTTTGTTTGCTTTTATTGCTGTTGGCTTGCAGAGTGTTGAAGAAACTGAGTGTCGTCGGGCATATGATTCTGCTACTGAAGTTTATATGTCTTCTTTTGACCGTTCTAAGCCACCTGAGGAAGTGAGTAGTCTGAATTTAATAAATGTTGATTATATCTTTCTTTCTCCATTCCTTTTCTGATTACAATGCTTGTAGGTTGCTTTGAGAGAAGCACATGAAGAAGCAGTTCGAACTTCACTGGCTGCTTTTACTGCTAGTGCTGTAGGGGCTGGTTTAGCAAGGAAGAAATATGAAGACCTGCTGCAGAAATTCATGAAAAAGGCATTTCAGGTATTGGAACTCTGCCTTGGTCGTGCTTTGTTGCAAATCTTTACATACCGGGTCCCAAGCCCAGATAAAATAGGAGAGTTGTGTTAGACACTTGAGCAATTAAAGATATGTATGAGGGAGTCACAGTTAGTATAAGAACACAAGGTGGGGATACAAAAGATTCCCCTATGATTATAGGTTTGCATCAAGGTTTAACTTTGAACCCGTATCTTTTTTATCTTAGTTCTAGATGTGCTAACTGAACATATCTAAGAGATAGTGCTACGGGTGCCTGCATTTTGATCTTAGTTGAGAATTGAGAGAAGAAATAAATGGATAGTTAGACTTAGAGACATGGAGACAAGTCTCGGAAGCACATAGCTTCTCTCTATCACGTAGGTCTGTAACAGATTTGTTTGGATTTAGTTCCTTCTTTTATTGAAAACATCTTGTGCCTAAATTGACCATCACAATAGTTTTTATACCTAGTTATTTTTTTTACTGGTGTGACTTCATTTATCTGTGTTTGGGGAGTGAGCTAATAGTGTGTCATGCTACTAATTTATTGCCCCTTTGGACAGGATTATAAGAGGAACGCATTTATGGAGGCTGATCTACAATGCTCAAATGCCATACATTCTATGGAAAAGAGGCTGAGGGCAGCTTGTAATGCTTCAGAAGCAAGGATTGATAATGTTGCCAAGGTAATTGTTGTTTAGCTAATTGGAAATAAATACTAGTTGTAGTGCTCTGGTTGTGAGTTCCTATTTATGAAGATTTTTTTAAAAAAAAAATTGAGGATTTCATGTGAAAAATATTGGAGATGACTAGATCTTGTATTAGCTCCATGCATGAATCATGATAGCTTAGTGGGTAGATATGATAGTAAGTCTCAAATTCTTTTCCACTGAATTACTTCCCCCTCACCTTTCTCTCTAAAGTGCACCCTGTAGTTTAGAAGACCCAAATTCTATATGCTTAGCAACTTTTGTTGACCTGCTTACTAATTACTACGGTTTACTCTGCAAGGCTTGTAGCTTTCATTTTTATATCAAATACTTTGTTGCTTTCTGCTGTCCAGCAGAAAAGCAAAAGAACAATTATTTAGTAATGCGTTCATTCTATCTGGTTATCTATATTTTCAGTAGAAAAAACAAATATTTAGCTTTAAATGATGTTCCCATTCATTTTTGGGTATCAATTTTTCTTTTACTGGTTGAAGTGTAAATGTAATGTCTTGTCACTGATGGCCTGCAATTCAAGATGATGCATCTTATGCATTGAACTCTAAAAGGAGAAAAACTAGAAAGAAAAAAATACCAGTACATTGTTTATGGTCTTCCCTTTTGCAACATGTGGGGTGGTCTTATTGAAATTACAGACTTTTATTATGTACCTTTGGTGCAGGTGCTTGATGCTCTTTTATGTGAATATGTAAAATCAACTCAAGGTCCAGGGAAGTGGCAAAAACTTTCTGTCTTCTTACAACAAAGGTTTGTCTGTACTCTGTAGATGTTATATTTCATTCCGTTTTCCAATTTGATTTCTCATAGTTCACATGTTGCTGACAATAGTTTTGAAGGCCCAGTACTAGACCTGACCAAGAGACTAATAGATAAAGTTGAATCAGATAAGAGTTCTCTCAATTTAAAATGCCGAATGATTGAGGATAAGATGTCCCTACTTAACAAGCAGCTAGAAGCCAGTGAAAGTGATAAGTCTGAGTATATTAAACGCTATGAGGATGCCATCAATGATAAGAAAAGGCTAACTGATGAATATATGAATCGCATAACAGAACTACAATCTAACCGTCGGTCATTGGATGAGAGGTATTCTAGCTTATTAAAATCATTGGACTCTACCAAGCAAGAATCCATGGATTGGAAAAGAAAATGTGAACAAGTTTTATCAAGGCAGAAAGCCGAGGAAGATAAAGCTAGTTCTGAATTAGCAGCCCTAAGGTCACGTAGTAGTGCTGCTGAAGCAAGGTTGGCTGCAGCAAGGGAGCAATCTCAGTCTGCTCAAGAGGAGGCTGATGAGTGGAAGCGAAAGTATGACATTGCTGTTAGAGAAGCAAAAGCTGCTCTAGAGAAGGCAGCTATTGTGCAGGAGCGCACAAACAAGCAAACACAATTGAGGGAAGATGCTTTAAGAGAAGAATTTTCTGGCACTTTGGGTGAAAAAGTAAGTTATCTCTCTGATGTTCCTGCATTTCACTTTTGCAAATATCTGGTTACCTAGTAAATAGATCGCCGATTCACTGTGACACAGATGACTGGCGTCTCTAGTTTGGCTCCCAAATGTTGTTTGTATATGATGAATACGATGCAAAATGGAGTTCTTATATATTTATTCCTTGCTGATTATGCAGGAAAATAAAATAAAGGAGAAAACTGCCGAAATTGAGCATGCTGAGCAGTGTTTAACAACTTTGCAATTAGAATTAAAGGTGAGATTCATGGCTGCTGAGATAATTCAAGAAAACTACTTTATATACTATTAGAATAAAATCATTTATGTGTCTTCACACAATATACTATTTTACTTCCACTTCCACCTTTATGTCTATTTCACATGATTAAACTTAAACAGATGAGGTGCTTGTCCCATGAAATATACTTTCAAGGGCTCTCAGTAAAACAAGATTTATGACATGTATCATGCATGTTTGTAATTAGTTGTTTTATTTGTGATCCCCCCCCCCCCCCCCCCAACAAAAAAGAGCCAAGCCATGATTTTAACTGAATTGAGAGCTGAGAGTAATTGAGAATTCTTAGCCCAATTATGTGATGTGCCATGGTGGGTATTTTAACTGAAATATTGCTTGATCGAAACAGTTTTCGACAGAATTATTTTAATACCCCAAGCCAATTTGGATACTTCTACATATGAAATGTTTATATTTTGCCTATCGAAAACATGTTCACAGATCCTTTGGGATAAAAATCATGTCTGACTCTAGAAATATATGCAGGCTGCTGAGTCAAAGATAAGGAATTATGAATCACAAATATCACCACTGAGGCTTGAAATTAAAGAGTTGGCTGAGAGGTTGGAAACTGAAAATGCTAAGGCCCAATCATATAATAAGGATGTGATGGTAATTCAGCAGGAGAAAAACCATCTAGAGCAGGAGTACAAATCGATGTACAAAAGATTTGAGGAGGTCCAGGAAAGGTTTAAAAGTGCTGAAAAAGAAGCTGCAAGGGCTACTGAAATGGCTGGCAAAGCACAGGCTGAAGCAGGCTTGGCTCAGAAGGACAAGAGCGAGATGCAGAGGCTTGCAATGGAAAGACTGGCACATATTGAGAGGGCTGAGAGGAAAATTGGAAATTTGGAGAGGGAGAAAAATGTTTTGGAAGATGAATTGCGGAGAGTGAGGGAATCAGAGAAGGATGCACTTACCAGAGTTTCAGAACTAGATGAAAAGGTGGAACAGAGAGAGAGGGATATAGATTCACTTTTGGAGAAAGATGGAACGCATAGGCGAAATAACACACAGATTCTTGAACGACTTTTGGAAACAGAACGTGAAGCTCATGCTCAGGCAAATAACAGGGCTGAGGCTCTCTCTCTCCAGTTACAGTCTGCACAAGCCAAAATTGATTCTCTCCATCAAGAGCTGACTAAGTTTCAACTGAATGAAACAATATTGGACAGCAAGCTAAAAACTCTCTCCCATGGAAAACGTTTAAGGGTAGATGATGAAGTTGATGTAGAATCTGTTCAGGACATGGATATGAGCCCTAGAATTGTAAGGGGAACAAAGAGATCTAAGAGTACATCTAGTCCACTTAAGTACACACCTCCAGAAGATGGTGGTTCCATTTTTGAGGGTGATGAGGACAACCATAGTCAGCAAACTAATGAGGATGATTATAAAAAGTTTACAATCCAGAAGCTTAAGCAAGAGCTGACAAAACATAACTACGGTGATCAGCTGCTTGGGTTGAAGAATCCCAACAAGAAAGCTATCCTCGCCCTGTACGAGAAATGTGTACTTCAGAAGTCATAGCAGTATGTAAAGGACTTATTATTAGGAAGAAGCGTGTTACCGCATCCACCCGCAGCGGACTCTAACATGGGTATGGGTCCATACAAATTCCATTTATGCATGAGGCCTAACATTTAGATTTTAGATTAGAGTAGAAGTGTTTTGTCAATTAAATTTTTCTGTTTGAGTTCTTTACTATATTGAATATATTTACTTAATTGGTTAGCAATAACATTTTATGGTCTGATGTTTATTTGTTAAATGCTTCAGTTAGTTGTATTTAATAGATCTTGTGTAGCTGTATTCGGTTTTGATATGTAAGTTAATACTAGAATATTGGATATCAGATTAGTTTTAAATTGTTCATCTAGATTAGTATTTTGTTTGACCATCCCTTTTGTTCTTGAAGAAATATAGTGTATATATATTATTTAAGATCTTAGCTAACAAAACTAATAGATTTCTTACGTGTACAACTTATGGTCGAGTTGTCAACTTGCTTTTCATAGAGTTAACAAATTCATACAAAAAAAAATTATACAACAACTTGTACAACACATTTTATTTTATACCTCCTTCCATCACATCACCGTCACATCCCATATTTCTTTCTCTTTTCTTTTTTTTTCTTTTCATCTCTCTTTGGTGCATGTTATATTGTTTAATAAATATGATTTCTTTTTCATAAATAAAATCTACAGCCAATGACAGCCCTTAATGAGAGAATTCTATTTAAGATCTTTCTTCAGACTGGTTACTATATTAGAGGGGCACTGGGGCAATGGTTACCTTGCAAACATTGTTACCAGTTGATTGCGTTACTTACATTTTACCCGTACCTTAACCTGTAACGAATTATTATGGCTATAACAATAACAAATTAACAATGATCCCGTTTGGATATGCAGTGAGGACAGGCTTTTATGTGGCCGTATGGTTTACAGTTTGCAGGAATTTATTTGGGTAAAATTGATTTTGGTATAATTGATTTGGTTAACTAGGTTATTAATCTGGTTAACCGGTAATAATATTTTTTAAAAAAAGTAGGTACTGTTCACATTTAAAAAAAATACTGTTCAAGCGTGTGGTTAATACCATATAAGTTGGTGGTTAACTAGGTTATTAATCTGGTTAACCAGTAATAAATTTTTTTAGAAAAAAAAATCAGACTTTTTGAAAAAAAATTAAAAAATAAATGAAGTACTGTTTACATATAAAAAAAATAATTTTTTTTTGAAAAAAAGGATCAGACTTTTTGTAAAAAAAAAGAATACGGTTCATATATGAAAAAAAGAAAAAAGAAAAAAGAAAAAGTGAGGTGTGTGTGGAGTGTTTACTGTTAAGGTGTGTAAAAATCGGGATTGTTTCTCATACTAAGCTATATGTACTTGACCTTAGTCAATAAGTTAGTGGATAAGTTGCTATTAAGATAACGACTAACGAGAGAAACTCGTAGATGACATTATTTGAGTAACATCGAAGATATAACAAAAAAAAAAAGCATAAACATTGTTGAAGAACAATTCTGTGAAGACTTGCCTGAGGTGTTACTCTTCGTCAAAGAGATTCTTTTATTCGATAAAAAAAAAAGAGATTCTTTTATATAGGTCACGCAAAGGTTAATGTCACATATAAGGAGTCCTATTTATTAAATAACTTGACAATAATATATTGGATAGCAGTATAATTTTTTTTTCATACTAAAAATTTGGTTAAAAAATTGAAATAAAATGAAGTGAAAAATATCAAGCTGCATTGTTTGAATCATTTAAAATAAAATTGAATGGAATGAAAACGATAAAACACATTTCATTCCTTCCATTTAAAATATTTTGTTTTCCCAATTTGAGGATAAAAAGACGATTAAAAAAAAACTTTTTGCGTTATTCAATCCTAATAAAACAAATCGAAAATAACTTCGTTTATGAGTATCAATACATACCAATTGCCGATGCCTACAAGGATTGCAATGTATTCAAGATTTTAGTGTTTGTGGAATATTCAAGATTATAGTTTCGTTTTCTTTTAAGTCAGTTCACCCTTTGGAAGTTCTATAATAATTAATAACAATAAAAAGAAAGAGTTCAATTCTAGGTAAAACGTGAACATAGTATATATTGACATATATAGTGATGAATAATCAATAGACAATAATCCGTAATATATATGTTAAATACATATGAATAAAGATATTACGAATGTACCTGGCTGTCTAAAATTAAACCACGCCAATTATACCTTGCTTGTTAACCTCAAGATCTCAACTTCAATATTAATTATGGATAAATCCACCATATACATGTATTAGTGTATCTCAATCCCAATGTGAAAACCAACTTATTTCTTCAACCTTGAATTTCCCGCACTCTAATCCAATAAATAATTAGCATTAGAAACAATCAGTTGACATCTGCACACACACACACATATATATATATACTGGTATATCACTGTCATTGCTGCTCTAGCTACCAAGAAGCACTTCTCAGTTCTCATACAATGTTACTTTCTCTCGAGTCTTGCTCTGTTTGCATCCATTCCTAAGCGAATAAAAGGGCCATCACCTTGGACAACCAAGTTTGGAATAAGTTGTGGGGAGCTTTCTCTATTATGACCCACATGCTCATAATTTATGTAAGGAGCAACACTGTAGCAATCTAAAGGAGCTGCATTTTTAGGTATTAGTGTACTGTTATTATGATGCCCACTTCCATGATTCAATAATATGTTTTCATATGGATGATCCCTTATAGTTATACCACAATGTCTAGGTTGTGTTTGGTAGAAGACCTTTGAGACAACTAATTCTCCATCTTTCTCTTCTTCATTACTGCCAAGATGGTATTGATGCATCACCCAATTAGTCTTCTCAGGCTTCTTTTGCCTGCCATAGTTAGTGTAGAGTACTAATATCTTTTTAAAACCTTTCACAGCTCCACCTGCAGCATATACTGCTCTAGTTTTCCCCGTTTTGTGCCATCTTGTTTCACTTCCTTCTTCATCTGTGTGAATCTTTCTTCTTTTCCTTGTTCCAGTTGTGTATGCTTTAGAAGGCCTATGAAAAAAGTGCCGGATTTGTCCATCTTTGCTAACTCCTGCATTATTGATTTATATATGTAAAGCTCTATATAGTTAACTAGTATGAGATCTATGTATAGTACAATATAAAATAAAAAGATCAGAGGAAATAGTTTAGTTAACAAGGGATACAAAACGTTATAATGATGAATGAATTAATTAATGTTACTAATTCACATATAGTAATTAAGGTTAATGAGAACTTGACAAAGAAGAGAATTCAAAGATAGTCAAGCTCCTTGTTTTTTTTTCTATGTAATTGCAAGCTTTACATTAATTTCATTTTAAAAATAAAATCGCTTCTGGTCAATACATGAAAGGTTAATCCAAATGAGAATTAGTGTCACATCTAAATTAAGAATGTAGATTGAAACGTCATAACTAAAAAAATACTCTCTCCCCTATCCTATTTATAAGACATGCAGTTAAGATAAAAACACACGTATTAAGAAAAATAATTAATGCATTGATTTTTAAAAAATTACTCTATAAGATTACAATCCCTACTTAAAATTAAACTTCATTACCATGTTAAATGTGTCACTTTAAAATCTTTATGGTAAGCAAGGGCAAATATGAGAGAAAAAAACAATAAATATTTCTAAATTTGTGTACTTAATCTTATAAATAAAAATATGAAAAAGCTTCAATGTTATCTTATAAATAGGACCAGAGTAAATAATATTAATTGCTTTTTCCAAGAGTTGGGGAATATTTATTTTTATCTTTATTAGCAATTAGCAATGACCTAAAACATGTCGTAAACATCAATTAGGAAATTTAAATATGGAACTATGATATAAAACACTAGTAATGCAAACATTCATTTGACATTCATCATCTCTTTCTATCTTTCTCTTCTTATTCATATCTTATTATTATTCATTACATCTATCATTCTTCTCTCTTTTGTGTGTATATATCTCTGCTTGGTGGCTACACTCCATGTGTGTTACCTAATTACCTACCATTTTCCTTAAATATGTGATTGATGTTAGGCCTCATAAAAGAAATCTAGAGGTTGAGAGAGCCTCCATCAAAAGAGTAACAAGACAACAACCTCATCTTTTGTAGATAGCTAGAATTAGCCGACAACAACCGTCTATTTGGTGTCATGTTGAAATGTGACGTAAAATAATTAAAAATATTGCTTAAAATTAAGGACTAACTCTTACATTTCACTTGCTATATGGCCAATATGTAATTATGTAAGACAGAATGCATGCCATTTTTTAGTTTGGTAGTCACTGCCAACTCAAGCACTTTCTTGTAACTTACATGAACGAGTTTGTTATATGAAAGTGGTGAGATGAGCTCCTCCCATTTCAATGATAGACACGTGCCAAGCAAGAGAGACATTAGTTTTTTAGACAGGTAAAATCTTAATTTTATTTTCACACCCAACTTCCACTTACCAGGATTTCTATCCCCTTTTCAAATTGTTTAGTATCTCTCTACAAATAACAATAATGTTAATGTATAAAGGCCATGTCAAAACCAAAAACATGATTTTACTATAATGTTAATAATTTATTGAGATCTCATATTTATGTGGAAAGCATGTTTTCTGAAGTGATCAGTGAAGAAAGTCATTCTCAACTGCCATTTAATTTTCAAAGAAAAAGAAACCATTACTAAAACAATTAATTTCATGCATACGGGGTGTCAAGACGTGTCTCCCAATAAATGATAATTTCAATGAGAATATGCAATGCATCAAACGGTATTCACTAAACAATTAGCCATTTGAATTAAATAAATTATAAAATAAGAAACACCTGACCTGGTAGTTTTTCTGGGTGAGTATAACAGATTCCATTCTCCCCTTCAAGCGTTGGTATGAACTGATCAATGAGGGGATGAATCTTGCGCACATCAGACATCACTTTTGCCTCCAAATGCTCGAGTACTTCTTGATCATTCGGATCAAACTTCACTCCAGCTGGCAATCCCGGCAAGTCATGAATTCCACCCTATTAATTAATAATTAGCAGTTCATCACAATACACAAACTAAATCAATAATTAATATGTATATAGGAATATCGGTGCATCAATAACAAATTAATTAAAAGCACATGTGAGGTGAGGGAATAATTAGCATATATATGTATGTGACTGGGAATTGAAACAAAAAACTTTATTAATTGAATTGAATTAGTACTTAATTACCTGATCTTTGACTTGAATATTATGGCCGCATGAGGGGCATTCAATGGTTCGAACTTCTTCTGTGAGTTTTATGTCAGCTTTTGTAGGTGTAATACTAATAGTAGGCGTCATTGATTCATTGCCCCTCTCCTCCTCATCAGAGTCATTGCACCCGTCTCATCTTAATTATTTTTCCTACACATATATCTATCTAGCTATCACAAAACAGAACCTTTTTCTTCCAATCCCTAATAATTAACTAATATACAAAAGAAGTTGGAAAAATAGAGATGAAAAAGGGTAAAGCTATATAGAAGGTTGTCTCTTTTGGGACACGTTTGTCTTGATCGAATCACCTTCTACTTGTTGCTGAAAGAGAGAGAGAGAGATAATCTATCCAATTGATCAACCAAGACTCTCCTCTCCCACACTTTTCCTTCTTCTCTATCTTCCTAATGTTATGATTGAATTGAAGTGTGCCCCAAACTGCTGTCTCTTGCTCGCAGTCGCAGAGAGAAAAGAGATATAGCTAGAAAAGGCAATAAATATAAAAAAGAAAAGAAAAATAGGAAACAAATTAAATAAAACGGGGGGCTCTACCTCTACCTCTACATATAGGAACGAAAGATTGCTTGGAGGTCACGTTTAATTTGGCTATGCTCCCCTATATGCCTTCTACCCAACGAATAAGTGCGGCCTAGCTAGCTACCAAGGCTTTTTATTTTTTGGTTTGATATAGTGATTAAAAATAATTAATTTCACTTTATCTAATTAATTAAGGAATTAAAAGGGTATCATTATTATTATGTACAAAAGATTAAAACTTTACTAACAAGAGGAAAACAATTACCATCATGAAGCCCTAAATTAAAAGAAAAATGTTGTTAACATCTTAAACTCGTGTAAAAATGTGGAACGTGATAAATGATGTAATGGAAAAAGATAAAAAAATGTTTTATAAATGATTATATCTTCATTATTGTATGGTTAAATTAATTAAAAATGATGCTGTGGTAATGAGGATCCAATTCCAAACCAAACACGTCATTCTACGTTTCACCATTTTAGAGTGTGTCGACCACGCGTGTTAGAGTTCATTTAGCTGCAGTGTCAAACATGTACATACGAACCGATCGAGAACATAATTAAGGATATATGATTTAAGTAAGATATATATGTATATATCTTTACCAACCTACAAATTAAAAAGACGCTGTACTAGTATGTTCCTATCTAGTAACCCCTTTCTTAATTTACGTAGACTTGTTATAATTTCAAGCAGCGAATGTCTCTTTATTCACCTTTTATTTTCCCTTCACACCTATGATCTCCTTGGTTCAACGAAAATGTGTTCAAAATTTCATGCACGGTACAATATTCGGAGATCGACTTTTGCTGATTAGAGGATTGATTTTATCTTGGCACTAACTTTGTTGCAGTTAATTTCATTTAATTACCGCTCACTGCCATATTGGAGGCATGCAATGGAACCTTTATTAATCCGTTGCCCTAATTAAATGTCAGACTATGATAATTTTTAAAACGTATCTGATTTAGCTTAGGGAGCACGAATGTAACATTCTGGCATATTGTTATTATCCATTAAAAAAAGATTATGCTATGGTACATGATACTTGCTGCCTAAGTCGTCGACTTTTTGATTGCTGGGATCATTAAGTGACAGGTCATGTTGAATGGAGGGATATTTTTGTCAATTTGTATTGAAGTGTAAATGATTTGGAATGATATTAGTGGTTTAGGTGTTGGCGTCAGAAGACACGAACACAGAGGAATAAAACGCTTCATTAAGTATTAATTTTCTACGTGGCAGCCGCCGACACGTCTTTGTTAGCTTCTCAAAGAAGCCACGAAACGGAAGCTTAGGCGTTAAGCTTCTACTCTTTCTTTCCAATTTTGTCCATACAAAATTTTTAGTGTTATTAATACAACTTTCTCATAATTATACCGCTAGTTTTTTTTTTGACGTCATTATACCGCTAGTTATAATAAGAGTTGTTTAAACAAATTTAAATAAAAAATAATAAATATATATCGGGTGTTTGTATTATTGTAGGTCTTAATTTTTTTCAATTTGTAAACAGAAGGAAGATAAAAGAAATAACATGAAGAAGAAACTTAGAGTATTTAATAAAATTAACTGAAAAATAAATTAAAAGTTAAAAATAAAATTAAAAATTAAAAAATTAGTTAATTTGATTGAAAAAATTTAATAAAATTAAAGGTCAAGTTAACGAGTGCCCTAAAAATATTGGTTAAAGATTCATAAAGAGAATATTTTTATTGGAAATTATAATATTGATTGCATTTGTAATATTAAATTAATATCACACACTTCAATAAAATCTTATCTTTCTAATTTTGGTTCTTAACAAGTGTTTTAGAGCACTTGTTCATTTTCCTAAAATTAATCATTGAATTAACTAAAAATAATAAAATAATTAATATATAAAAATATTATTAATTATTAAGTAATGATAAGTAAGAACTATTAAGAGATAAATTAAAATTATAAAAAAAATCAATTGATAGCTTAAAAAAGATTTTGTTTAAAACTGCTACCTAGAAAAGTTTCTAAAAAACTAATAAAATAAGGACATTTGCATGAATATAGAACTAGTGGTGTAAGCGGGTCCGGCCCAATCCGTGAACTCAACGGATCCAACTCAACCCGAAGATATTTAGCGGTTCGGTTTGGGTATTCGGTTTGATTCTGACATTTTCTTTCGAACCCGAACTGGTTCGGTTCGGGTCTCGGGTTTGCCTATGATGAACCCAATAGACCCAACCCAAACTAAACAGGAGAAAAGGCCCTAATTTTATTTCATTTTTCTGCAAGGAGAGAACAAAAATAGGCACAGCGGCAACCCAAGCAGAAGTGGTTTCCAAATCATATTTCATCTGTTCCTATGAATTTATTTTTCTCTATTTTTTTCTTTTTTTTATTTTATATTTTAATTTCATTTCATTTCCACATTAAAAAAAAAAAGAAAAATATTCATGATCCGATAACCCAATCTGAACATATTCAGGTTGGTTCGAGTCGGATTACTCACTCAAATTAAAGAAACACAAAACTCGAACCAATATATCCAACCAACCACCACTCTATTAGTTCGGACTTGATGTCACCCCAAATCCGATCCAACCCAACTCGATTATACCCCTACATAGAAGTTGGCACGGGAACGTCCATAAGGATAATATAATTGTGTCAACATGTATTTTAAACTTTTAACGATGAGTTGTTTACGTCAAGAGATATCATTAAATTAATTTCGACCAAAAAAAAGAGATATCATTAAAATTATTGAAAGTAATATTTTCATAAATATATTCTAGTGTTATTATTAATATTTTCTTAATATTTTTTAAATTTTAAATATTAAAAAATCATGTAAATAATATATAAAAGGTAGTAAAAGTCAATAATTGAGCCATAGTATAATTTTCATTCTTATATTATTATGGAGTAAACTAGCAATTAGATCCCTGACTTTGTGAGCGTCGTGCAATTAGGTCCCTGACTTTAGGAAATTGGTCTCGAGGTCCCTGACTTTAACCTCCATCATGCAGTTTAGTCCAAACGTTAAACTTCTGTTAATTCCTGCTGTTAAACTGCTGACTAAGGACCTGGGTGCATGATTTTATATAAAGTTAAGGAGCTTTATGCACGATTTTATATAAAACTTCTGTTTTTGGTTTTTAACTTCATAATCTGTTTTTGGTTTTTAATTTTACCTATTCTTTTTTTGTTAGGGATGTCCTGCATGCATGTCATTGCAGCATTGGCACACAGGGGAAAAAAACCAGAGGATTACTGCCATGGATGGTTGACAATGGCATCCATTAATGCTACCTATGCTCACCATGTTAACCCTTTGCAAGGGGAACAATTTTGGCAGAAGACAGATCAGCTACCACCACTGCCACCACCAATGAAGAGGGCTCCAGGAAGACCCAATATATATGCCAATATATTGCTGTTCAAATCTTTAATTTTATATTCTTGTTCATAACTTAAATTGTTAATATTACATACATAGGTGATGGTGACCCATCTTAAATATGAAGTGCAATGCTATCCAACTAAAGTTTTTGTTAATTTGGGCACTCACACTTGCACATGTAAAATTTGGCAACTCATAGGTTTCCATCCTTTCTTCTCTGTTTTTTGGGTCTACCTGGAGCCCTCTTCATTGGTGGTGCAGTGGTAGCTTATCTGTCTCCTGCCAAAATTGTTCCCCTTGCAAAGGGTTAACATGGTGAGCATAGGTAGCATTAATTGATGCCATTGTCAATCATCCATGGCAGTAATCCTCTGTTTTTCCCCATGTGTGTCAATGCTACAATGGCATGCATGTAGAGCATTTGTAACAAAAAAAGAATAGGTAAAATTAAAAACCAAAAACAGATTATGAAGTTAAAAACCAAAAACAGAAGTTTATATAAAATCATGCATAAAGGTGCTTAACTTTATATAAAATCATGCACTTAGGTCCTTAGTCAGCAGTTTAACAGCAGGAATTAACAGAAGTTTAACGTTTGGACTAAATTGCATGACGGAGGTTAAAGTCACCAATTTCCTAAAGTCGGGGACCTAATTGCACGACGGTCACAAAGTCAGGGACCTAATTGCTAGTTTACTCTATTATTATGAGAACGGAAAATCCCTCTCTCATCGATCATAAAAATAAAATTATAAAAAATAAAACACGAAACATCACTTATTATACTAATATTTAAGAATACATATTTTAAAATAATTTGTTCAAAATTAACATGAAATATCTTATTCCCAATATATTTCACGCTTTCTAAAAATGTTTTAACATTCCTTAACAAACCCAATAACCCATACCGTTTCTATTAAGTTACTATTATCCGAATACTACCTATCGTTCCCACCAAAAAAGGGGAAAAATTGCCTATGGCCTACCATTCAAAGACATGCATAAGAATCTGCATAAAGAACATCATATAGATATTGACATGCATATTGTATCATGGTTTCTTGATTTTTATTTATTTTTTACCATAAAAAGGGAAAAAGTGGCTATCTTGTGTGACAATTAATTGTTGTTTGATGTCTAATCGTGCATTGTATTTCAGTTCACTGTGTGAATCTTTATAACTATTTTAAACCTTTTAAATGATTTTTATGATAATAATATAATTACAATATAAAATATGATATAGTCATATTATAAATAGTGATTATATATATAAGCCCATCTACCAATTAATAAAATTCAGTTTACATTCTTCTCTTAATTCCATACTTAATATACTGTACTAATTAATAAGACAGTAAAACATTACAGCAACCACAAAGTCCATAACCACAATACAACCAGAAAAAAAATTCTAAAATAAAGCATATGAGACAACATCCTTCAGTAAAGCTACAAATCTAACTAGAAGAGATATAGCGATAGAAGAAAGAAGCGTTTATAGTTTAGGGTTTTGGTGATTTTAACATCTAAAATATTCATGTGCGTGCCACTGCCATGCAGCAATTAACCAAGATATGATTTTTTTATATATATAATTAAAGTAAAAATGGGTAGCTAGGGTTTTCGAACGAACATAAGAATGGTTGTAGATGTCATGCATAAACAAGATAAGATTCCTCAAAAAAAAAAATCATTAGAAGAAAAAAAACTATAACATGTTAATTGGTCAAAGTTTCAAGACCTTTTGCATAAGGTCGAATTCAATTTAAGAGATTAATTAATTAGAGAGATTGCACCGTGTGGTCCTTGCACGGGCAACAAAATTCAAAAAGACTACGAATACACAATTGCAGAATTACTTATTATGTGGATCTACGACTTTTTGACCTTTTGCCCAGACTTTAACATTTAAATTTTAAAACTTCATGTTTTTAGGTTATATACTATACAAAAAAATGATGTTAAAATGTTTTTTTGGTTATCTGTTAAAAATGTTTTTAAATGTGAGGCAATGAGGCTTTAAGTATTAAAACAAAAGTACTTTCAAAGTATTTATTATACGGATATTTTGAAAACGGTTTTGAAAAAAAAAAAAATCAGCCCTAGCTAATATGAGATTTTTAAGAATGGAAAATTTTTATTAAAATAAAAAGTATTAATTATCATAAATCATAAATCATAAATATAAAAAAAAAAACTTTCCATTCTTTAAAGTCTTATCCCAAAACCTTATTTTATCAAAATTGATTTAAAAATAATAACTAATTAGTATCAAATGTTAAGATTACTTTTCTAGTATTAATTTAGAAAAAATGTGAGAAAAATAATTAAAGAAAATCTAACATTAATATTTTAAATCAATTTGTTCACCGTCTCAAAGTGCAAACTTTTATGAACTCCATAATATCAAATAAATCTTAACTAAATCATGTGTTTCAAATTTCGTATTAATCATGAGTATATATTCAATTTGTGACCGTTTTTGTATGATATGATACTTCTACTCAAAATTTAATATCAATAAAAATTAGAATTTGATAATTATATAATGTCCGTATAAACTGTAATCTAATTAATAATGTGTCACCACATCATTTAATTAATTTAATGATATATGAAGGGTTATATTATAATTAAATGATTTAATAACATGTTATTTGGGTGTCTGTTATGAAGCTAGTGCAGACTATGCGCTGTCAATGCAATTAGGATAGGGACTAAGGGAAGGGAAGGAAATCTATGCTGAAATTCTTTGATGCCATTTCAAAAGTGCTCAATTACAACTAAATAGAAAAGCTGGAACCCTAAAATGAAGGATAGCTATCTATGTGGCAACGTCCTGAATTTACAAAAATTCTGAAATAATAATTTAAATAAAGTTTTTCATCCAGGTTGGCTTCTGGATCTTTCTTTTGGGCTTGGATGAGCCCACATCTCCTTGAGTGCTAACAGTGTCATTGTAACATGCATAGTAATTAAACTCTAAAAATTATCTATAATGAGTCAAATTTTACTAATTAGTCACTAAATGTATGTATAATAATCTTGTCACGTGTCTGTATAATTATTCGGTAAAAATTATTGATGAATGAAAATCTAAGTACTATAATATCCAATCTCTTCTATGTTGTGCAATATTTTTTATTATATTTTACATTTAGTATTTAAAAGATTTTTTTTAAATATTTTTAATTGAGTTTGATATTATAGCTTTAGTTAATATTATTTATTAATTTTGTTGATTTTTTATGGTTAAATGTGTATTGTTAAAATAATTTTTTATTTGTATTTTGTTAAGAATATTACACATTGAAGAGAAAATATATTTAACTTGAGATTTAATTAATATATATTGTCAATATAATTTTTTTTTACACAGACATCTGATTGTATAACGCCACATCATTTAATGAATATGACAACTCATGTATTATAAAATTAAATAAATGATGTGACAACATATCATTGGATGTCTTTGTAAAAAAAAATTACATTGAAAGTGTATATATATTAAACTCTTTAACTTAACTACAACGTGAGAAGTGAATTTGGATACTTAAATACTCATTAGGTATATCTATGAGTATGGATACAGGTTTAAGCATATGCCACCAAAAAACCATGCATCCATCACTTATTAATAGTGGTGCATTTGAAAAAAACAATTTAATTAAGCATTTATTTAATAAGATCTTGTTACATAACGGTTTATATTATAAATACTAATACAACAAGTTTGTATTGAGTATAATTTTGTCAACTCAACATAAAATTTATAATTTATCACGTAGACTCAAACTTGAGTTTAAATGCAGTGTCAATTTGATTCAAAATATCTAATATATTGGCACAAATATTAAGTCATATTTACATCTTCAAATTATTTGTGTTATGTAGCAACATCTTCTATCTTTGTTTGAAAGTAAAAAAAAAAAAAGAGAAAGAGAAAATAAACTTAATTAATATGATTCCTTCTGAGATAATATATTCATGTAATAAAAACAGATCTAGACAACAACTCAAATAAGAACATCTTTTTTGAGATATGTTTGCAGGATCTTAATAAGAAATGAGGTGCTTATCTTTTAAACTATCGATGGAGCACAATATTAAGATATCTTAGTTCAGTGTGCTTCTATAAAATCAATACTCAATATTTGAAAAAAAAAAGGTGTACATTGTGAGATTGGTTGATAGATAGGTTGCGAGGACTATTTATGAATTTTTTTAGAATTGCTGGGTTGGAGATAAAAAGTGATTGAGTTTAAAGTATTAACAAAATATAGTAGTGTTTGGAAAATGAAAAATTCTAAAATATTAATTTAAGAAAATTTGAGGGGTAATAAAAATGGCTTAACACTTTTTCTCTGTATCTCTCTATCACATCTCACACTTCTTTCTTCTTCTTTCTTTTCTCTCTTTTATCTCTCATCTCTCTTTGTTGTAACACATTCCTTTGTAGGTAGGAAGTAGCAATTAAAAAGTTTTGAATTTAAAACAATTTGCAAATAAATAGATGTATCTACTTTTATATATTAACTAAAAAGTTGTGGGCTTTATTATTATTATTGCAAATGCAAATGATTGAGAATTATTTTTTGGTCCACCAAATAGTTGAGATTTTTTTTTTGGTCAATAAAATAGTTGAGAATTGAAGTACCCAAAATACACTATTGGGTCTTATTCCCATCTCTTCATGTCGATGAACCAACTCAATATGTTGGCCCAGTATGGTTGAATAAGGCCGTCGCTGGTCCAATTATTATACTATGCAGCAGCCTCTAGGAACTAGGCAGCAACACGCTAAATTCTGAGTTTTTCTTTTTAAAGTTCCCTATTTAATAATTAAGAGGAGTATTATCAACGGTGTTAGTTCAATTGGTACATGTTTATTTCCCCTTAAATAAGGTCTCGGGTTCAAGTCTCCGCTGGGAGAGCTACCCCACATGTTTGATTCCCCTTTTTATATCTCTTTTTTTCTTATCATTTAAACTACTTAAAACTCCACATCTCATTTATTAGGTTTTGCAAATGAAAAGTTACTCAATACTCAATAGTGAGTTTCCTTGTATCAGTGGTATTGCTGAACCTATGATCTATTGGCTACTCTCGTACGGTTATTGAAATGGATATAAAGCCCAAGTTCAATTAAAAACATGAGATTCATAGGAAAAAAAAATACATTTTGATGACACTGTTAGTGATGAGATAACTCATTCTGCTGAAGATTTGTTTTGCATTGATTATTTTTTGTATATATTAGATCAGTCTATTTCTTCTATTGATAGTCGATTTGAACAATTTTTAGAATATGAAAACATGTTTGGTTTTTTATTTGATTCAAATAAAATTTAAAACTTGAGGGGAAGATGAATTGAAAAATATTATATCAATCTTGAAAAGATTTTGAGTTTTGAGGACCATTCTGATATTGATAGACTTGATTTGTTTTCAGAATTAAAGTTATTAAAAGAAATTCTAAGAAATGAAATTAACACACCATTAAAAAGATTAAACTATATAAAAAGATTAGGTTCTTTTCTAAATACATACATTGTATTGGAATCCTATCCTAGGATTGCCTTGTAACAAATTGTAACAACCCTTATTTTTCAAATTCAAATTGTTACTGTGTATATATGCAGTCGTACTTGGATATGTAACAGAATAGATCAATTTCATTCATCAATTTATACAAGTTTTTCATTCTCTTTACATTGCTTATAGAATATTATTAACATTACCTGTAACTGTCCCGATCGCTGAATGAAGTTTTTCAAAATTAAAATTGATTAGATCATATTT
This sequence comes from Sesbania bispinosa, assembly GCA_026901365.1. NCBI lineage: Eukaryota > Viridiplantae > Streptophyta > Magnoliopsida > Fabales > Fabaceae > Sesbania > Sesbania bispinosa. The sequence continues at coordinate 111,980 of QLOH01000295.1, read as the reverse complement.
AAGATCAACTTTGCTACAAGATAGATTGAATATGTTAACTATATTATTTATTGAGAGTGAATGTTAGAATTACTTGATTATAAAACTTTAATAAATAATTTTGCAGCTCAGAAAGTCAGAAAAATAACGTAAAAATTATTAGTCTATATTAACAAGGCCCCTGTCTTAATTTTTTTTACCTAAGGCCCCGAAATTCCTATATACGACCCAGGTTTACATCTTATAAAATCTTCTATTTTTTTTCTCAAATCTAAAATTCATCATAAACGTGAAAATATTTTGATAGAAAATGAGGACTTAAGAATCTTAGGTTAATGAAAATTGATAATATAATATAATTTGTTAATTTTAAAAATAAAGAGAATTAATTGATAAAAAAAATGAGGGGCCAACGTTACACAAATATCAAACTAAAGGCCTTATAAGTACAATTAAACTTAAATTTTAATTGAAAGAAACTATGAGCCAAAGCCATAGATTAATTTTATATTTTAGCAAGAATTATAATTCTATTATAAATAATTTCTAAAAGAAAGAGATTGAATTTAAAAGTTCAATAAAAAAAGTTTGACCTTGTTATAAGTTGTTTACTTGTTTAATATTTTTTATAATGCCAATAATGAGATTTTGATTCATACTCTTATGCAGGGATCAAAATAGACCGATATTTCTAATACTTGAGCATATCTCCAAATTTTAAGGTTTGGGTATAGTTATTCATTTTATATATAGTTATTTAATATGTGACTGAAATATATATTTAAAATATAATTTATAATAAATCATTTGAATATATATGGCATAAATTATCTCTAAATAATTTTATAGGCTCAAATATTTAAATAAGGTAATAAATTCATGATTTAAAAATATTATAATAAAAAGCTAATATAGTGGTAATAAAAATAATAAAATATTATTATATTATTTTATATTTACTTAAATAGCTCAAACTATTGATTTAAAAGAGTTTTTAAATAGCCCAAACAATACCTTTCAATCTTAATTATGCGATTAATATATAAAATGAATTTTGAGAAAGGTGATAAAAGTTTTATACTGTAACTATGTGTTGTCATATTATTTATTGAGTTTAATAACATATGAAATATCATATTCATTAAATAATATGACAACATATCATTGAATGGCGGTGTAAAACTTTTTTACAATATAAGTGTATACTAATTAATTAACTCTTTTTACTATATAGAATTGATTTTAAATGTATGTATGCACAAAACACAACTACATCTATATCTTAATGTTAAAGGTGGTTCGCCTTTATCATATCAACAAAATCAATTCTTCTCTATACATTCTTTAAAATATCACACTCAAATCTAAAACAAACCCTGAATTGATAACCTAAGTTGGCGACTTTTAATAAAAGAATTCTAATACTACCTTTTTCCTATTTATTTGTCCAATTTAAATTTATTTTATTTTACTTAAGCGTCTCATGTAAAAGTTCAAGATAATATTAATTTAGAAATTTAGAAATTGTGAAGGAAAAAAAGGTTCACATTGATTTTGAACCAGTCAACATCTTATCTTATTGATATAAAACAAAGATTGATATTGTAATATATAGCATGACATGGATATTTATCTCGGAAAATCTTACAACTTTGGATGATTACGTAATCACAAGCTTGGAAAAAAAGGGGCTACATATGCACACATTATATAAGCTGATGGAAACCAAGATTTAAAAAGGAGAAAAGGTCACTTTCATGACCAAAAGAATCCCCACCCCACACGGAACCAGAGATGAAGGCAACATTCACCGTCCTAAGGACAAGGGCACCGTTTCCACCTTCCACCTCTCAATTTCAACACTCCCCACCGAATGATTCTCTGACTTGTCCACCTCACAACTTGGGGATAAATATGGCCCCTCATCACCAATTAGAATGCCATCAAACTCACCTAACCAATCCCACTCTTCCACTTTCTTTTAATCAATTTGGTAAATCCTCATATGATAAGAAGATTTAATTTCATTTCTTGGTAATGGGTCTAGGTCCTTTTTTTGAACAAAAATTGAGAGCAATATTTGACTACATAACCCAAACAGATCAGAGGCACACTTCCGTCTCTATATTATTCAAAATGGTTGCCACTTGAGACACGCAAGGTCTACATTTCCTTGAATTACCAACACAAGCTGAAGCAACTTTGGCTAATCTAACCAGAGGCTTAATATCAGAAGGAATCACCAACCTAGGATCCAAAAGTTCACTAAACCTCACTTCCTTGATCAAAGGCAATGCCCACTTTACCAGCAACCCTTCCTCACATCTTCTCCCACTTAAAAGCTCCAATAGGACCACCCCTAACCCATAAATGTCACTTTCCTTGGAAGCGCTGCTACCCCTTCCTTCATTCCAATATTCATCATCCACATACCCTACTAGCCCTCTCTTTTCTAAGGATGCCAAAAAGTTAAGGCCATAATCAGTAATCCTAGCACAAAAGTTGATATCAATAAGAACATTAGAGGACTTAACACACCCATGTACAATGTTTGGTGCTACCACTTCATGCAGGTATTGAAGCCCCCTAGCTGCTCCAGCTGCAATCCTGAACCTCTTGTTCCAATCCAAAAGGGAAGCCCCATCTTGGTTCTGATGCAAGTAAAAATCTAAACTTGACATGCGAATAAACTCCATCACTATAACTCTCTCACCTGGTGCTTCTGAGAATCCTATTATTGGAACCACGTTGGGGTGTTGAGCTAAAGAGAGCCATTTTAACACTGATGAGAAACCAAATCCAGCATTGCTCAACACAAGAAAGGGATGAATGCGCTTTACAGCTACAAGCTCTTCTTTCTCCAGAGTCCCTGCATACACAGTTCCTAAGCGACCCTGACCCACAATTCTCCTATGATTGAAACCATCGGTTGCAGCATCAATTTCCATCAAAGGGTATGCACGAGCACAGAGCTTCACAGGAAGTGTTTCTTCAGATTCAACAGGTTTCTTCTTACAAGCGAAAAACAGGATAACACCAAGAACTACCAGAGATATGGATAGAGTGACCATGACCAAAATATAACCAATATGCTCACCATGGTTCATTTTTAATAGTGATATATGTTTTTCAGTTTCTTGTAAGGAGGTAGATGAATTTGAATGTGAATGACTTTGGCTTGTACAAGCACACAATTAGCTTTTTGCTAGTTTTGGGTTAATTGGTGGTCAAGACTGGAATAAGGAAAAGGGTGGGATGTCAAAGAGGTATATGTTGAAACTTGCTTATATACATGTGGCACTGTTGGTGAGATATCAAACTGTTGGAAGACAAGTTGAAAGTGGAAAAAAAGGGGCATATGTTTGACAAAATGGGTGGATTGGTGAGATTAGTTGTAGTGGTTCATCCTTGGCAGCCCCGCCTCTGTTTTTATACAAGGATGTGTTAAAATGACATGCTGTATTATTAATAACATGTTTGGATAAATAACATAAAAAATTATTTTACTTTTACCTCTTTTGAATTCAAAAAATTATAATGAATTTTGCAGAAATTTCAAACATAAATCACATCAAGAAGTGATTAGTTCTATAGAATAAATTTATTCAAATTTAAGTTTATAAACTTCCACCACCCTAAGTCACACTTGGGATAGGTATCCATTTATTGTTTGACACATGACCAATAATTTGAAGTGTCCTATTCACTTTAAAATATAAGATTTAGATGTAAATAGCGGCTTAATTATTAGAACTTCTGTTACATTATGGTTCCTTAAATTCTGCGATATAAATTAATTAGAGGAAAGCATTGGTTGATCAAATAACAATTGGGTCATTCTTATTTTTGTTTGGTACATCCACTATTTGTGGGTGGATGCCTTGTTTGTACTGAAGCGAGATGAGAGCATGAATGATCACATTTTAAATTGCATATGCTAGCCTAAAAGTTGTACTAAAATTCATAGGGTAGAAACATTTGGTTACAGACAGCCTAATATTTAATTTTAGCTCACTAATGGTTAGTGTCTGTGTAAGAAATGTCGGTGGGACACCCAATCGTACTGGATTGTATAGTGTTTTGTGATCTGATTATTCTCCCCAATATTGCTAATAGCGTAGAAAATTCTCTACATATTATTTATGACATTCGGTGCACGGACTTCTTCGTTATTGGGCCTGGAAGCAAGACGTGTCGGTAAGATGTAAACCCAAAGACTTTGTTCGACCAAACCAAAGGGAAAAAAAAAAAAAGAACAGTGTGTTTCCCATGTACTTGTTCTTTGAAGAGATCTTATGACAACGAGTCAACGATTCTGACAATATGTTCCCCGTACAAACTATCAAAGAGATCTCTTACTTGGTAATTTGGAGTTTGAAGTTTGAAGTTTGAACTCTGAATTTTAATTTATATTAGAATAAAATATTTTTATTTTCGAACTTTTAAATTTAAAATTACTAAATAGAAAATAAATAATAATAAGGACCCCCTCCCATTCTTTTAAATGCATAATTGAAAGCAATGATTATACCAAAAAGAGGATGAAGTAAGTATCTCTTTATCATGCTCCTTTCCCATCGATTTGAATTGATGGAGTTGAACAGAGAAAGTCTGCGAGCGACTGCACTGTGGAATCAATCTGGAATGGGCGAAAGAGAGTAATTTCCAGCCATAGACATAGCTATACGGCTACAGCCCAGTAATGGAAACCACAAAAAATTAGCAAAAGCCCACATCGGGACTGTGCTGGGCTTGGCTGCTATCAATGAGCAGGCCCACCCACTAATGCAATAAGATCTAATAATGCTTCTCCAACTTGTCAATTTTGTAATCAGACAACCAAACCAAAGGGGATAGATATCTGATTTGATTGGTGGAAGGATCGATGTTTTGGATACTACAAAGAAAGCATTCAAGAGAAGCGATTGCATTGCTCTGCTAGTGCTAGCTGTCAACACCTTATGAAATGCAATAAATTCCAGCATCAATAATAAGTTCACGACATGTTCAGTTGTATAAGGCTTCATGAATTTCTAGCGTCCAGTAGTTTTTTTCTTTTTAATTGCCGAATTTGCAATTTTAACTATTGGTATAAGAAGCTTCAAAACGCCAGCATGGTGGAGAGATCCACATCTAGCCCATAAGTGAAGGAAGGGGCATCTTATTCAAGCTCATATCTTGTTGCTGTCATATAATTTTAGGAATTGCCTATTAAATTTTAAGAATTAGGTTTCATTTTAGAGAATAACATAAATGATTAGATATGATTCTTATGTGTCTGTACGACTAGTGTAAAGGGTATTGTTAATTAAGTAGTTAGTTTAACTGATAATCATTCTGTTATTTTGGTTTTCTGTTATTTTAGTTTAGGCTGGTTTATCTTCATGTATATATTTGTACCAGCTGATTCTTCACAATCAATGAGAATAGAGTTTTACACCTTCTCTTGCTCTCACCTTTCTGTTAAGGCACAATTCCATTTATCAGTTACTGCTCAGATACCTACATGGTATCAGAGCTTCTCGTTCCAATAATGGGAGAAAGCTCAAGGTTCATTCCTCAAACTTTTTCAAAACCAGTTTCAGAAAAACTGGATGAAAGCAATTTCCTAATCTGGAAATTTCAAGTAGTAAGCACTATTAAAGGGTACAAATTACAGAGTTTCATTTCGGGCAATGGAGGAATGCCAAGAAAGTACTTGTCCGATGAAGATGAAGCAATGGAGAAATTGAATCCAGAATTTATCAACTGGGAGCAACAAGATCAGCTCCTGACTTCTTGGTTGGTATCTTCCATGACAAAAAGACTGACCACAAGGATTATTGGATGCGAATATGCTCACCAGGTATGGAAGAGATTAGAGACATTCTTTACTTCTCAAACTAGATCAAAGATAAAACAATTAAAAGATCAGTTGAAGAATACAAAGAAAACTGGAAAACTCACCGAATATCTACTGCAAATCAAAGAGATTATAGATATGTTAGCTGCTGTTGGATCTCCCTTAAACAGTGAAGAACAGATTGAAGCTATTTTAGATGGGTTACCTGAGGAATATGACTCACTCATTAACACAATTTTATCAAGAACCGGTCCCTACTCTTTTGAAGAGGTAGAAGCTCTTCTTATGTCACAAGAAGAGAGATTTGAAAGAAGAAAGAAAGAAAAAGAAAAAGATTCAGATAGTTTTTCGATGGAGAGCATGCAGGCTAACCTAGCTCAAACACAATTTCATAATAGAGGCCGAGGCAGATTCTCAAACAGAGGGGGAAGATTTCCTTTTAAGTCCAACAGAGGAAGAGGCAGAAATAATTTTCATTCTGCAGGGAGAAACAGACCACAATGCCAAGTCTGTGGCAAATTTGGGCATATAGCATTAAATTGCTATCATAGGTTTGATGAACAATATCAAGATGATACTCAACCACAAAGAGCCAATGATCAGAATCAAGGACAGATTACGACTATGAACAGTGAAGTAGAATCAAATAATGATCTTGGGTCTATAAACACAGCTCTTGTATGTGTACCTGAAACTGTTTATGATCCTTCCTGGTATCCAGACTCAGGTGCAACACACCATGTCACACCAGACTCAAGAAATTTAATGACAAGGACTCAGTGCAAAGGAGATAATAGACTGAAGATGGCAAATGGGTCAGCTGCAAATGTTCAATACATTGGTAAATCCTTTTTCCTAACTTGGAGAGCCACACCTTTATTCCTACATGATCTTCTTCATGTTCCTAGAGTCAAAAAGAATCTATTAAGTGTTTCACAATTTGCTAAAGACAACAAAGTCTTTTTTGAATTCCATCCTGACAGATGTTATGTTAAATCCCAGGCAACCAAGGAAACACTACTTCAAGGGAGGATTAAGAATGGATTATATGCCCTTAACAATGTTGATGCAATGAGTTCCTATTTCAGCACACCTAGACTGTCTGCGCATTGTAATTCTGCTTTCAATTGTAACAATTCAAATTCTGTGAGAAGGAATAAAAGAACAAAGTTTTGCTATGGTGTTGGTGCAACTCCTGTGAACTTTTACACTTGGCATGCCAGACTTGGTCATGCTTCATCATCTATTGTTTCATATATTCTGAAAGAAAATAACATCTTATGCTCATCACCAAAGTCTCCTTTTGTATGTGAGGCCTGTTGCATGGGAAAAGCACATAATCTTCCATTTCAGAATTCTTCCACAACATACACTGAACCTCTTCAACTTATCTATTTAGATATTTGGGGTCCATCACCAATTCCTTTCTCAAATGGTAGCAGATACTATATTCATTTTATAGATGCATATTCCAAATTTACCTGGATATATCTTCTCAAAAGAAAGTCAGAGGCACTGCCAATTTTTATCCAGTTTAAAAAGATGATAGAAAATCAACTTGGTTTAAAAATAAAAGCATTTCAATCTGATTGTGGAAAAGAATATGTAGCATTTGCAGAATTCTTGAACTCACAAGGCATTGTGCACAGGTTCAGCTGTCCCTATACTCATGAGCAAAATGGCTCTGCTGAGAGGAAACATAGACATATCACTGAAACTGGTTTGACTCTTCTTGCTAATGCAAAAATGCCCTAAAAGTATTGGGGATATGCATTTCAGACAGCAGTTTTTCTCATTAATAGGTTGCCAACACCTACTCTTAATTACTCAACTCCTCTTGAGATAATCTTCCATAAAACTCCTACCTATACTAGTCTAAAAATCTTTGGTTGTGCTTGTTATCCCTTTCTCAGACCTTACAACAAGCATAAACTTGATTTTAGATCTGAGCAGTGTGCCTTCTTGGGATACAGTCCAAACCACGAAGGTTACATATGTTTGTCCAGCACTGGAAAAATTTACATTTCTAGACATGTTCAGTTTGATGAATGCATCTTTCCTTTCAAAACCAATACAAATTTTCTGCACAAATGTCTTCAGTCAACTTCTCATCCCAACTCACAACTTCTTCCATCTACTCCTCCTTCAATTCCTCTTATTGACAGTCACATTGCTTCAAACCCCATTAACTCTAGTGATACAATTTCTGCACCATCATCCATATGTCAGGACCATAATCAAGATATCATATCACAACCAGTTCCACTGTCCACAACTACAATTACACCTCAGGACCAGTGTCAAGATGCATCTCCCACAACTGATACTTTAAACATACTTCAGAATCAAACTCAGATTCCTACAACACAGCATCATTCTTCCTCTGACAATCTTCATCCTATGACCACTAGGAGCAAAGCTGGAATTCATAAGCCTAAGCAAATCTACCTCACCACCACATCTGTCACAGATTCTGAACCAAAATCCATCAAGGAAGCTTTAAATTCACCATCCTGGTACTCAGCCATGGAAAATGAATATGAGGCTCTAGTGAACAACAATACTTGGTCTTTGGTGTCATTGCCACCTGATAGGTCCCCTATTGGATGCAAATGGGTTTTTAAGATAAAGAGAAATTCTGATGGATCCTTGAACAAATACAAAGCAAGACTTGTTGCTAAGGGGTTTCATCAGCAAGAAGGTTTTGATTACTATGAAACTTTTAGTCCAATGGTTAAACCTGCAACAATCAGACTCATTCTCACCTTGGCTTTCACCTTTGGCTGGTCCATCAGGCAAATTGATACAAATAATGCTTTTCTCAATGGTGATCTCAATGAAGAGGTGTACATGATACAACCTCCAGGTTTCACTCAAGGCTCTCCTAATCTTGTATGTAAACTTAACAAATCCCTCTATGGTCTCGAACAGGCTCCTAGAGCTTGGTTTTTCAAGCTTCAACAGACACTTCTCACTATTGGCTTTACATCAACAAAATCAGATTCCTCTCTTTTTCTCAAAAGATTCTCTGATCACATTATTATCATACTGGTTTATGTTGATGATATCATCATTACAGGTGATTCTTCTGCTGCTATTACAGACCTAATTTCTCATTTAAACTCCATTTTTCCTCTTAAAGACCTTGGAGATTTACACTATTTTCCTGGCATCCAAGTGGACAATTCAATTTCTGGTCAACTTCATCTTTCCCAAACAAAATACATTTCTGATCTTTTACAAAAAGCCAATATGACTACTTCCAAACCAATGTCAACACCAATGGTTCAGAATCTCAAACTGTACTCTACAACTGATGATCATGTTGATGATCCACAACTTTACAGATCACTTGTAGGAGGCCTTCAATATGTAACAATGACTCGGCCAGAGATTTCCTTTGCTGTAAATAAAGTATCACAATTCATGCACAATCCTCAGAATTCTCACTTGCAAGCTGTTAAAAGAATATTGAGGTATCTTAATGGTACTCTCAATCATGGTCTCATTCTAACCAGGTCAAGTTCTCTTCATTTAACAGCCTTTTGTGATTCTGACTGGGGATCTGATCCGGATGACAGAAAATCCACAACTGGATATTGTGTATTTTATGGCTCAAATCCCATTTCATGGTCTTAAAAAAAACAACATGTTGTTTCCAGATCCACCACAGAGGCAGAGTACAGAAGCATTGCAGCAATAACTGCTGAAATTTCCTGGCTCCAGTCTCTATTGACTGAACTTCACTTCTCCTCATCAAATCAACCTCTTATATACTGTGATAATCTCAGTGCTGTCATGCTCTCAGCCAATCCCATTCTTCATTCCAGAACCAACCATTTTGAACTAGATCTCTATTTTGTTAGAGATAAAGTTCAAAAAGGATCTCTTCTTATCCATCACATTCCTTCAGCTGAGCAAACAACAGATATTCTGACAAAACCCCTGCCTCAATCCTCCTTCAACATTTGCAAGTACAAACTCCAGGTGAAACCTCTTCAACCCTTGAGTTTGAGGGGGGTGTAAAGGGTATTGTTAGTTAAGTAGTTAGTTAGTTAGTTTAACTGATAATCATTCTGTTAAGCTTCTGTTATTTTGGTTTTCTGTTATTTTAGTTTAGGCTGGTTTATCTTCATATATATATTTGTACCAGCCGATTCTTCATAATCAATGAGAATAGAGTTTTACACCTTCTCTTGCTCTCACCTTTCTGTTAAGGCACAATTCCATTTATCAGTTACTGCTCAGATACCTACAACTAGTTTAATATAGATATTACCTTGTAAAAACAAGAGGGATGGGAGTTGAAATACTAGCTTATAAGAATTAAGCTACTAATTAAGGGACAACATTCTTCGAGCACATAGATAAAGAAGTATTGTACTCCAGAGCTGTTAAAGCTCTCAGCGAGCTCCTAGGTATTTGGTTTACACCAAAACCAAAAGTGTATCCGGGCAAATACTATAGAGAGTAACGATAGTATGGATCCAAATTTAAAACATTTTTTTTTTGTATAAACCAAATATACAGTTCACCTTTTCCGCATTAGAGACTGCAATAGTCTCTCTGTCCAAGGCAAAAATCGGGTGTTCTGCTTTCGTGTTTGCCATAACTTGGAACTTATTTTCTTTTCTCTTTTCAAACATTAAAGAGGGTCTCAATTGAGAAACAAGCAATGGGATCGTGTACAGAAGAGATGACAATCTGAATGATGCATTAAGCATAAACTTCCTGCAGCTTGTTTCAATTAATTAAGTTTGAAATTACTGAAAGCCAATTTTGAGAAAAAAATGTAAAGAAGTATCAATATTTTTTTGGTGAATGGGAATAAAAAGAACAAAACAACGGAACAAAAAGCTAATAACAACAAGCTAAATCTAAAGACAAAGACTCCAACACAGCTGCAGGAGGATCAATCCAATTACGCCAATGCCAAGCATTCCTCGAACCAATCTTTGCAAGGATGTCTGCAGAGCCATTAGCTTCCCTGGGAATGAATAGTTTTCTCTTCAATTTGCCTGTCTTCTTATTAGCATTAGCCCTTGTGATCTATATTATGATTGTTTATCATAGTATCACTCTTAATATATGTCTTTTTTTATAAAAGGTTAATTAAATGTTTTTCTTCTAATGGTTTACTTATGATATCACCTTATTTTAACCATATGATAATATTGTTTTTCAACTACTTAATTAGACAAACCATGAGCACACCAACGGGGGTTGGTTCAAGTGGTACTGTTTCCCACTAAGCAAGGTCTCGGGTTCTAGTCTTGTGGATGGAAAAAAAATCCCCACCGGGAGAGCTAGCCCACCATGATGTGGATGTTCCCGGCTCGAACAGGATTGACTCCCGTGGAGGATACCTTTGGTTAAACAAAAAAAAAAGATAAAGCATGAGCACTCTTTTATGAAACTGGCTGTGTATAGGCATATAGGTCCTTGACTAGGTATTGACTTATACTCTAACAATTACTGCATGAGTAATGTTTATAAATATAACCGATGAAAATTTTGAGATGTATATTATATTAAAAAATATCAAATTTGGTGTTAAATTTAGGAGAATATTATTCTAAAGTTTTGATTGATTATGTTTAATAAGCAACATGCTCAAATAAAGGTTTTGGTTTACAGTTGAGTAGAATTGATTTTAGAAATGAATGGTTAAGATGGATGATGCACGCTTTACGGAGTACATTGGACGGAAGTGATTTAAAATCAATTCTGCAGAATTGATTCTGAATGGTTCAAAATTTAAACCAAACAGGCACTAAATATTATATTCCATAGTCTGTTAGGTTTATGAGTCATTTAGGGTGGTTATGAGTTTCAATTTTTAGTTTGTAGAAAATTTCGAACAAATTTTTACAACTCAAAACTGAAAATTAAAAATCACTTTTATAAAAATATAACTAAAAATCACTCAAAACTGATAAGATTTTGAACTATTCATTAAAGCTCAAAAAAGGAGGTTAAGAAAGGAAAGGAGTACTCCTACTATCTTATATATAAAAATATAACTTAGACATTTTTTTATATATACTCTATTTACACAACTCATATTTACCACTAATATTCCTTGCATAATGCTATTTATTGCAAACAGTTTTATGCATATAAACTATGAAGTCACGTAAACCAATTAAAAATATTCTCTTCATTTCATATTAAATGTCAATTTAGTTTTTTTCTCTACAAATAAACTATAAGTAAATATTTTTTAATTATACCATTAATAATTAACATGAAAAAAAAATTAAAATGAATCATTAAGAGTAATAAATTAATTAATATGAGAGATAATGAATATAACATAAAATTAGCTAATACTTTTTATGAAAATTAAAATATTAATTACTTAACCTCACAATTTAATTTAAATAGAAGGAGTAAGATATATTACCATTTGTACAGATATTAAAGTAGGCCCATATACATTCATTCAGGCTGAAATGTTTCCGTGGAACTAAGTATTTTCTTATTTCTAATCTTTTACCTCCCTTATCCAATAAATGAGTATCGATTAAAAAGAATAAGTCGAGCCAGGTTAGGTTTTCAAAGGTATCAGCCTGGTGTGTATCTTAAATCCATGACTTGAGTCTGACCTGTTTAACTGATATAGACTTTACTTTATGGCTTGAGTCTGGTCTATTTGAAGCCTAACTTGGCCTAAAAGCTTAAACAATTATTTTATAGTAAGATACTTGAATATATCATAAGCATGTATTTGAATAGTGAGCTCAAATGTTTTATGGAAGACAACATGCTTATATATTTACACAATCTAATAATGATATAGTTATAAGGTAAATAATAAAAATCTTTATAATAATAATAATGACAATATATAAAATATTAGTATTTCATTTATATTTGATTAAATAGGTCGGCTTGATAGCTCAAAAGGTTTTTTTTATGGCCTGAGGCCTTGCCTGTTTTACAAGCTTTTGAAAAAACCCCGACATAATTTATTTAATAAATTGGCCTAGTCTGGCCTGGGCTTCATGTAGGCCTGGGCTTCTGATGAGCGGTGTGGCTCATTCTCATCCCTAAAGCCAATTATTCAATTCTATATAAAAATATTTTTGTTGTGCTTTATATTTTTTTAAAATTTTAATATATGTAATATTTTATACTTATTTTTTAAGAAAATAAATAGAATAAAAATGCTACACTGTACATTAACGTGATAATATACTTACTATGTTATTAGTACTTAATATTTTGATATTTAGTTCGTTAGGGTAAAGCCCTTTGTTAGTGTTTAGGTCAGTGCCGTTGCTGGTCCATGGAACGCAAGCAGTAAGCTTCAAAACTCTGATCGAAGGCGTACCCAATTTCCTCAACGTGTAAAGCTACTAATTGGGACACGCAAGTTTTCAACTCGTCTAATAAAGATAAAACCTTGCTCAACTCAAATACCTGCTGGTGTGGTTCGGTCTTTATTCATTCACTTCTTTTCTCTGCTTTCTAGATTTCAAAGAAAGTTCATTTTTTTTTTCTGCTGTTCTGTTCTAACCTTCTAGATGTCAAAGTTCTGTTTGGAAAGGAAAATAATGGATTTTATGCTGGAAACACACTTCACACCATCATTATAATGGCAACACTGTTATATTATGGCCATAGTATAAAACGAAGAAAAGTTCACAAGTTAATTAATGCTAAGGGAATCATGGTAGTCAGGTTTTCATCATTCTGTTTTTACTTTCATTAGTTTTATATGCTCAAATTTTCTGTATGAGTTTTGGGACTGAGTGGAATGGAGAAGTGTATGTGGTTAATGTTTTCATGAATTTAGACTTAAGAGCTATACTCCCTTTTTATTGCTGGCAGATAATTGTTCTTTTTGACTAAGCTGAAAGATTTGAAGACTTCCAAGATGTTGGCCAGTCATCCTGCAAAAAGAATATCATTTAATAAATCAATTAGTAATGGTGATCTGGTTATTGTTTATGAAAGGCATGACAACATGAAGGCTGTGACAGTGTCTGAGGATTCAGTCCTGCAGAATCGTTTTGGTGTTTTTAAACATTCAGAGTGGATAGGAAAGCCATTTGGGTCAAAAGTTTTCAGCAGTAAGGGTGGTTTTGTATACTTGTTAGCTCCCACACCAGAATTATGGACTCTAGTATTAAGCCACAGGACTCAGATTCTCTATATTGCGGATATTAGCTTTGTCATCATGTACTTGGAGATTATTCCTGGTTGCTTGGTTCTTGAATCTGGAACTGGAAGTGGATCTTTAACTACTTCACTTGCAAGGGCAGTTGCTCCTACAGGACATGTCTATACATTTGATTTCCATGAACAAAGGGCCGGATCAGCTAGGTAACAAACAAGAGAGATTCTCCCTTTAGAAAATGTATCTGACATAATATGATGCTTTGTGCATATGCTTTTTTTTACTGTTATCCAATCATGTATTGTTTAATTATAAAAGCTTGACCATCACTACCATTACCTATGAAGTTCAACTCTTTTAAATGATTACCACCACATCATTAGATGACAGCGTAAAAAACTTTACAACAATGGTGAATCAAATTTAAATCCATGTTCTATTACCTTTGCATTATGGTTTTATGCTTATGAAATTGTAAGCCATATATTTGGTGAACAAATATTCCATTATTCAAAATGTCTGTGCTTCTGTTCTGTGCAAGTTGATTTACTAGTAGTCTGCTATTTTGTTGGATCGCCTAAGGACTCCAATCAACAGAACTGTTTGGTTTGCATTTTCATTTCCTGTTTTCATTTTGTTTCCTGTTTTCTGAAATTTTACAAAGGAAAAACTGGAAATGCTGGAAATGATGATTTTTTATTTCCAGCATTTCCAGTTTTTCCTTTGTATAATTCCAGAAAACAGAAATAAGGAAATGGAAACAGAAAATGAAAATGCAAACCAAACAGGCCCTTTCTTGGCGGTCTGATAAATAAAATGAGAAACCAGTTATTAATTACATGTACTCTTTGCATCAACTTTATTTGACAAGGGTTATGTAGAATGTTGAATTATTCCTATGTCATGTATTCACTTGATTTTCTATTATTTGTAGGGATGATTTTGAGAGGACAGGTCTAAGCAGCCTAATCAGTGTGGGAGTTAGGGACATTCAGGGTGAGGGATTTCCTGATGAATTTACAGGCTTGGCTGACTCTGTATTTTTGGATCTACCTCAACCTTGGCTTGCCATTCCTTCAGCTGAAAAGATGTTAAAACAAGATGGCACATTGTGCTCATTCTCTCCATGTATTGAACAAGTACAAAGATCATGTGATGCACTTCGAACCTGCTTCGCAGGTACTTTTATGTTTTTCTTCTTTCTGCCCTCATCTATATTTTCTGATTTTCCTTATCTTTGTGTGTTTTTTATTTGTATTTCAAGTTATCTGTGCAATTTGTATTGGAATTCCTATGTGATTTTTTTTTGCTTATGTAAAAGATATTAGGACTTTTGAGGTACTCTTACGCACATATGAAGTTCGGGAAGAGAAAATGGAAAGCTTTCATGGGAATGACAATGGTTCTAATGGTTCTCTTCCTTGCAAGAGGAGGCAATGTTCAGATGGAAGCTATGCGCTCAGCAGTTCTATTTCTTCTGTCATGGCTAGACCTTGTGCTGAAGCTCGAGGTCACACAGGCTATTTGACATTTGCAAGACTTAAATGCCTCTCATGAAGAGTGCCATCATTTTTTGTAGCCGAGAAGCTTTGTATTTTCATATCTCCTTCCAATTTGAGTCTTATTGCAACAAATTGTTTTTGTTCATTACAATCATACGTTTTGAAAGGAATTTTTTGTATGCCATACGTGATTGGCGGCTACAAATAGGGTGGAAATAGGTCAGACTGCTCGTAAGGGCGTTGGAGGCCTATGACTCAGCCTATTTAAGGTCTAGTTTAACTTGGCCCGTTTAATAAAAAGGTCATGTCTAGACTTTTGAAAAAACATTTTAATTGAATAAGTCAGGTTTAGTATTTTTAAAAAGCCTATATTATACTTGACGGGCTAACCTATTTATAAATGGTACTATTTTTAATAAAAATATAAATATATTATACATAATAAATAGTTTAATAATATAAAAGTTTTGAATTTATCACTTTGGTCTATTTAAAGATAGTCTTGTTGCCCAATTTAAAGACATATATCATTGACATATTTACATTATTAAAAAGTAACTATTGTTTCGTAAACATACTAACCTATTTAGAGATAGACATAGTGGTCTTTATTTTTGGTCCATTGAAAAAAGCTCTGTGAACGGATACAAGAGAGGCCCAAAGGCTAGAGCCAGCGGCCCACAAGGATTGCAACAACAGTACACAGAAAATCTAAGAGACCAGGCTTTTAAACAGGTTATATTGGTCTATTTAAAAGTCATAATATGAAATAGGTTTTTAAACAGGTTAATAGACCAAATCAAGCTCTCAAATAGATCATACCTGAAAAAATGGCCTATGATAGATAACAGGTCAGGTTTGGACCACGAAAATATAATGCAGACCAAACTTGGGCCTTGTAAAATCTAACTTGACTCGGCCTACTTCCACCCCTAGCTATAAATATGCTTTTTAAAACATACCTATGTATTTTTTTTAAAAAAAATTCTTCATTTATTCCGTCCCCAATCCTAATTTTAGTTCTTATGTTAAAAAATTAAATAAATGGACTGAATTTTCATATTTAAAAAAATAAAAAAAAATGTTCATATTATATATGATTGGTCTCCAAATATTTGATTAGAACGCTACATGGTCTCTATTTCTAATTTGTCCAACACCTCTTTTATTTTTTGGGTCAAGTCCAACACGAGCGAGTATGGGCTTGTTGACTTTGAGGTGGATCACATACATATTATGCTTCGATCAAATACGTATTATTCTCTTACCAAAAAAAAATACGTATTATTCTTTTCGACCAAAAAAAAAAAACGTATTATTCTCTTACCCAAAAAAAAACGCATTATATATATTTTTTTTTATACTGAAAAGAAAACGCATGATACAAAGTCCAGTTACCGAAAGCACGGTTGCCAACCACAGTGAAGTCTGTGTTAATTTGACTCCACAGATGGAGTGTATTTTAGAAAAGAAATTAATCAATTTGCCAACTATTAGACTCTTCTAAAATGGAATGTATTTTAGAAAATACTTAAAGTACAAAGTTATAATAATGAAGCGAAACTAAAAGTTGAGATTATATTATCGTACACACATCTGATCCCTCACAATTCAAGGTGTTTCAGAGATTAGGTGGTTGTCTTCCTAGATGGATAAATCACTAAAATTACAATCAAATGTAAAATTTTAACCTTGGATTTTAAATTTATCAAGGGCATGTAGTATTTATAAGAAGCGTCAATCCACTCCTCTAACCTGCATAGTGCTTTTGTTTTTGTTAGACTAGCACTATTAAGTAGTACTGTAGTAGTTGTCTTTAATATATTAATGACTTAATTTTTTTATGTAATACTATTTCTTATTTTTAAATGTTTAATAAATATCCTAAAAACACTCATAAACATTTACCTTAAAAGTAAAAGTTATAAAAACTGTTGTATGAAGTATGAACTGTGCTGCATTTGACTGCAACTGCAAGCGAAAACCCATCAAACAATAAATGCATATTCAGAAAAACGCAAAATTCATTAATGTCAGTGTCAGTAATAACTACTCCATTTTGTACAGACAACTTAAATTGAAGTGTAGTTCAAATGCACAATCTTTCATTAATCTTACAATAACTTGATTTACCATTTTTTACACAATGGAATTGTTGTCATAAACATAACCACCAGCCAGAATAAGAATTGGCAAAATTCCACTTCTGAATTCAGCAAAAGGGTCACTACTGTAATGCCCTGATGATTTTAGAAATGGTTATCCTTATACCCCATCATCATTAATCATAGAGGCAGAAGTAGGCAACACAAACTGATGGAACCTGCATTTAAACGATAGGGCCCAGGAATGATGAAGCCTTCCTAACTACCTCATTAACTCAATTCTTGTAGCTGTACCCAGCACATTGATAGCACTGAGACGCAAATTTTCATGCATACAGCAGTCAAAACATTTAAGCTGAAACATCCAGAAAACTATAAGCATTTTAAGCATGATTTAACTACCGATTCCTAATTTGGGCACAGCTCACTATTACGAAATTAACTGAAATATACTAGACTGATAATTTTCAATTAAAAATTTAGAAGCAAGTCACTGATTTTACAGCATCAAAATCACCTGACCTATGCCAGAGAAGGGTCACATCCTTTTAATAGTCAGAATATTACTTACGAATATTAGAGATATTAATGCAATTTATGCAAACACCAATTTAAATTAGGTAGGGAAGTCCCTTGATGTCGACCAACTTTACAGGGTAAAAACATCCACTTGTCGTCATGACTATCTTCAACCCCCAAAAAGGAAAAAAAATAAAAAATTCTCTACCCCTCTCTTTAGCTAACTTTTGTAAAGCAAACCATGAGTGGAAAACGTGGAGGGAAGTTGGCTCTGAAAGTAAATGAAAAGTGTTAGAATTCCCCCCTTCCTCTTCTTGATCAACTAATCCAACCTTTGCAAGAACTTAATTAAGCAACACTTCCATGATCTGATCCATCGTCATAGTAATAAGGAGACAACTTCCCATCTTTGTTGGCAGGCTTCGTTTGGTTTTCTGTTCCCACTTCTTGTAACATCTTCACCACTCTTCTCATTGCAGGCCTGTTAATTGGAAGAGGACTAGTGCACATGAGGCCAATGTTGAGGACCTTGCAAATTTCTTCTTTGAAACAAGAATCAAGCCTGGAGTCAAGAACATGGTCCACGCCTTTCTGATCCAAGGTAGTGCATGTCCACATAACCAAATCTTTTTCCCCAAATTCAGGATCTACCGGCCGTCTTCCAGTAACCAGCTCAAGTATGACAACACCAAAACTATATATGTCGCTCTTCTCATTCACTCTAAGCGTGTATGCATATTCTGCACAAGGAAAGAATCATGTCAGTTTAACTCCAAAGAGAACACAATTATTAGGCGTGGAAGCTAATAATTATTCCAAAGGACAAACAAAAGGAGCTAGTAAGAAGAGGTATAATGCCAAGCAAAAGAAATCATTTGGTACCAATGATATGTGGAACTTAATTTAACTGGTTAACACTGATATAATTTATTTGTCATTATTTCTATGTGCACGAAAGGATCATCCTGCACAGATCTTCCACACATACTATTGCAGACCAAGTTTTACAGAAAAACCTCCAACTTGTTCTCAGAAGTCAGAACTAATCAATCGATGCAATGATCACGAGTCAAGCACAAGTAGTACCACACTAAATGTATCTCATATTCATCAAAATAAGAATCAACATGAAGCAAAACTGGAAATAATAACATGAAATTTAAGCTAACCTGGTGCAATATACCCACAAGACCCAGCTATGATGGACATGGATTTAGTTCCTTTGCCGGTGGAATCTACTACCTTAGCCACTCCAAAATCTGCCACCCTTGCACCGAAGTCCCCATCCAACAAGATGTTATTAGATTTTACATCTCTATGGACAATTGGGGGAACACAGTCATGATGCAGATAAGAGAGGCCTTCTGCAGCATCAACAGCTATCTTATACCTAGTTGGCCAATCCAACAACCCTCCTTTACTGCTATGCAGCAAATCACCAAGACTACCATTTGGCATATACTCATAAACCAACAGCTTGCAGTCCCTAGTGGTGCAGCAACACCATAGCTTAACAATGTTCTTGTGCCTGATTTTGCCTAAAGTTTCAACCTCTGCATCAAAAGCATTGTCTTGAAACCGACCCTTTTCAATGTCTTCACTCTCTATTTCCTTTCTGATCCCTCCCCATATCTTCTTCACGGCAACAGCTTCCCCATTGCTAAGTACAACCTTGTAGACTTTCCCTGATGATCCACTTCCTATCACATTATCTTCATCGAGGCAGTTCAAGATCTCATCTTCACCAAAACCCAGTTTATGAAATGACATCAATGTCCACTTGGATTTATCAATAGATCTTGTAGCATTCTTGAAATTCCTGTACTTGAAGTAGAACCAAACCACCCCAATGACAAACACCAAAGTAGCAATTATGAAAATAGTTCGAAGCAACCAAACAAAACCGGCACTCCTATCCTCACCCCTGCCATCACACAAACCTTTCAAATTCCCACACAAACCAGGATTACCCATAAAACTATCCCTGTACATATCCTTAGCCAGCAGAGGGGGAATGTTTCCAGAAAGCCGATTGTAAGACAAATTAAGCTGATTGAGCTTCAAATTCTGCAAGCCCAGAGGGACATTTCCGGAAAACTGGTTATTAGACAGATCAAGAAAATTAAGCACAGACAAACTCCCAATTTCATCAGGGATTTTCCCACCAATCTCATTATTAGCCAAATTCAACTCGTTGAGCTTCTTTAGAGATTGAATCCCTTTAGGAAGTTCCCCAGAGAGCTTATTATTATGAAGATCAAGGGTCCCAAGCTGCCCAAGATTCACAATACTCTCAGGCAGAGAACCATTGAACTTGTTATCACCACCCGAAAATTCCTGAAGATTTTCCAACCATCCAATCTCTTTAGGGATCGCACCCGAGAAATTGTTATTCGACACCATCAACAGAGACAGATTCCCCGCCCGAGCAATGGTTCCGGCGATTGAACCGGAAAACGAGTTATCAACCAGTTCAAGCAAATACACATGCGGAAGGCCCCACACACCCGCCGGAACTTCACCGGAAAACCTGTTGTAACCAAACCTGACACGCGTCAAACTCTGACATGCTCCCAAACTCGCCGGAATCTCCCCGGAGAACGAGTTCTCTATCATCAGAACCTCCTCCAACGCGCCGTGATCACACAGTGTCGCCGGAATCCGACCAGAGAAGTTGTTGCTGGAAACGTCAAGCCACCTCAACGGAGAATTCTTACCAAGATTTTCCGGCAACTCACCGGAGAGCGAGTTCCCAAACAACCTGAGTTCATAGAGGTTGGGAGAATTGGCTATGCTCGGCGGCAATTCGCCGGTGAACCGATTCTCGTAGAGGTTAAGACTCTCCAACGGCAAACGGCACAACTCGTCGGGAATGGCGCCTGTTAGATGGTTCATGGACACGTCAATGAGCCTCAACGCGGTGAGGTTCGACATTCCACGAGGAAACTCACCGGACAACGAGTTGTTATACAACTCAATCTGCTTCAAACTCGTCATCCGAGTGAGTGAACTCGGAATTGAACCGTAGAGGTTGTTCAACGCAAGGTCCAAGTCCTTAAGCTTCTTGAGATTCCCGAAGGAGTCAGGGATGGCGCCTACAAGGTTACAGGAACTGAGCCAGAGGATCTCGAGGTTAGTGAGGTTACCAAGCTCCGGCGGGATCTGACCGGGGAGAAAGGGGTTGTAAGAGAGGTTAAGCATCTTGAGTGTGGTGATGTTGCCGAGGGAAGCAGGTATGGTGGAGTCTAGAAGGTTGTAGACGAGGGAGATGACCTCGAGGCTCTGGAAGGTTCCGAAGGAGTCAGGGATGGAGCCGGAGAAGTTGTTAGCGGTTAAATCGAGGTGACGGAGATTGGGAAGGAGAGATAGAGTGTGGGGGAGTGTACCGGTGAGGAGGTTTTGAGAGAGGTCAAGGTGAATGAGGGAGGAACAGAGGGAGATGTCGAGAGGGAGAGTGGAATTGATGGAGTTGTTTGTGAGGATGATGGAGGTGAGGTTGGTGAGGCGACAGAGGAGGGAAGCGGGGAATGGGCCTCCGATGTTGGCGTTGGAGAGATTAAGTTCGGTGACGGTGGTGTTGGTTGGGTCGCAAGTAACGCCGGCCCAGTTACAGGGGGTGGGGTCACGGTTGTTCCACGTGGAGAGAGATGCGTCTGGGTCGTCCACGGAGAGCTTGAACTGGTAGAGGTACAGACCCTCTTGGTTGAGGCCGGAAATGGTGGCAGGTAGGAGGAGGAGGAAGAGGAACAGGGGAAACAGGGGAGGAGGCATTGTTGCTCTGCTTCAACAGAACAGGGGAAACAGAGTGTGTTAATTAATACTATTATGTGAAGTGGAAGAGATGGAGAAAAGAGAAACAGTGTCTGTGAGTGAGCGCTACTACTCAGCTGATTACAGTGTTTGGTTTGGTTTGCTTTCTTTCTTCTGCTTTGGCCATAGCATACAAAACTAGTTAGTTGTGAATTGTGAGTTGGCGAGAGTGAAATTTTTTGCTGTGTCTCTGTGTGATAAAGAAGGGCCTGTGAGGATTTATGATACTGTTGTTGTCTTCTGTGAACTTTTGATAATGCTATCATTAATCATTTTTGTCCACGTACCGGATTTGCATGGATTTGAGGGGGAAAAAATGTAGAAAGATTCTCAAAAGAGAAAAACAGTTTTTATCATATATAATAAATATAATTGGTTGTAAGATATATTTATTGTATTAAAAATGGATAGAGATTCTATCCAACAAGTCTTTATTAAAACTACTTCTCTTAGAATTTTTTTATAAATATTAAATGTTATCGATTTCATGAATTTTTATTAAATAAGTTAATTTTATAAAAAAAATGTATAATTTAAAAACTATATAGTATTTCATCATATAATTTTATTTTAACATATAATAGTTTTAAAAATAATTAACTATTAGTTATAAAATAATATAAAAATACTTAATTTATCTAACATTTAATGTGTGTAATCGTG
This sequence comes from Sesbania bispinosa, assembly GCA_026901365.1. Classification (NCBI taxonomy): domain Eukaryota; kingdom Viridiplantae; phylum Streptophyta; class Magnoliopsida; order Fabales; family Fabaceae; genus Sesbania; species Sesbania bispinosa. The sequence continues at coordinate 89,435 of QLOH01000295.1, read as the reverse complement.
ATGATATTATATTATTTAATATAATAATTAAATTGATAAAATTTAATATTTATAAAAAATTATTAAATAGAATTATTTTAATTAGCCAGAGTTATTTATTTAAAAAATGAATCCCTGATCACCCAATTATATTTTTCTTTTTTAATGGAATCATACTTTATTATTAAAAAGCTCATGGTCTATAAGAGAGAAAGTAAATTAAAATCGAGAGTAACCCCCTCAATTAGGTTTCTAAACGATACATGTGTTGTTAGTTAGGTTCTTCAAAGATTAAAACAATCATCATGTTAATCCCTCAGTTAGTCACAGCTAGAAACTTCGTTAACAGATCAAGCTAACGTAAAACATTTTTGTGCGACTTGGCCTATTAATTACCAAATAAGCATCCAATTAAGCAATCCTCATAGCAAATGGTTTGAAATTAGGGTTTTTTTTTTATGTTCTTAATCTTTTGTGTGTCTTTTTCCACAATCTAATGTGTGGGGGACTAATTCTTCCTCACTCGTGAGGGGGCATCTTAGAAACATTTTGTTAGGGTTTTCTTTCGTGTGAGTGGTAAACAATCTGGCTTCCCTTCCATAATAGCACGTCTCTAACATAATTTTCCTTTTTCATGATTTTGGATGAAGATGAGGAATGAAAATAGAAACCACGTGAATTTACAGACATTGTCTTTTTGGAGGTGAAATACTAGTGAATCGACTAGCAATTTCTCTTCACGATGCTTAATTGTTGCAAATCTCTAGACTGTAACTCTATGATTTAATATTTGGGGTTTAAATTGTGGAAAAAGACCCACCTAAGATTAGGGACATAATAGAAACCCAAATTTTAACTCATTTTCCTGTAGGATTTCCGAATTTGATTTTTTCTACACTTAACATGCCAAATTACACAAAATATGTTCCAGTTAATGGTGTTTTTAACTATGGTTGACTTAGAGGTTAACACTTTGGCCATTCTAATCGTTGAGGCACCTAACAAGTGACAAACATGTTTGAAAGACCTAACTTGACGACGCGTGTATCTTTCTGGAACCAAATTGGGGGGTTTACTCTAAAATTAATCAAAGAAAAAATGAGAAAACATTTAAATAAGGTTTGGAGTTATATAGTTAAGAATGAAATGAGTGTCACACTTAAAAAAAAATAGTGTTAGGGTGTGCGAAGAAAGTGAGGAAGGATTATATATATAAATAAAATGAGTCAATAAAAACATTACTCCTTACAGTTACAGACTAGTTTACTCTATCTTTAAATAAATATAAGCACAGCAAATTAATTTTAATATAAGAATAAGTTTGATCATTTCCTTCTTATAAAGCCTTATTAATTTTATTTTGTGGCATGTGTCTTTTACACTTTCATATAATTCAATCAATATTTTTTCCTATTTAATTACGTATTTAGTTATATTTTTTTTTATTTAAAAGTTAATCAGTATTTTAAATTTATCAACTAATATTAAATATAATGCAAAAAATTGAAAATTGTTGATAACATAATATTATATTAATTAAACTAACTTTTACGTTTTTAAATGATAGGATTTCATATTTTGTATTTTAGTTTTATTTTCATCATCACTGAAACAATCTATTATGAATTAACCATTTATTGATTTATTAGTTTAACTTTTTTATTTCATATATATATTTAAAGAAGCACATGTAATGTATAAATACTCTTTAGGTGGTATTTGGAATAGCTTATTTGAACTTATCTTATGACATAAGTGCTTATGTAATTGTTTGGTTAAGCTTATAAAAAGAGTTTATGACATGATCATAAGATGTTTTCAGCTTATTTAAATAAGCTCATGAGAATAGCTTAAGGAATGACTTATGGAGAACTTAAGTACACTATATCTTTTTTAATTTACATCCAATTTCTTAAGAGCTTATTCATTAAGTGTTTATCAAATAAGAGCTTATGTTAACTTATCTAAGCTATTTTTCCAAACGGGACATTAATCTTTATTTAAAGACTTTTCAAAACTGTTTTTAAAAATTGTCTGTCAAATAAGTTTATCAATTTTCTATTTTTTTAAAATAAAAAATACTTTTAAAAACTGTAAACAAATAAGCTTTATAACATCCAGAACAACATTAGAAAGAGAGCACAAAATAAAAGGGGAAATAGAGGCACATTGAAAAATGGAGAAATGGTGGCTTCCTTATTTCAAACATATTCACCCTCACATATGTTAGAAGTCGACGGAAAACAATGTCCTTTTGTCCTTGGTGGTCGACCATTAGCTTCACCCGTCGTCGTCTTACGCGCTGGCTTCTGTCGTTTCAGTTGAGCAAGGTAAGTGGCTCAGTGCTTCATCTCATTGTAATTGCAACTTGTGGTAGAAGGAGAAGCTCGATAAGGACGCAAGAGAAGTGAATTTGAAGTTAGTCGTTACTCCATTGATGTGCACGATCTCATGCTAAATGAGAAGCTCGATTAGGACGCATTTCTTTTCTATATCTCACATTCAAAACAAAGAAGTGTGATGTGTGAGACCTATTATCTTTTCTCATTTCTCTGACACTTCTCTATGGCACGAAACGACATACCAACATCACTTCTCTCATCTCTCTTCTCCTGTGCCTTTCTCTCCTACCCAACTTCATCAAAGGAAGAATAAAATAGAATGTGAAAGAATCATTTTTTTATTTGAAAAAGTACATTGGCGCTATAACAACTAACAAATACAGTAAGCCATGAGTAGAGAGTGTTATTTCATATTCCCTCCGGTCCTATTTATAAGACAACGTTTGAAATCTTTCCATGGTCCTATTTATAAGACAAAGTGCAACTAATCAAGAAGCATTTATTATTTTTTTCTCATTTTTTCCCTTGTTGACCATTAAAAGTTTTAATGTGACACAATTACCATGGTGGTGGAGTTCAATTTTAAATAGGGGTAAACTTGTATTATAGAGTAATTTCTTGAAAATCAACGCATTAATTACTTTTCTTAATATGTGTGCAAGTGTGTTTTTGTCTGAATTGTATTATAAATAGAACCGGAAGGAGTATTAAATAACTTAACTCTCATTAAATTAAATAATTAACAAATAATGATCCATAGGTGTCCAAGTCAAAAGAAAAGATAAGAGATCGAGGAAGTAGTAAATAGTAGAGGTAACAACTACCATTTATTTTCAAAAAGTGGGGTGAAATAGAAAGGGTAGTGAATAGTGACTCACTACTGATTTGGTTACAATTGAGTAAAATTAATTTTTAAAATTAATAATTGAGATGAGTGGTGCACATTTCACAAAACACGTTAGATGAAATTAATTTAAAATTAATTCCACAAAATTATAATTTTGATTTTTTTAATCAAACAGGTTATCAATAGAGGAAAAATCAAATGTTAATTAGTGGAACACTGGAATGTTAGTGACGTACGATCAACGTGAATTTGGAATCTGAACCGGTGGGAAAAAAGATAACACTACCCATGCTAGTTACAACAAACATGTCATGATGATTAGTGGAAATTCTATGATCCCAACTGAAAGTCAGTACCAGACTACAAGTATTGCATACATATTACACAAGCAAAACTTACAATAAATATTGTTGTATGCTATTTGTGTGTTAATGGTATTTAATATTTATCCAAAAAGTGAAAAGCTTTATATTAATTGACGTAGATAATGTTTTCCCTTTTTTTTTTTTTTTGCTATAGGCTGATATACAGGAGTTTGTATTAATTTAGTTAAAAGGATTTGGACAAGAATAATTTAAGACAAGTATAGTGTTTAAAATTGTTTGTATTAGGCTATTAGCACATCAATTAAAATCAAATATGTATGATTGATGTACATATTAATATTAGTTTCTACTTTCTCCATAATATTATTCAAGCAAAATTGACTGAATCAAGTTAGGCAGCCAGCTTATAAATTATAGGTCACTTCTTCAACTAATTATATATGACTTGTATTGTATGTAGTTGTTGTCACTTCCTAGTGGAACAATAATTACCCAAAAATATTAATTATTCTGACCAAATGTTGATTTCATAAGTGACGAGAGACCACTAATAAACAAAGAGGGAAAAATTGATGTGACTGTGACTTGCAGTGTGAAACAACTCAAAAGAAGCCAAGGCATTGAAGAGAGACAAGTAGAAGGATCGAGGCAATGGCACTGCGACAGTCTCGGGTGGGTCAACTCATGATATGTGTCCGAGTTACGTTTGTGTTGTGAAACATTGAGTTGAGAAATGTGAAGGCGTAAGGGCGAAGTGACTGTTGCTCAGTCTCTCTCTGATATGAATACTAGTAGTAGTAAAATTTAATACAGATTGAGATGGAGGACACCACACCCGACCCGAGAGAGTGTCATGGAAATGGACACTTTCCTTTCAAGTTTCAACAAAACAGCAACTTGGTCCATCCCAGTCAGATATTTGGGAAAACACACCATTTTCTTTGTTTTGATTTATTTATTTCCCGCCCATTTTCCCTCTTTGTCTTGGCTTGTCGGTACCTGCTACTGCTACACCTTTGAATTCAGATGGACCTAGATAGTAGCTACCATGAGACCTCTCATCTAATCGCGTTATTAAATTTGGATAATGACTCTCGTAGCAATTAATTAAGGAATAAAAAACTGAAAAATACTTATAAAAATCTATGCTTTTAAAATAAAACATATATAAAAGGTTTTGTTAATATAAAGTATAATATTCTAATAAACAAACATGTGAGATGAATGGATATGGACAAAGCAAATAATACCGAGTCTTGAAAAAAGGTACAAAAATAGAGAACTCAATGGTCCTTGTTTAGTTTTTTTCGTCAAAAAAAAAAAATGGTCCTTGATTAGTTTTCCATACTCAAATGTAAGTTAGTCAAACGTAACATATAGTTGCTTCTCACATAATGATAGAAGTGTTTATGGGTGAGTTTGGTTGGATTACGTATGAAAAATAAATTTGAACTAATAAAACGGTTTGGTTTGATTTGTGTACTATCCGGAATCTTGGGTCGAGCCTTGTACTCGGTCATCGGCTCATAATTATCTCTTATCCCTCAAGGAGCACTTTAGAAGGCAGGGCATAGTGGAGATATGGGGGTAAGAGGGACAGGGATATTGGGGGGAGTGGACGGTTACAATGGAAGTCTATAAAAGGTCTTGAAGGCTGATAAGATAGAAAAGCTCACAATTTTGGTAGGAAAGTCGAGTTAACTACCTTAGAGGTTAGCCCGTAATTTCTTGTTGAGAACAGTTTGGATTTTTCATTTTTTTTGTAAGCAATTTGAACTAAATTGAACTGATAAAAAATAAGTTGGTTCGGTTCAATCGAATCATAAATTGTATCATGTCAATATAATCAAAAATATTTTTCAATTTTTTTAGAAAATAAGAAAAGAATTCATTTGAGAAAAAAGATAATCCATGATAAAACCCCGTGCATGTTAATGTTTAATCTCTCACCACTTTCAATTTTTTTAGTATAGTTTTTATTTATGAGTAGTTCGGTTCGATTCAGGTATCGAGTCTAATATCTTTAATTTTGTTACCCCAGTCCAACCCGATTGACTTAAAAAATCCAATTCGATCATATTGGTTTGATTTGATTTATCGGATTGAACCAACCCAATAAATACCCCTACAAAATGAATACTAAAATTCACGTGATGGACTTTTAAACGGTAAATCAAATAGGCTATTAATCATTAATGTCCAAAAATATTATCCCAAATTCAAAAAAGGAACTCGTTCTGTCTATAGAAAGCCATGTTATCATATTCATCTTAATGCATAGGTAGAGTCAGAGATGATAATCCTTTCAAGCTAAAGGTTTATATGATTTAATAAGATATGATATATAATTGTTGTATTCATTTTTTCAGGTCAATATTGTGAACGATACAAGTGAGTGGTATACTCTTGGGAATGCTACCAACGGGGGTTGGTTCAAGTGGTACATGCTTGATTCCTCTTAAGCAAGGTCTCGGGTTCGACTTGTTAATGAAAAAAATCCCCGCTGGGAGAGCTAGCCCCACCATGATGTGGATGTTCCCGGCTCTTGGGGATGCTGGTCATATTTATGCAAACAAAAATGTTTCTACCCTTTACACTTCTGTCGGAGATGCCGAAGAAAATGTGTATCTTGGAAATTCTCAAGTTAATTCAATTCTGGGAGAGGGAAAAGATTTTCTCAAATTCACACGTGGCAAGAAATTGGTTCTGAATCACGTGTTTCATGTAGGGATGACAATGCCTAACCCAGTTTGGGGATATCGGTGGGAACTGCCCCATCTGGAGACCTGAGAGTGAGAAATTTTTTCCTGCGGGGATGGGGATGAGGATAAAAAACCCAGAAGCATATTTGGGGGTGGGGGTAGGGATCATCCCCCGCCCTAACACATATAAAATAAATAATACTCCCTCCATCTCATTTTGTTAGTCTTTTAAGATTTCTACACACAAATTAAGAAGAATAATAAATCACTTAAAAGACATAGTAATCTTACTAAATTACCCTTATTAATTTACTACACACTTTTTCTCATTTTACCTAAATACATTAATGAGTAGTGTGGTGCGCAGTTTTTTAAGTTTTTTCCCACAAAAGTGAGAGGGTAAAAATGAAAAACTAACATTAATACTCACATAGAAATTAGAGAACGACTCATATTATGAAAAAAATATTTTCTTAAAACGACTATCAAATTGAAATGGAGGGAATACATATGTAAGATGGGCAATTTCTCCTGTGATTTTAGGTTTATTATATGATCTATCTCATTTAAAATTTTGTGTTTGGAAATTTTTCCGTTATAAGGATAGGGTTGAGTATAGAAAATAGCTCTCCTTGCCTCATAAAATCCATAAATAATTAAAATAACAAAATTATCCTTAATTATATACGTATGTATATAATTGACTTTTAGTTTTTCTTTAATAATTAACCTAGCTATGGGATCCCTGTGAAGACCTGTGGAGATATGGGGAATGAGCATGGAGGGAAATATTGCTCCGAAGCGAAAAATGAGAGTGAGGACGGGAAGATAATTGAGAGGTGGGGACGGGGAGTGGGGAGTACCTAGCTCCCTGGCCCCGCCTCGGACATAACTTGCATAAACAATATGTTAGGCCAATTAAGTTGAGTGCTCACATTTTTAACACGGGTTTATATATCTCTAGCCCATTCAAACGTTTAAAATCACGATTTCATGGAATTGATTTTAAATCACTTCTCTTCAATATATTTTATAAAATATGTATCACTTATCTCAACCATTGATTTTTAGAATCAATTCTACTCGGCTTTATACATTGAGAGATATATAAAGGACATATTAAAAAATTATTTTAATAAAATCAGCACTTAAAGTGGGGTGGAAAGTTTTTATTAAAATAAACACTGTTTATTATATATATTAGAATTTAGAAGTATATATAAATCAACAATAAATACTTTCTACTATTTGAATAAAATCTATCTAACTTGAGAAGTTTTATCCTCAACTCTTAGGATTAGTTTTATCAAAACGGTTTAAAAAAAACTTGAACAATTAATAGTAGTACTTTTAACTATATTGATAATTAACCTTCGTAAAAAAAACTATACTGATAACCTGAGAATAAAGAAAACATTTAAAATGAAAAAAATAGTTAAAAAATATTTATTACATCTAAAACATAAAAATACAATAAATGTTTTCCTTTATAAAAAAATTTCTTTAAGGTTGTTATTCTGAGACATAAGAACTGATGAACACCATAATTTTAAATAGATTAACTAAACTTGACTCATTCTTGTTGAGATTCAATTTGACTTCCGGATATAAAAAATCCCATATTATCAATTTATCATAAAGAGAGGGAGAGAGATGCAATTACCCAAGATTCGGCATGAAAATTCTAAACACAAACATTTTTGCGATTGATAACTTGTTAAGGAGCTAGCATAGCAACAATGCTAGGAACCTTGGCGTTCAAATAAAGGTCTTGTGTTCCGTTCATTTCCTTTTGGGAAATGAAATGACCCCCTTGATTATGTTTTTTCTTTTTAACGGTGAGACCCCCTTGATTATGGCGTTAACTTTAAATGACACTTATAAACTGTAGTAAAATAATATATGTCTCATAAATATTGAGGCATGTTCATTTATATGGAAATTAAATTTATTGAGCTGGGAAGGATCCATTAATAACAGCATCTTGCACACTACGCGTAGTATCAAGTTGGTATCTTTATCTTTGATTTTCACGATCTCATAAGATTTCACGGTTCTCTACGCCAATTGTGTTTTTAATTTCTTTTTTTTTTATAAATAAAAATTTAGGGTGAGGGGATGGTGCCCCAGTCCAAGGCAGGAAAGCCTCCGGACTCTTTGAGCACTTACAGAGGTACTTACATTTTACCTCACCTTGTGTTTTTAATTTCAGGTACACACTACCAATCAAAGTTGCATTAATTTTAGTTAGCATTTGATAGACACTCCCGGGATGAAACACAATGAAATATTACCTCCCTTCCTATTTAACTGTCAACTTTTAGAGAAAAAATATGTTCCTATTTAACTGTCTACTTACAAACTCAATGCGTTAATTAATAAATACACTTTTCTTCATTTTACCCCTATGTTAATAAACGATTCACTAATAAAAACTAATGAGAGCCAATAATAGTAAGAGAGATAAAAGAGTAAAATGGAAAGTTAAAAATTTATTTCCATGAAAACGGGAGTATAATTGTATTCCTTAATATGTGTGTTTTAGTCAAAGTGAACAGTTAAATAGGAACAAAGGTAGTATGAGTTACTCCCTCCGGTCCTATTTATAAGAACATTTTAACTATTTCACACGAATTAAGGAAGTTGGTTAATTTAGTTGATTATACTCCCTCTCCGATCCGTCCCTATTTATAAGATCCCTTCTAGAAGAATTACGTGTCCCTTGTAATAAGACCCTTTGTAGATTTTTAGACAAATTAATTATTTTTTCCATGTTTGTCCTTCATTAATATTCAACTCTTTTTAATTCCCCATATATTGATGAATGTGAATAATTAATGAAGTTTTACAAACATGCTCAACTACACCATTGGAAAGCAGCTTTTGGAGTTTTTCACCATGTAACAATTAATATCTCTAAAATATAGTGACTTTTAAATAGGGGTATATTTGGAATGATATAATTTTTTTTTTAAATACCAATACATTAACCAACTTTTCTTAAACGGTGTGAAACGGTTAAGAGGGTCTTATAATAAGGGACGGAGGGAGTAATAAATTTGTCATGATTACCCTTGAATTTATTGAGACCCATTATCTTTCTCTTTCTACTTAACTACTTAATTGTATCACACTCTCTCTACTAATTAATTACCCACATATCTCCACTAATGGGGTATTTTTGTCAAACAATAATTAATGCATGAGATAATATGAAAAAGTTCTTTTAAAAAGGACTAAGACCCACCTTAAAAAATGTTCTTATAAATAGGGACGAGGGGAGTATATTTTATGTTTGATATATTTTAAAAGGAGAACAAATTAAAACATGACATATCATTTAAAGATTGAGTGGAACACTTTGGTTCTATAAAAAAAGTGGAACCAAAGATAACATAATACAACGTTTCATTATTATTCCCTTCGGTCCTATTTATAAGACAACATTTGAAGTTTTTTCATTGTCCTATTTATAAGATAAAGTGCACAAATCTAGAAGTATTTTTTTTTTCATATTTGCCTTTGTTGACCATTAAAGGTTTGAAGGTGACACAATTACCATGGTAATGGAATTTAATTTTAAATAGGGATAAACCTGTAATCTTATAGAATAATTTCTTGAAAATCAACGCATTAATTACTTTTCTTAAAGTGTGTGTTTTTGTCTGAATTGTCTTATAAATAGGACCGGGGAAAGTAATTTTTTATTGACAAAACTACCACAAACTCTCTTAACCTTCTTCCCAAAATTGTTATTCCCCATTTGTCATCTAATTAACATATTTTACCATCACCATTGTCGTCTAGCACCTTACATCGCCACCGCTAGCTATCGCCACCGCCGCCGCCACCACCGCAATTGCCACCGCTATCACCTTCACCACCATCACCTTTGTCGTCGCCGCTACCACCTAACATATTTTACCATCACCATTGTCGCTCGGCACTTTACACCATTGTCGTCGTTGCCACCATTGTCATCGCTGTCACCGTTGCCGCCACCATTGCAATTTCCATCGCCATCGCCATCAAAATCACCATCACCATCACCGCCATGCACCATCATCTCTGTCACCGCCGCCACTACCACCTAACATATTTTACCACCACCATTGTCGCTTGACACTCTACACCACCATCGTCATTAATTGTCGCCACCATTGCCGCCGTCATCGTCGTCACCATTGCTACTGTCGCAGGGCCGGCCCAAGGGCAAGGCTGCTAAAGCCCTTGCTTTAGGCTCCCAATTGTTTGTAACATCCTTCATACAAAAAATAAAAAATATTATTATAATTAGGCCTAGTTCATTGGTTTATAAATTGATTTTTCTCCTCAATGGTTGATGGTTCAATCCTTGCTAAATGAATTTTAACTTTTAAAGTCTCTTCATGTATTTAAAAAGGCCCCAAAATAAAAGTTTGCTTGAGCCCTCACTATAAATTGAACGATATTGGGCCGGCCCTGTACTGCCGCCGCCGCCACCCTACATCCGTTACTACCATCATCCAACACCCCATTAAATTTTTCAATACTTAATTAAATAATAAATAGGTTAAGGATATATATGTAATTGAAAACATATCATCATATTCTGTAGTTACGAAACACAACATATAAAAACATTCTTGGGAAAAATATGTTTTTTGTCCCTATAGTTTCGGTCAACTTTAATCTTCGTTTATGTATTTTAAATCATGTGTTTTTCGTCCCTAAACATTCTAAACCCCCAAACTGCATGTGGTCCATGCCGTTAGTGAGACATGTTGATTATCTGATGAGTGGGTTAACAAAAGTCACATATCAGCCCCAATAGTGAGTCTCTAATAACTGAATAATCTAATTATTAAAATAACTCTAATTGCTACATTAGGGTTATTTTAATAATTAAAAATTAATAATAAAAAAATATTACTTAGAAAATTCAGTTATTTGAGGCTCACTATTGAGGTTAACAAGTAACTTTTATTAACCAACTCACCCGATTAATAGATCTCATTTACGGCCAGGGACAACGGGTCGGGGGTTTGGAAAATTCAGGAACAAAAAACATAGGATTTAAAGTATAAGGACGAGACTAAAGTTGACCAAAACTATGGACACAAAACATATTTTTCCAAACATTTTTTGTCACATTACATTCTGTTCTGTTATATGTTCCGTTTTATTTTGTATCGTTCTATTCAACTACCAAATACTACCTTATTTCCTACATGCATGAAAAATTTATCTATTTTTATATAATTAATATATATATATATTAAAATGAATATATATTTTTAAATATAGTTTAATGTGTTAAAATATGAAATATATATTAGATTTAAAGTGAATAATTTAAATTTAATATGTAAATACTATAGTATAATTAATTTCTATTGGAGGTATAATATAACCCTTATATTAAAAGATATTTTTTTTTAGAATTTGAATAATTGATTCATAAAAATTAATTAACCAGTGATATTTTATATAATTTCAAAAGTATTATATCCTTTTATATAGTTTTAATTTTGAGATGCAAATCAATTATCATAAATATCATTCAAATTTTTAAATTTGAGTAACACATATTATTGATACCGATAAGAATTTGAATTTAAATTAATAAATTTGATATAGAAACTTAAATGTTATCATTATAAATGTTTAGATATCATAATATCGAGTTTTTAGTCATTGAGAAATTATTTGAGGGATTAATGTTAAAAAATATTTGCATGGATGATTTGTGAAAGACATACTCCAAGGAAAATAATGTGAGAAATAAAAAAAAAGTCACACATCATTTTCTAGTTGAGAAAATAGAGAGAGTTTCACTCTCCAAAATGAGATCTCTAATTTATTACAAAGAGAATTGATATTCTTAATTTTATAAAAAAATATTGTTTAATTTCCTATTATATCCTTTATATTACTCTTTCTATCCCCTTTACTTGTCATTTTAGGTAAACATTTTTTTGCTTTTTTTTTAGTAGGGAGGGGCAAAAAGCCTCAAGAAAGCTACACAAGCACTCTCCTAAAAAAAGAAACCCCACTTTACTTTAGTGTTTATTTTACTCATGAAAGAATTTAAATTTATTTTACTTTATTGTTTCATTATATTTTTCCTCTTATAATTTTTTTTAAAGAAATTTATCCAAACTGATGATCATAATGAATATATTTTTACGTTAAAATTATTTTATATTTCCTTTAAAATCGTGAATGTGATACCAACAATGACTATATTTTTACTTAAATTAAAAATTATTCCTTTGGGTGACGATTAATATCGTATAGCTAGGTAATGCCTAGCATCATAGTAGCATGGTGAAAGCGGAAAAATTTGCTATTTCCTATACATGATATTTATAGTGTTATTAGATAAATTAAAGTAGCATGGAATGTTTAAGTTTAGCAGAATATGGAAACGCAATTAGAGGAGTAGTTAATTTTCTTCGATCTGTTTTTGGTGTACATGACATGAACAGGAATAATTAGGTAAAAACTGTTTGGAAGATCAATCAATGCATTGTCACCCGCGGGAAAACAGGAGAAGAAGAAGAAGAAGCTAAATGTCACCTGATTTACTTGGCCTGCTGGCTGGCAACCATTTGATCAATTCATGCATGCTAGCTGCACCCAACAAATGTATGTTAGGCTTTAATTTTTGCTTTTGAAAATTATGGCAATTGGGGTATTTTTCACTGTAGAGTCTAACATATCATGTTTGCCTGCCCATGTGATTAAATGTATATTACTATTAGAGTTCCCTTTCTCTTTTTGGTTTGGCAGAATGTAGAAGAATCATATGCGACTATGATTTTGTATAAGGGGAATTGAAGAAGAATAAATTATGACTGAAGTATAACTTTTTTATCACACTTACTCAGCATGCATGCTTATGGCATAAAAGTTTACAACTTAATTAACATTTACCTTTTTTTTTAAAAAAAAAGCAGGGGTCAAATTGAACAAGGAAGTGGAACAACCAATTCTCAATTATTTTTAATTACACGTTGTAATATTCATTATCATATTGTAAGGTATGATGAAGTCAAATATTTTAAAAAACTAATATACAATAAAAAATTATCCCACTCTCTGAAATAATGACCCTATTTTATTATATATAATTAATAATTATAATGAGAGTGATCATTTTAAATTGGTGAAGTTCTTTGTAATTAGTAATTTATAAGGACATCGACCAAATCCCAGCCCTAGCTAGGCCATCTTAAATCCTCTAGCTTCAAGACAGTAAAAAAAACATTTACCCCTAAAAATTTGAAAGGGATCAACAACATGGATTTATAATCCACTATTGCAAATGAAGTACAAACATATTGTTAGAAATCTGTTTTGAGCAATAAATCTATTAGGATTACAATATTTAGTTTGAATTACCCATAGTTAGTTTTGGGAGGAAATATTACCATGGTTAGTTTTATTTTACATTTAGTCCTATAAATAGGGATCTCTTATATTTTCTTCATCATCTTTTCAATATGATAATATTTGACACTATACCAAATCTTATTTTTCTAAGACATATTCCATATGACGATGATTAAATTGGCAACAGAAAGTGTATTTTGAGTGAAAACAATGTCCATTTCATAAGTGACATTCATGTACATTTACATATACATATATGTATGCAATTGTCCTGGTCATGATATATCATATAATGATAGAAAAGAAGGGGGGAAAACAGTTCACAGTATAAGATATAAGCTGAAATTCTGCAAAAGTTCAACATCCCAATCCCAAAATCTACAAGAGGAAAGGAACCAAAGAAAAGGTCTCGTTTGATGTTTGTAATACATAACATGAAACATAATAATGTAAGATTGCACTAGACAGCATAAAATTAGCACTGCATGTATTTGCTCAGAGAGTTACAAGAGAAAGACCCTTCACACATTGTCACATTCACTCCTTTATTTTTTAACTACATCAACCAAATGCACAATACTAATCTAAACTGCGTTTTCTGCAATCTGACTTGTGGTCCTGCCTAAGCTAACTATATTCTAAAGCACCTTCTTGTCGTCCATGATGATGACTTCAAATCTGTTTCATATTCAAATTACAAATATTTGATCAATAGAAAAGGTTATAAAAGGTTTTTCATTTTGTTTTATTTGACTAAAGACACGGGTTAAATTAAAGTTCCAAAATTATAAAATTTTTATTGGATTATACAGCATTTAATTCTATATTAAATACAATCAATATCATAATTTTTAATAAACACTCAATACTGTACATATAGTTTCTTAACTCATGTCCATAAGACACTCTTTAAAATGACTCATGGTTGAATTATTGGAAGAAAAAGAAAATAATGGTGCATCCATCCGTCCAACAAACAGAACCCAACAAATCAGTTTCCTGATTCCAAGATGACATACCTTTCCTACTATTGTGTCTATTAAAAGAACAACTAGTATAAGAAATTTGAAAGCAATGCCTTTTTGAAGAGTACAGAGCAGCCAGGTTCACTAAAAAGATGAGGAACTATACGGTGGAGGCCCAGAAGAAGATACGTGGGGCCAGAAATCAAAGCTTTTACAAACTTTGAGGCAAGATTATGGCCCTGAATCTGATCCATTACATTAATTAATTAATCTAGACAAAGACACAAAAGGCTAGCAAGAGTAATGGTGGATCCAACCCATTTGAATCTGTTCCAATTCCAAATCACATAAATACATTATTGTCGTTTTATATTTATACTTCAAAGTCTACATGTTTTGCTTTGCTTTCCTTTCCTTTCCTTTCCCCCCATGCCACCATCTCCCCACTTTTCTCTGTCTAAACTAAACTGTGTGAAAAGTGGTACTTGGCAGCCACTGTGGGGAAATATTTTCCCCACTTTGGGTGTAGCTTTCTCTTCTTTTGGTACGTTTCCTACTACTGTGAATGATTACTGTATTAAAAGAGATTTGGGGGAAGATCCCACAGTGGATGTTTATTCCTTTGATCTGCATTGTTTAACAGAACAATGTGTTTAAAGCACATTCTTTTTTGACAGGACTTAATTAGAAAATGAGTAAATTAGCTGTATATATATTCCAAGCACGAACTCTTGCTCATAGATTTTTTTTAACGGGTTCGCTAACTAATGTCCTAAGGATATTGGTTAAGAAACTATATATAGTAGGTCTTTATTGAAAATCACAATATTGATTGCATGTATAATATTAAATGTTACAGAATCCAATAAAAAATTTTCAATTTTAATTCTTTAACCAGTACCTAGAGCACTCGTTAGCATTCTCCATTTGTAAATATAGATAATTGTATTCCTAGTTTGGGGAAAGTATGCATATTCTATGAACTACCACTACCAGCTATCAGCGAAAGGCTATGCCAATTAACAAAATTTAGCTCACACCAACCCTTAATCACTTTAGTTTTGTTTCTTTTTCATGATTCCTTCATTTCACATATCAAGCATCAATTAATTAGGAATCTTTTGACAAATGTGGAATGAATCAACCAATTTCGTCAATTAATCATTGATTGGAATTTGCTACACGTACATTTGATGCTTTTTGACGTCACTTAGTGCTGGGGAAGGGAAGGAATGTATGATTAGTGATTTAATTAGCAAGCTAGCTAATTTTATGTATGTACAAATTTTTATAGATATGTTTTTTAAATCTCTCGTCCATGTTAAATCAGAGATATTTTTCATTGAGATGTCAAGTCTCTCCAAACTGGTAATGATGTTGAAGCTATTTTGATGACAAAAAGAAGGGCCTGGGTCAGGGCCAGGGTCATCAATTGTTGCATAATGGAAATTGCCTACCTAGTATCAAATTCCATGGTGAAGAAAACGTTTTTGTTGGATTGCATTATTATGTATATTGTGCATTGATTCTAATCTTCTATCACATGGGTTGGTTTAGCCGTTTAAGGATAATGGGAAATGAACATAAAGAAATTCCTCCTATTGATATTTGATCATGTATAGCATTATTAGCATATATACTATATAGGATAGGATATGACTGATTGTGCTTTGTGACTCAGATCAGATATACGAGACTTGGGATATAGCTCAATGTATTGTACAAGATAAGATAGACTCTCTCTCATCAATAAAAATCACTAGAAGTGATTGTGATTAGTGAACTAATTTCACCAAGTTGCATCACACCACTTGGTACTTGGGAAATCAGAGAACGTATGGTTAATCCAAATTACAATTCAAGAAATGTGGACTTGATCTTAAATTAATAAACATTTAAATCATAGAATAGGAATGTGAATAGCATTAGGTGGCCTAATAATTTTTCCTTCTATCAAAAAGGCCAATGGATTGGAGTGCCATTTGGCACTTAATTTGAGAAACAATTTACCATCAGAATTACTTAGAAGATTCAATAAAAGACAACATCCCAAGATGGACAAGTGATTGATGGATGGATTCCCCATGGCATGTGTCTTGTTACTTGCGTTTAGCAACTATCCATCTTATTCATCCAGTCACATGTGGTTGGAAGAATATGGTAAAGTGGAATTGGGTGGTAGAGGCATGGTTGGGAGTACTCTATATACATAGCACTAGAATACAAAACCATGTATTTGGATCTTTTCATCTAATGCTATGGCCTAAGGTTTAAGGTCTTATACTGTTAAAGTATAAAAGAAAATTAAAACACCAATAAAAATGAAGAGAAAATAATAGGTGAAGGAAACACAGACAAATGGAAGGCTTCAAACAAACTATTGATTCCTTTAAGTCATTTCTATTTGACAATGTGCCCAATATTATTAGTGGGGTCTTCAAACAAACTAGTGTAGGTGCTTGTAGCCCCTTCATACAGCAACTGAGTGGCACATACGGCTATTATTTAGTAGACTTGAAATTGAAACACTGCATGTGGACATAGCCTTTTGTCATCACTACATTTTGTTAGCAAAAATTGAAAGACAAAAAGAAAACTATTTTTTTTGGGGTAGAAAGAGAACACGTTGATATCATTATAAGCATCAATACTCTCATCTCATCAGATGATGTTATGTGGAGTGCACACTATGTAATGTAACATTATCATGGGTGCACTATCAAGTATCAATATGGGTTTGCCCACCAGTCCTCAAATTGAGGAAAAAGGTCAGAAACAAAACAATTAGTACTAGAAACAGAAAGTGGAACTGATTTAACAAAAAGTTCAGGGTGTCAATTATTAGAGAGGGGAAAAGATTACTCCTTCATGATTTTGATGGGTTATTGCTCTATCAACATGCTTGTTTGCGCTAAAGAGCTATTTATGCTCTGTAACGTGAAAGACTGGTTAAACTTTTACAGTCCATGCAACTCATCATCACTTTACCTACACCCCCCTCTCTTTTCATGATTAAAAAATTGAAGTTGAAACATGAATTACAAAGTGATTAATTAATTGGTTAGAGCTTTATCAGAGTGATTTGCATATATTGGCCCCCCTTTGCTGCTAGTAAGTGCTCATTGCTGATATTTATTTACTTAATAAGTCCAATACTACAAGCAAGGAATTCACCATAAGGGTCCACTTGGTTGAGGCCAGTAATTTCATAATCTTGGAAGAAGGCATAATTTTAGAATAGTGATTAAGGGTAGTAATGATGATGATTCAAATTCCATGTCCAATTTTAACCAACTTACATCGCAAAAATTAATAATTATGTTTCATAAAAAAAATTACTTTTACTCAAGAGTCAATGATTTTGCAGGATTAACTCCTCCCTCACAAGCATAGTCTGAATTTACACACCATTACAGGGCAGCGTCCTTATAATCTATGACGTTATGTGTGGACAGGGGAAAAAACTCGAATTTTATGAGTAAATTTATGGTTTCCACCCAATGGAAAGAGATTGTATTTCAAAATGAATAAAGAATGACAGAGATTGCCTAAAGACTAGTATAGAATGGTAAGAAAAGAAAGAAGAAATTACGTTGTTGTTGTTAATCACTTTTGGATTGATTTTAAATTTTGAATTGCTAATTGGATGAATTGTGCAGCATCCAAATAGTTAATCAACACTCAAATAAGATACTTACACAAATTATGAAGCATATGCATATATATAATTTTTCTTTTGTTTTTTGTGACCCAAAATTATCCCTCCACTCAGTAGGCGATAGTGATCAAGTGTTGAAAGTCAGTCCCCTTCTCAATAATATTTTCTCCACACACATATGCATAAATTTAGGGGTCGAATCTAGAACCACTTATTTGAGACAATCAAACCCTTTTCACTTGAACTAATATATTTAATCATATAATTTAGTTATTAAAAAAGAATTATAAAAAGAATAATTCTAAATCCTCAAACCCCATTGATTTTAATAATCCTCCTATTTACTAAATGTGATAAGTATTGAATATTTTTATGTTTTCAAGATAATTTCTTTATTTAATATTTTCTTCAATTAATAATTAAGTAGGAGGATTAAGTATAGGATGTGTAGGATATATAACATTAATTGTTTATAAATAAAATCAAAACAATTAAAGTGGCTAATATGGAAATATATGAATTGTGTGTAAATTTGGTTCAAAACTCTTTATATTCGCAAGTTACATTAGATTTTAACTAATCTAAATTGAGATAAGTAGACTCACCTGAAGAGGCAAAACTTTTTTAATTCCCACTTTTTTTTCGCAAAATCATCATCCATCATACTACAATCAATAGCTATACGAGTTTTTACTATAGAATATAGGTTTGTAGATGAGGTCGTTGAGTCCATTATAAAAAGTTATAATATGTCAAAATAAGGAGAGTCATCTTATCTTAACCTGATGAAAGTTGTTTTAAAATAGTGTTATATTTTATAACTTTTATTGGCACATATAATTTTGAAATGACAAATGGCCCTTAAATAAAATCCGAGTTCGTTTATAAATTGCTTTAATTTACAATAAATTCTTAATCATCTTCTAACTACTATCAGTATAGCCTTGTCTCTAGTGTGGCATGTGTCTATCCAACAAGAGAAAGCATCTTCAGGTTCTTGAAATTAAATGGTTTAAAGTAAGGGGTAGCTAAATAGCACGCACGACAAATAAATCTATAACTTGAAAAAGGTCTAAACGACCTTATACCAAGAGAATCATTTACTAATTGGAATATTGGATAGTGGCATTTACGACACAAGTTGACATTGACAAGCAACAATGACCCCACTGGATTCTAGTGGGACTAGTTTTAATTTGCGTTAAGAAAAAATTGTGTAAATAAAATCATTTATTACGATGGACACACGTTATAAAACTATTAACAGCTCATGCCCAATTTTTTTTATAGGTTAATTAGTTAGAAGGGTCCTATTAATGAGTGTCTTAAGGGCATTGGTTAAGGATCCAAAAATAGAAATGTTTTATTGGATTGTGTAGCATATTTCAATGCTACACAATCCAATAAAACATTTCTATTTTTGGATCCTTAACAAGTGCCCTTAGGACATTCATTGGCATTTTCCTAATTAGAATTATCAATATTTATGTCCTCTTTGTTTGGAAATTTTATGTGAGTTTATTGTACGGATTATTCAGTACGACACTTTTAATAATTAAAGCAATAATTCTAACAATTAAGCGTTCTTTTTATAAAAGTTAAAATGTAATGAAGGGCCATATAAACGTTGGATAATGTTACAAATAAATTATGAAAAATGATTTTTTTTGTTAATAAAACTGATGAAAACATTAAGATATCGCAGTAAATTTGTGTCATGTCCTGTACAGTACATGGAATGTGCGAGGGGAAAATTGATATTTGAAATTGGTCGAAGATAATGATGTTAAAAGGAGGCTTGTAGAGAAAGAATCAGTAGCAGAAGCTAGCGGTCAGGAACATGAGGAACAAGGCCAACTGTGCTGATATTGAGGGTTCGTCACCCATATCTGGCTAATGGCCCAACAAACTCAGAAATCATATGACAGGTGCAATGCACAACTTATCCAAAATTTGTCGGTATGTATTCCATTTCCATGGTACTTTCTGTTTCTGAGGGTAAACCAAACCAAGTGAACAAGTTATTATACATGATGATAAGCTTGCTCAGACGTGTATATGGGAATGGGACACACACACATTCAGAAATGAATAGAATATCTTCGCTAGTTCTATGCTAACATTAAAATTTGGACTGGCTACCAGCAACAAGCACAGGGTGTTTAAAGCCAAACGTGATTGGTGGGCCTAACAGGCACAGCTTTGAAAGGAGTTGGACAAAGCCTGTAAGCAACAAGGCCCAACATATGAGCCCAATGACTTTTTTCTCTTAACCTTAGGCCTGTGGTTTTTAGATTTCAAATTGTGGATTCTTAAACAGAATTCGTCTTTTGGCAAAAAAATTCGTCTCTCGTCCAAAAAACAATAGAATTCATCAGTAGACAAAAAAATAAATAGAATTCATCCAAAAAAAATTGTTTGGTATTTTTTTAATTTTTTTCTCTTGTGTGAAAGTAAAAGTAATATTTTCTCAAGAAAGAAATAGAATATCTTTATCCTATGCATCAAATCTTTGTTTTTCTCACTGGCTTTCTAAACAAAAAGCTATCAAATCAATATAAAAAACTGCTAACCAAGAGAAAATGCATTGTCAATTAAAAAAGAGAGCAGGGGAACAAGAAATGGTAATAGAAGATTTCATTCTGCTAAAAGATTCATGCATCTTTGTCTTCCTCTATTTCAAAGAGGGACGATACTACACAACACGAGTAAATGGTAAGCTTCAACAGTTGTAATTGATATAACTTATCTCTGAAGCAAGTTAACGGATATGTTCACACAGATTACGGAAATTGCGAAAAGATACAGAGGCTAACAAAAAAAAAACCAACGAACCATATCCTTACGAAATGAACCTATTATTGAGCCGTTAATAATTTAAAAGAAGACAACGCAAACTACTTGTTGGTATAATTAACATAGTTAAAATAGTAATTATTTTTCCTAAGAAATGGTAACTGACGTGTAACTTTCGGCAGTGTACACTCACGCTGATAAGAGGATCCCATGAATAAGCTCTTTTATCTCACTTTCTTCCACGAGCATTTGGATGCATATCAGTAAGTTACGTTTTTAAAAGTTAAAAAAAAAATATTAATAGAAGAGCCACCTCTCCTACAACCTTTCTTCTAACTAACTGTTCTTTCAGGAATATAGAGAAAGCTGCCTTATCAAGTTTTTAAGTTTGTGTTTCTTGCAAGTAATGACAAACCTCCCTTCGCTTCCTCCCTTTCCTCTCTTTGGTGTCACTCAAATTTTGCTAACTTATATAGATCTACCATTTAGAACAAACCTAAGACAAAGGTGATCAAAACAGAAGATGGACATCAAAATAGAAACAGATGATTCTCAGAATCATGATGAACAAAAGCTCCCACTCCTGCGAAATACAGAGGTGCCTGAAGCAGAAAGGAACCTGATTCAGAAAGCCATTAGCCAAACATTTCAAAGCACAGCACATTTGGCCAACCTTTTACCTACTGGCACAGTCCTTGCTTTCCAACTTCTTTCCCCAATCTTCACAAACATTGGCAACTGTGACCCAGCCAGCAAGTTCATGACTGCTGCACTTGTAGCTATCTGTGGTGGCTCATGCTTCTTGTTATGCTTTACTGATAGCTTCAGAGACAACAAGGGGAACATCTGTTATGGGTTTGCCACCTTCAGGGGCTTGTGGGTCATTGATGGATCAATCACCCTTCCACCTCAACTTGCTGCAAAATATCGCTTACGGTTTATAGATTTCATGCATGCAGTGATGTCAATTTTGGTATTTGCAGCAATTGCATTATTTGATCAGAATGTGGTAAACTGCTTTTTTCCAGAACCATCAAATGAGACACAGGAAATCCTCACAGCATTGCCAGTGGGCATTGGCGTTTTCTGCAGCATGCTCTTCGTTGTATTTCCTACACAGAGACATGGAATTGGCTTCCCCCTTTCAACAAATTAATACTTGAGATCTTTTTATTGTACATATTTGTAACCGGTTTCAATAATTTAATTGATTAATGAATTATCGTGCTGGGAACAAATTATATATAGATTCAATCAAAATTCACTATTTATATTGTATATTATTCAAATTTAAGTCTTTTTTTTCAATACTTTGGTTTAATTTAATGTATTTAAACCTGGACTAAAACTAGCATTGGAAAAATTTCTCTACTAATCCATTGTTATAACTTCTAAGCTATCTTGACCATGCATGCAATATTTTTAGCAAGGTTTTCTTTTTATGGGGAATTGATTGCTTGACTAACACTTCAAATTGAATATCACCAGACAACTTGTCTTGTTTATAGTCTTAAATCCTATAACGAGGGACCACTGCTTGATTAAAATATAGAAGTAGACTAGGTTTTGTCTAAAGTGATGCTACATAACCAGATAAATTTGACAGAAATCAGCCAGAATTGTCAATATTCAAGAGTAGTTGTTAGGTAAGTTAAAGTGGTAAAGACCACTCATATCCACGTGCCAATAATAATGCCATTGCCAACTCATTTTGGTTAAATGGCTATGCATTTACCTGTTGTCTAGCATAAGTGCATATCAAAGTAATAGGGCCAGGGAATATTTGTTGCTACAGAAACCAAGAAGCTACAAAACCAGTTAACTTTTTATCAGGGAAAAAATGGTTAACCCATCAGCGTTCATCACTGTGGGGATCAGCTTCTATTTTTCAATATGGATTCACCTGCACGCTCTTTGTTGGCAGGCATCAAAAGAGAAAGAAAATATGTACATGTGACAGATCGTGTATGTGCATCAAATCCACAAAAATAAATATCCAGGCCTCTTTTCCTTTCGTGATGTAAAGCTCCTGGTGATTTAATTCTTACTATAAAGCTATATCCAAACCTAGCATATTTTACTTAGTTGAATCAATTAAAGGCACAGTTTCCAATCCTTTTCCCATAACTAATTCATCCTAGCCAGGTCCAACTTTCATGCACATTCTGCAAGCTCATTCGTAAGCCCCTTTGCAAGAGATGATAGATTCAGGATAAGGAACATCAAAGGAACAATCACAAGCTTATACATGTTTCTAGCAGAGTTTATTTATCCTCAAAAGAAAATTTCAACATTAACTAGCCATGATCCACCGACACAACCAGACAGAGAATGTGTCAAAACTCAAAAGTATCTATTTACCAAATATTTACTCAGCAGTCAGCATTAGTAATATACATATTTACCTGATCAAGCAAGAACTTTGAACTTCTCCATTTTTGTTGCTTCAGATAAAACAGAACATCAGAACCCAGCTAAAAATATCATGTGAATCCACCATCAAACAAAACAAGAATAAATAAAATCCCTCAGGATTCAGGTCATATAAATATCAATCAGAAAATTAAGAATTCCAACTAAAATGTTAACACTTGAACTATGAAAAGACTGAAAAAACTTAAACTTTTGCCAAATTACTGCAACTGACTAAGCAACAAGTTTTCTAGGAATTGGCAAAAATAACTTCACCCAAATGTGATGGGTCTGATCAAAACAAATGATTTTGCAGTTACCTGAGTTTACCTTTCCCAGAAGGCCAGAACCCTAGAAAATCTTTTCCAACAAACATTTGCCTCATTAAACAAAAATGGTTGGGGAGAACCAAGCAATGTCCACAAAAGAAGCTAGAGTGTGATTTGTTAAGAAATATATAGTCATCCCGTAAGGTAAGTCCTGCATGCAGCAAACCTACTTCCTCAATTTGAAGCTTTGGTCATTGATCATGGAGGCATTGATCATCAAAGAACAACCATCTAATATGAAAAAGTAAGATCATGAATTGAAAAGGCTGGATATGTTCAGTCACTGGGAAAAAGAACAGAAGAAAATGTTAGTTTGGGTCTTTGATAAATTACCTGTCAATATTGTATAAAGCTTAAGATAGAATTATCTTTTTAAGAAAAATAATTTTTCTTCAAATCCATCACCTATCAATCTAATGATTTATACAAGAACTTTTAATTGTATGAAATTCCGAAAATAAAAATGACTGATAGAATTTAATTATTTTACTTGTGTAGTTGTGTTATTCCAAACACTTAAATTTGAAAACCTATAATTCAGTGGAACTCAATTCCTAATTCCAAGGGGTTTTTAAGATAACATAATTGCCTGGAAATATTACTTTTCCTAGGATATCCCATAATCTCTTCTTTTTGTGTTCTATAATAGTGGAGTCACATGATGATCAAACAGATTTACTTATCATAAATGACAAACATGTCACTAAAGGGCTTGGTACAAATTTCTTTTTATCTTCTTTTTGTGTTCTACAATAGTTGAGGGTGGCGGTGACTCCAGGATTTAAACCTCTAACATTGCAGGCAAAATTTGCTTGGGGTCATAGTTCACTTCTACTACAACCAACCATTCTTAGGTGACTTAGTACAAATTTAACAAAATAATAGATTAATAAGCATGCTTTCTTCCCATAACACGTTTTTGATTGGTGACTAAGTAACAACCTTTTACAAAAGAAAAACCAAGGTGGACCATGTGGTGCCAAAGGTTTTAGTAAGAATGCAACACATATCTATGGACCCACAAACTTCAACTTTCAGCTTCAACAAACTTCTGCTTCAGCTCAGCCAGCAATATCTCAGTGGCTTCTCTCACTTTTTTCCGATCCCAAAGTCCATCCATTACTACATTCCATATACCCTCATCTGGTATGCAGCCATCTAGTACCATCTCTTCAAGAATCCGAGCAGCTTTGTGCAGGTCTCCTCTCTTGCAAAAACATTTGATTAAACAATCAAAAGTGCCGATTTCAATAGAGATACCCCTAGTACGCATGCTAAGATACAACTGAAATGCGCGGGATGGATCAATATTATTACAAAGACCATGGACTACCATGTTATGCATTTTAACATGAAGGCTCCAAGTTGCCCGATTTGGTGAGATACCGCCAAGCACCATCTCATCAATAAAGTTTGCAGCTTCTTTATAGCTACATGCAGCACAGAGGCCACTGATGATTTTCCCATACAGCCCTGCATTTGGTTTCAAGCCTTGAAGCCTCATCCTGTCAAGAATCTCCACAGCTTCACTAAGCTTTCCTTCTTTACACAATCCATTGATTAAAGTATTATAAGTGACCATGTTAGGCAAATGATGTTTCATAACCATCATTTCTAACAACTCCATTGCCTGTGATGAATGGCCACTTTTACATAAACCATCCATTAAAGAACTATAAGTAAAAACATTTGGCTCAATGCCATTTCTTTTCATCTCTTCAAGCAATCTTATAGCTTCATCCATATTATTAGACTGACACATGCCATGTATCAAACTAGTATAGGTAACAACAGAAGGTAAAAAACCTTTCTCCTCCATCTCTTCGAACAGTTCCTTTGCCTGACTGATTTGTCCAAGTCTGCACAACCCATTAATCAATGTACCATATGTATATGAATCAGGCTGGCATCCACGATTGGGCATCTCATGAAATATCCGTAAAGCAGCATCAATAGTTTCCTTGTTTTTGCAGAGGGCCTTGATCAAAATATTGAGGGAAACAACACTAGGTGGAATGCCCATTTCTCTCATCTCCCTGTAAAAACCAATAGCCCTTTTTACATGGTTTTCCTCCACAAGGATATCAAATATTGTGAGGTAAGATTTTTGAGTGGGTTTTAGCTGAAAGAATTCCATCTTGTGGAAAACCCTGATGGCATCAAGTGGTCTATGCACACGTCCATAACCCCTGCATATAGCTAAAAATATGTCCTCTGTAACCTTGCAATTTTCTTGTTTCATTCTCTCCAGCATTCCTTCTGCTGACCTAAACTGGTTCACAGCGACTAACTTAGAGATCATGAGACCAAAAGTTGTGTGATCATGACGAAACCCATTACTATACTCGGCTGTTGCCAAATCAAAGATATGGACAGCTTTGTGTGTGTCCTTTTCTGCTTGTATTAGCTTCTCAACTAGGGAATTTGTAATTTGCTTTGGCCACGTAAACAAAATTTTAGTGCCCATAACCCCAATTGATAATGCTTAAAAGTGGTAGATTCTGGAAACTTGTAATAATACTACTTAGTTCCTCACAACGAGCATCTCCATCCAATAGCAGCACACATTAAATCCACGCCCACTGGAAGCTGGTACAACAGCCAACGTTGATCAAATATTCCAGTTTGCTTTACTTTGACGCATTTCATCAAAAAGGTTTCAGGCTAAATGAAGCTGCTGATGCTGAACAATGAAGCATTAACCTTCCGAGAGCTGTCCTGTGTTAACTAAAACTGAATTGAATCTGATTCCACAATTTAATGGAAATATAGCAAGAGCTTCGATTCCAAAAATCAATAAGGAAAGTATGAAACCATGTTACCTCGATTTTAGGGAGTGAAATGCCGTCATCGTATTTTGTAACGTGGTGGTGAAATAGGTGCGATAATTACAATGGTTATTTGAATCGAAGGAGGTAGCTAAGAACGCATCATCCATGGCAACAAACCTGCAACCACTCCTGTTCCTGCTGTTTCGTTTTCTCTACTGTTAACTGCACTTTTTTTTCTTAGTCAATTACTGTTTCTGCTCATGATGACAATTTTTTTCGCCCAATGTTGCATTTTTTCTTGTGGAAGTAGAAGTGTAGAAGTAGAACAGATAATAGACCTAGCCCTAAGCCCAGTAGAACAAGGCCTAGACGGAAAACAAAACCCAAACTACAGAACAATACAGTGGTTTGGACCAGGAAAAAAAAACAAGAACAATTGCTTACATTGTTTTGGTGTTTTTTTTTTGTGGAGCTCTCTTAATTTGGGATATCCTTAATGTATTTCTTTTGAGTTGTGTTTAAATTTTTGTACGGAATAGAGTACCATTTACTCATTTATATTCAATTTTAGCTTATAAAAAACAGATACAGAGATATTGAATTCATGGGTTAAATATATTTTTAATTTCTCAAAATATTGAGAAATTTAGTTTTAGTCTCTAATTTATTTTTTCAATTATATATATTTTGGATCATCTTTTCCTATATTTTAGATTTTTAACAATAGAAATAAATGTTTAAACTCAGCCAAAGACACAAGGGATGTAAAGAAAATGCGTGTGACCAAAATATTTCTCATATCAAAATCAAAATTCAAAACCACCACCTAATTCAGGAATAAAATTGATCTTCAATTATATATGTATAAGCAGTAATCCCTCCTGTCCTAGTCCTATTTATAAGAACTTTTTTAAGGTGAGTGTCGGTACTTTTTATAAGAACTTTCTCAGATGCATTAGTTATTCTCTGACAAAAATACCTCATTAGTGGAGGTAGGTGAGTAATTAATTAATAAAGAGAGTATAACACAAATGGGTAATTAATTAGAAAGAGAAAGATAATGGGTCTCAATAAATTCAAAAATAGTTTAGGAAATATGATACACATTCATGATACATTTATTAAAATCAACTAAATTAACCACTTTTCTTAATTCGTATGTGAAGTAGTTAAAAAGTTCTTACAAATAAGACCTGGTACCGAGTCCGAGTCCGGAGTAGTAATTGAGAAACGAACCTGATTCTAAAATAAGTTGAAAACGGACGAAAATAGATTCAGCAATTTAGCGTGAACCATCACCGGCTCCTCCCCTTCCTTATTCCGACGCGACGAAAACAGCGGAACGCCACCGATGTTGTCCAACGGCACCAAGTTTCTCCAATTCGGAACCTAAACAGCGGAATACCACCATTTTTTTCGCATAGAGACGGAAAGGATGACGGAAGCGGCGTCGCTCGCACGGAGAAGGAGAGCAGTGTCACTCGCATGGAGGCTGAGAGCAGCGTCGCTCGCGCAGGCGGAGGAGTCGATCGCACGGACGCGGACAGCAGGCAAAGAAGAGCGGACAGAAGGCGGATTGTTGAGTTTGCTCTTTTGATTTTGGTTTCCAAATCCACAAATTCTGAATTCCCTCTTCCTTGTGTTTTCCCTTCTCAAATTGTTGTGTAACTCATAAACAATGGTGTGATAACCCCTTCTGTTTTTTTTTTTTTGTTAATTTTTAAGCGCGTGGTTGGATTGGCGTTTGGAAACTTGAGTTTAGGTGAACGTGATTTGAAGGGAACTTGAGTTTATATAAACGTGATTTCTTGTTTAGATAGTTTGTTGCAAACGTGAGTTTAAGAAAGTGAATGTTGTTTGGTTTAGATTTTATAAATCATGTTTGCAGGTATAATTACTAAAAAGGACATGTCTTTATTTGTTATATAGATATAGATTTCATGGGTGGAGAGGGTAAAAAAATGAAACAGAAAAATTGTGCCACCAAACTCAAGTTTATGTTAACGCAGAAGCTACAAATTTTTGCTTCTACATAAACTCAAGTTTAGCTCCAAATTCTTGCTTCTACAAATTCTTGCTTCTACATAATTGATGCCAATCTCCCGAACTCAAGTTTGACTGCTCTAAACTCAAGTTCAAAGGTTCCAAACGCAGAACCAAACACACCCTAAGTCTCCTTGGTTAATTGTGTTTTCTTTTTTTCAAATATATAATACAAAAAATTGGATTTTTTAAAAATTGATTTTTAATATTTTAAAAAATTATTATAATTGTTATTTTTTAATTCAGTTTTAATTTTCAATATGAAATTATTATGCTGTTATAATATTTATTAATTCTAATTTTATTAATTATATTTATAGCTATTTTTTTGTGTTAACTACATATATTTCCTATTATCAGGCCAATCATGTTTGAGACTTAGTTACATTTAAGGTTCCTCACCCTTCCCTAATAAAGATCTAACTCGGAAGTTTTTCGCTCAATCTCAATCTGCGTTGCTAACTGATCCGCAATTATTTAGTATTTATAACTATTCATAAAAATTACATATGATTATAAACTAAATTGAATAAGATATATTCAAAAAGAGAAATGCTAGGAACACACTCTTTTGAACACTCTCTCTAACACACTCCGGGCCCGTTTAGTGCACATGATAGGATATAGGATAAGAGAGTTGGATAGTGACATGATAGGATAAGAGCAGGATAAGCTCTTATCTTATCCTATGTTTGATGTACACCATGATAAGAAGACATATATGATTATTTTATCATATCCTACGTTTGAGATGAACAGATTATGGTATGATAGGATATAAAGAATATTATAATGACAAAATTACCCTTATTACAAATGTAATTTTTTTTTTGCTTTTCAGCAAGCACACATAAATAAAAATTTACTTTTTATTAGAAAATATTTAAATTTGTTTTACAGAAAAAATTGTTAAAAAATTAAAATTAATATCAAAATTAGCACCAAAAATTGTTATTTTAGAGAGAGAGGAAAGAAAGAGAGAGAGAAAGAGAGAAGAGAGAGAGGATCAGAGAGAGAGGGGGAGGAGAGAGAAAGAGTGGGGATAGAGGAAAGAGAGTAGAGCTGTCAATTCGGGCTATCCTGTCCGGCCCGGCTTGATGCGGGTAGTGGGCTTTATCGGGCTGGGCTAAAAGGCCCGGAAGTTATTCGGGCTTCTAAAATATGTGCTCGAGCCCTACCCTTTGCGGGTAGTCCGGTTTTTTGGCGGGTTTATGCGGCTAGCAGGCTTTATTGGGCTGGGCTAAAAAGCTCGGGAGTTATTCGGGCTTCTAAAATAGGTGTCCAAGCCCCATATTTTTGCGGATTTTTGTAGTTCAGGCCCGGTCATGCTAGCCCATTTTGCCGACTCTAGAGGAGAGATAGGAGAGAGAGGGAGGAGAGAGAAAGAGGGGGAGAGAGGAAAGAGAGAGGAGAGATGAGAAAGAGAGGGAAGAGAGAGGAAAGAGATAGGAGAGAGAGGGGGAGAGGGAAAGAGAGAGGAGAGAGAAAGAGGGGGAGAGATGAGAGAGAAAGAGAGGATAAATGAGGAAGAAATTTTTTTATCTTATCCTATCCTATCACTCCCTAACCCAGCTCCCCCCTCAGGATAAGAATTACACTAGAAGGATATGATAGGATAAGCAACATGATAAAGTTATCTTGTCATATTGGTGCAACAAACACATGATAAGTGATAGGATAGGATAAAGTTATCATATCCTGTCACTTATCTTGTGCACCAAACGGGGCCTCCATGTGATTGGTTAAAATCCACATGGGTCCCACCACTTGGGAGTGGGACCCACGGATTTGGTGGGACCCATGTGAATTTTAACCAATCACATAGAGTGTGTCTGAGAGAGTGTTCAAAATAGTGTATTGCTAGCACTCCTCATTTAAAAAAACAACTAAAAACTAAATCAATCAAATTCAATCAATTAAGCTAAATTAGCTTTTTTACTAAAGAGCTAAATTAGGTTATAATAATATAAATTATTTTATTTAATTGACTTAATTGAATAGAAGGTTACGTGCGTAAATAATTTAATAATCACCTACTTAAAAAGGAATTATCAAAAATAATTTATGTCAGGAGTTGATTTTCAAAAAGATATCTCAGAAGAGAGAATTTTATAGGTACATAATAAAATTATTTTAAAATTAAAAAAGGTGAATTAGAGATGGAATAATTTTATTTCTAAACTATCAAAGATATATTCCCTGAGACCCTTTTTATAAGACATTTTACAAGTTTTTGTGATATTTTTTATAAGGCACTTTACAGTTTCAAGACAACATTTATTACCATTTTCCTTATTTATTCTTATTAACTTTAATCCCTTTCCAATTATCAAATAGTAGTGGAGTTGGTTAATGATATTAAATAAGGGTAAAACTATAAAGTTAAACTATTTTTAAAAATTTCAATAAAATTAACTCACTTTAACAACTTTTATTGGTATGTGTAATTCAGTTAAATGTGTCTTATAAAAACTAAAAAGGACTAGAGGGAGCAGTATTTGTCAATTCAAAGTTAGAGATGAAATTGATGAATCACAAATTCCGTCTCTAAATTCTCTCTCTTACGATTAAAATTATTATTTTATAATGTAGAGACGGAATTTAACAGACAGGGAAAAATACCGTCTCCAAAATGGTTTAAAGTATCCAATTGAGACAGAAAATTTCGTCTCTAAATTCCGTTTTAAATAACAAAACAGTTATTCCATCCCAATTAGGTATAATCCGTCTTTATTTCCATCTTTGTTCCGTCTCAGTTAGAGACGAAATTTTTTCTGTCTCTAATTTCCGTCGTTAATTTAAATTTTTCTCGTAACTAAGTGATGGTATATCAATATTTCTTATATGTGTTTTCTATGAGAGAAATTTTATAGCAACAATTTTATGTGAAAATAATATGACTTTTTTGGGAAATATACTACAGAATAAGACTTTCATGAACAAACAAATTGTGAGAGATTTATTATGAAATTTTATCCAGGAAAAGTCATGGTGAAGTTGTGGAAGTGACTTAACATAATACAATGAACAAATAGGACTAAAAACACGTGATTTTAAAAAATAGAGGACTAAAACCAATAAAAAATAAATGAGGAACCAAAACCAAATTTCTCTATATTTTGAGGGACCAAAAACGTATTTAACCCTAAATTTATATAATAAAGTTATACATCAACTCATACAACATGTTTTTTTATATTTATTTATCTTATCACTCATCACATTTCATATTTCTTTCTCTCATAATTTTAAAAAAAATGTTGTACATGATGATTGTACAATTATATTTTTCTCATTTAATTCACCCAAAGCCATAAAAATAGTATGGCTGGATTGCCAACTTATCCCAACTCAGCCAATGCATCTTTTTCCGTCATCATCACCTCTCTCATAGACTTTGTTGATCAATCCCCCTATTTAGGAGCATAGATATGTTGGAAGTCTAAAACATCTCATAACATATGATAGGGATTACTTAAAAAACAAAATTCATTGACATCACCTAGTCAACCGTTGATAAAACTCATTCCTTCCACCCTTTAAGTGTTTGTTTGGTTTATATTGTCAACAATGCATAGTCAATTCCACATAAATAATTTTAAATCACTTTTATCCAATGTGTTTCATAAATCATGCATCATCCATTTTCATCCATTAATTCTAAAATTATTTATACTTAAATTAAACCAAACAAACACTAAGCCTTTTACCAAACTCTATCTCAAATAAAACTAAATAGTTTGGATTTTGACCTTCAATCATGGTTGCAAGCACTTTTCATGACTTTCAATTTCCTCGATCCCGAAAGCTTTTGAAGCTCATTAATTTTGGTACTTTGCATGTTTTAGATACATGGAAGCTCTAATTTCTCTTGAGTTGAATGACTGTTCCATCAGCCAACTTAAAGGATTTCAAAATAAAGTTAATCCTTCGGGCCTCCTGTTAAGTCAATCTTACAAAAATGATGTTATCATTTTCAAAGAAAAAAATAGAGATGTATAATTAGTGCTTTGATGCAATTTTAACACCATGTAAAGTTTTGTCTTGAATAGATTTAATAGTCGCTATAGGCGCACAATACCTTAGCACAAAGAATGACCATATATATGGTGATAAATAATATTTTTGGTTTTATCATTTATCAGATAAAAAATTATGACAATGTTGTCTATTTATCGCCATATAAGTGGATACAATAGTGACACGCTTTATAATTAAGTTAACCCATCTATGTGGAAATCCCATATGACACACCTTTGTCCACCCTCTTCATGAGCTGTAGGTAAGGGTGGAAACAGACCAGGGCAGGTCAGGCCTTGGCAGGCCTGACTCCTAATTCTTAAGTCTGGGCCTGGGCCTGGGCCTGTTACCTGTTACAGGCCTTTTTGTAAGGCCTGGTCTGACCTGCGAAAAAGCATGGCCTGACTTGTAAGCCTGTTTAGAAGCCTTTTTTATAACAAAACCTACAAACAGGCCAATAGGCCTATAAGCCTATGCAGGCCAGTAGGCCTTTTAAGCAGAATTTTTATATAATTACTTTAATATATTCTAATTTTTTACTATATTTATAGTTATTTATAAAATTAATTTAATATATTATATATTATTATACTAAACAGGCCGGCATGTTAAGCCTAATAGGCTTTTTCATAGGCCTGAAGCCTGACCTATTTAACTAAACAGACCTTTTAACAAGTCTTAGCCTGTCCTTTTTAATAAACGAGTCAGGCCAGGCCGCCTGGCCTATTCCCACCCCTAGCTGTAGGCATACCTAATTTCATATCCTTAAACTCCTTTTGACCTTTTGTTCTCATCCACATACAGTAAAAACACTCAAATGTTATCAAAATAGTATCAATAATGACCCTGTCAGGAATAAAAGCACTATGTGTTTTAGAAACAATATCTAGTAAAATGCACTTGAGTTTATTTGAAATAGATCGATTTAATGAAAGTCTAACCAACACATTACAAATACTTATAGGCCTAAGCTCACTTGCATGTATGGGCATCTTAATCTTTAAGATGAAGACATTGAGGGTTTGGTCGACTAAACCCAAAAAAGTATCCATGTTAAGGATTTTAAGAACAAGGTTAGTGACCTCTCTTTCCACACCTATCCAATATATTTAATAAAATAGGGTTGGAGGGTCCATCAACACCCAATGGTTTTGTAGGATGAATTTGTTTGATGGGCCATGAAATATGATCCATAAAATCTTTTTAAAAAACGCGGTCACTTGTCAACCCGTTAGAGTCTTCCACCTCAACGACAACTTGTCTCACATCACTAATAATACGGGCAATAGGTTCTTGATCATTATTATTCCTTTGTTCTACACGGTTTTCGGTACAACCATGTATATAGCTGGAAATACAAGCCACCCCTGCACGACCTGACTCGATGTATGTTGGGGGTTTTGTGGGTCAAGCTAAAAAGACCGAAAGTTATTTGAACTTCTAAACTAAAGGTCAGATCCCTGTTTTTTTAGTTTTTTTTTGTGGGCTACTCGGACATTTGCGGGTAGTGGAGCTTATCAGGTTGGACTAAAAATCCCGGGAGTTATTCGGGATTCTAAATTAAAGCCTGAACCTTATGTTTTTGTGGGATCTTGCAGGCCGACCCAGACGAGCTAGCCCATTTTGACTAACTTGAATATTATTTTGTGTTTGAGATGTTATGCAATAACTGTTTTTTACACCCAAGGTCAACACTTCCCCTCTTATCCTCGAAACAACAACTGTCCTTGTTGGAAATGCTTTAAGTCGTGTTCCAGAAGACATATTTCCAATATCATAATATTTTTGAAAATTTTCCTTTGACATACACTCTCTAATGGTATGGTTCAAGCCTTTGGCAAAAGTTGCCTAAACATTCATATATTGAAAATGACCTTAACTAGCTCCTTGTTATTTCGTCATTCCATCATTTCATGTTTAAGTGGTGTTATTATGACATTGATCTAAGCTCTAATCCCAAGATATTTTTCCAAGTTTGTGGTCATCATTGGCATCCCATTCAATAAACTTAGTAAAAGAATCCTTAATATATCAAGAAATCTTTTCATTCGCATGTTCAAGGCAGATCCTACACTCGTACCCCAAACTACACTGATGATAGGTTTACATCATTCCAGTCTTCATCTTCTTCTAATTCCTCCAGGGTCATAATTAGACATCTGTCAAAACTCTAAGGACTAAACTTCAACGTCAAATTTCAATCTCAAATGTCGAATAACCTAAAATGTAAATTGATTATTTGTAATATCTTATGCTTCCACCCCATTCTCAACATTCCATAATTGTACTGATATAATTTTGAAAGCATTATGACCCAATATATTTTTAGACCTAAAACAAACTATAAGATAAGATATAAAAGACGAAGGACTTATCTTTTAAGGGTAAGGGGTCTTATATCTCGACAGAACTCTAATTTTAAAGAGAAATTACTCACTCCTAATTTTCACTATCAATTAATTAATATATTTTTTAATTTCAAAAGAGAGAATATTAGCGATTAGCAATATTTCTAGACTCAATTAGAGATTTTATGAATATTATATTTAAATTGCACTTGTGCGTATAACATTTAAATTAAAAATCAAGGTCTTATAGAAGAATGAGCATAAGTCATAAGTGTGTTTTTTATTGGTCTTATCCTTCAGTTGACCATTGATAAACCCACTTTAATAATAGATTTATAGAGTAATTTTAGGGAGTTTTTAGTTGTTTAGTTTGATAATTTTGTAAATTTGTAGTTAAAATTGTACATAATTGAGTTTGTTTGTATTTTAGGTGATTTTAGTAAATAATAGTTTTTTTCTCTAATTTTTCTTTGTTTTATCGTTTTTAGGAATTTTCTAGAAAATAAGAAAGAAAAAAGTAAAGAGAAGCAATTTTGAAGTGTAAGGAAGAGTCAAACAGTGAAAATTGAGGCAAAGGAGATGCATATGAGGAAATTTACTCTCTGCCAGAATCGTGTGAGGACAGACCAACAACGTGTGAGGACACGATAACTCCAAAGGCTACAAAAATTGAAATTTACATTTTGCCATGTTCGTGTGGGAACATGGCAAGGCTTGTGTGGGGACACAAATTCTACAGAAACATTATAAATAGTTGCTGTTAGTTTTTTAGCGGGGATCTTTTCATTTTTTCAGATTTCTCATTTCTTCCACTCGAATTTTCTCTCTTTTTCTCTCTTTCTCCTGAAGATCAAAACCAAGTGGAAGCTAGGGTTCTTGATTCAATGGAGTTTCTCATTGAGTTTGCAATTCTCTTCTCCTTTATCTTCTCTTTTGTAATGGATTGCTAAATTTCTTAGGTTAGGAATTGGGGAACTTTGATTCAAACTCCATGTAATTTCGTTTCTTGAATTCAATTCAGATTGTTACGATGTAATTACATTGTTTACTTCCAATCTTAATGCTTCATTGACTTGATCAACCAATGTATGATTTGAGAGTGATTCTCACAATTGGAAAATTGGAGAAAACTTGGATCTGAAGTAAACAACATGAGTAATTAATTACCTAGGAATAAGAATTGATTCTTGTGTGATCTTTATCAATTCTTGCTATTAATGCATGTTACAATTGAATTCACCTAAAGAATTAAGGTTCTTAATTGTAGATATAGGGTTAATTCACCAAGGAATTGGGATTTAACTATCTAAGTGAATTGGATCATGAATTAAATCATAACAATTGAGTTGAATAATCTGCTACATGGAGTGAGAATTAAAAGGAACCAAGTCCTAACCATCTGTTCATATTGTTCTTCATCAATATTGTGTTCTTGTTTTATTCTTTGCATCAATTCAATTTTGCTGGTTTAGTTTGCTGCACTAGTTTTTAGGTTACCAAATACAATTGAATTCTCTTTGTCCAACTAGATAAATCTTCTGTTAATTGATACTTGATTATCAATCTCTGTGGGACGATACTCTACTTTCATTATATTACTTGTTACGATTCGGTACACTTGCCGAATTTCTCATCAACCATGCATTAAAAGAGTTATTTGTGAAGATTTTTTTATGAATCAATGTTCTTCTTAGATTTTGGACCTGGGCCTAACTCAACCCCAAAAGCTAGCTTGTAGGGTGAGGATTGCCCAAGGCTTATATACCACAATTTGTCTTATCTCTAGGCAATGTGGGACTCTAACACACCCCCTCACGCCCAGGGCTGGACATCTGGAGTGTGGACAACTATACGGGTGGCGGCCCAATAACAACGGATCATCTAGGATAGACTCTGATACCATATTAAATTTTGGACCTGGGCCTAACTCAACCCCAAAAGCTAACTTACAAGCTAGCTTTTGGGGTTGAGTTAGGCCCAGGTCCAAAATTTAATATGGTATCAGAGTCTATCCTAGATGATCCGTTGTTATTAGGCCGCCACCCGTATAGGTGTCCACGCTCCATATGTCCAGCCCTGGACGTGAGGGGGTGTGTTAGAGTCTCACATTGCCTATAAATAAGGCCAAATTGTGGTATATAAGCCTTGGACAATCCTCACCCTACAAGCTAGCTTTTGGGGTTGAGTTAGGCCCAGGTCCGAAAATCTAATAGTTCTATTGGTTCAGATCGAGATCTCATGTTTTGTCAAGTTTCAACACATTTGAGATAAATCATTTATTCTCACTTAAATCGAAATTTTCCACTTCTCCATCCTAAGAATAGGAAACAAATATGATCACTCAACTTTAAACACAAAACTGTAATAGAAAAAACACCATATCCTAAAATAAAACTAGGAAAAATTCCATGAAGAACGAGAGAGACACCGAATATGATTGGCAGAAGAACCTTCACATCACCTTAAAAACCATAATGTTGACTGAGGTATAAATCATAGTAATCAAATTAAAGCTTAAAATCATGAAAAAAAATTGAATCATTTAGGTCATCAATCAATGATATCTGATATTCAAGTTGAGCGTGATTTAATAAATTTATCTTAAAATCGCCAATAGATCTCAAATTACTTAAATTACGGTCAATGATATTTTATGAATTCCAATAAACTATATAATAACAACTAATATTGATCGTGGATATTATAGCTAAACTCAACTAATATTTCCCAATTTAAGTAATGTCATGTCAGCAATTTGCAGTCAATACTTATAATTATCAATGCGATGTTTATAGAATATGATAATGCAAGTTTTAGATATTAGTTATTCTGTCAAAAAAATATTAGAAATAGTTAGGTTATATATTTTAAAGTAATAAGCAAATATATTTTTTAAAAATAAAGTGCAGAGATTATGATAAGTTATACAGATATATACAATAAACTATGAATTTTTTGAAATTTATCTATTTTTATTTATAGATTAATGAATATAATTTATGTAGATGATGGTTTATAGGTTTTGATGATGCCAAATGAGAATGAAAGAAAAGAGGAAGATTAACAAGTTCAAAGCATAGAACAAATTCAGGTCAAGTCAAGAAGAACAAATTCAAGTCAAGGTCAAGTCAAGTTAAGCAATCAAGGTTATTAGTTTAAAGCTTAATTGATTAGACAAATGTCAAAAGAGTTCTTAACAATTGCAAGTAACTTGGCACTGAAAAAGAAATTAAAGAAAATATTTTTATAAAGTAAAAATCAGTTCAAAGATAAAAAATTTTGAACTGGTAATCGATTACCAACATGTGTAATCGATTACCACATGTTCCAGATCTTAAATTTCAAAATTTTGATCTGTGTAATCGATTACCAAAACCTATAATCGATTACCAGAGTGCAGGAAATTCAAATTTGATATTTCAGGCACAACTGTTCGCAAAACTGAACTGTGTAATCGATTACCAAAACCTGTAATCGATTACCAATGTTCTGTTTTTGAAATTCTTGAAGAGACATGACTTTTAATCAAGGATTACAATGTTTCATCTTCATCCTTATATATATTTGTCTCAATTTCGAAATTCAAGCAGATTTCCTCATGTGAATTAACTATATTTTGAAATCACTTTGATTCGTCTTGTGCCAAACACTTGCAAATCATTAAGATCTCTTATAGGTTCTTCAAATTGTAATTTCTACTCTAAAAAGAGAGTTAACTTGTACCAATTCAATTCTGTTACTGTGTGATTGAAGAGAGGGTGCCTCTCTTGTATGTGGGTGGTTCTCAACACAAGGAAGGGTTCCAAGGTGTTGGAGGATTCATCACTTTGTAAAAGGATTTTACAAATAGTGGAAAACTCAAGTGTGTACTTGGGGACTGGACGTAGGCAAGTGGATTGGCCGAACCAGTATAAATCGTGTTTGCAATCTCTCTTCCCTTAACTCTACCTTACTTATTGCATTTACAATTTCATTATATTAAGCATTAACATTCATTCTTCATCTTTGAAAAGAACTTTTTAAGTATAATTAGGGAAAGATAATTCATTAATCGAAAAGATTAGATAGTCTTGAATAACTTAATTCACCCCCCCTCTTAAGTTTGTGAGGCCACTTGTCCAACAAGTGGTATCAGAGCTTGCATCTTGTATAAGGATTAGAAGCCTCAAGATTAAGTATGGCCTCATCCAACTCTCTTTTCGGTGAAAGAAACTCTTTCAATAGACCCCCTGTTTTTAATGGAGAAGGATTCCATTATTGGAAATCTAGGATGCAAATCTTTATAGAATCTATTGATCTAAACATTTGGGATGCTATAGAAAATGGACCTTTTGTTCCTTCAATGCAACTAGGAGATGAAATTAAGATAACACCTGGGGATCAATGGAGTGAGGAGGATAAAAGAAAAGTACAATATAACTTAAAGGCCAAAAACATAATCACATCTGCATTAGGCATAGACGAATATTTTAGAGTCTCAAATTGCAAGAGTGCCAAAGAGATGTGGGATGCTTTGGAAGTGACTCATGAGGGAACTAGTGATGTAAAAAGATCTAGAATAAACACTCTCACACATGAATATGAACTATTTAGAATGAATCAAAATGAAAGTATTCAAGAAATGCAAAAGAGATTCACTCATATTGTTAATCATCTTGCATCATTAGGAAAAAGTTTTCCAAATGAAGATTTAATTAACAAAGTTCTAAGATGTTTGAATAGGCAATGGCAGCCAAAGGTGACCGCGATTGCAGAATCTAAAGATCTTACAACTATGTCTCTTCATTCACTCTTTGGGAAACTTCAAGAACATGAATTGGAGTTGACAAGACTAAATCAAAATGAAGAAAATGATAGAAGTAAGAAAAGCATCGCCCTCAAAACTTCATCATCATCTATCCATGAAGAAGAAGAGATCATAGAAGATGAAGATTTGGATGATGACGAAGAATTCAGTCTCTTTGTCAAAAGATTCAACAAGTTTCTAAGAAACAGAAACAATAGAAGAAGACCTGTATCTAACACAAAGAAGAAAGGAGAAGATACTCAATCAATACAAAAATGCTTTGAATGCAACCAACCAGGACATCTAAGAATGGATTGCTCTATATACAAGAAGAGAATGGAGAAATTAAACAAGAAAACCTTCAAAGATAAGAAAGGAAAGAAAGCCTACATTACATGGGATGACAATGATCTAAGTTCCAGTGACTCAGAAAATGAAACAGTCAACCTAGGACTTATGGCCAAAGATTGCGAAAGTGAAGAAGAGGTAACATCTTCTAACAATGATGCATCTATCTCATTTGATGAATTACAAGAAGCATTTAATGATTTACATAAAGAAACATTAAGTTAGCAAAACTAGTTTCATCATATAAGAAAACTACTACAAAACTTGAAAAAGAAATTTCTAAATTAAATGAAGATTTGGAAAATCTTAAAAATGAACTTAAAGTAGTGAATTCTGAAAATGAAAATTTATGTTTCATTATTGATTTAGAAAAGATTAAGCAAACTCATCCATGCACATCATGTCTAAAACATCAAGAGGAAATTAAAAAGTTAAATACTATTCTTTCAAAATTCACTTATGGCAAAAATAATTTGGATGTCATCTTAGGAAACCAAAGATGTATGTTTGACAAAGCAGGATTAGGATACAATCCTCAAACTCAACAAAAGAGTTATAAAAATTTCTTTATCTCGACTCAACCTTCCAGTTCTCCATTCTTAACATGCTTTTATTGTGGAAAGAAGGGTTATAGTGCATCAAACTGTTATTTTAGAAAGAATGCTGCAAATCTTAAAAATATGGTTTGGATCCCTAAAGGATCTTTGGTAAAAACTAACATCAAGGACCCAAAGAAAGCTTGGGTACCTAAATTAAATAATTTTGTGACTTGTAGGATTCCATGAAGCATACTTGGTACATTGACAGTGGATGCTCCAAGCACATGACCGGGGATAGTTCAAAGCTTATGGACATCACACCAAAGAATAGTGGACATGTTACATATGGAGATAACAACAAAGGCAAAATCTTGGGAATTGGAAAAATAGGATTTTTCCAATGACATGCAAAGTGAGTTTTAAATGTCTATGATGGGAGAATTAAATTTCTTCCTTGGATTACAAATTAAGCAAACCAAAAATGGTATCTTCATCAACCAAAGTAAGTATTGCAAAGAACTTCTCAAGAAATTTGGAATGGAAAACGCTAAACATATGGCTACACCTATGAGTACTGCTTGCTACTTGGATAAAGACGAAGATGGGAAGTCAGTAGATATAAAGCAATATCGAGGTATGATTGGATCCCTTCTTTATTTATCTGCAAGTAGACCTGATATAATGTTTAGTGTATGCTTGTGTGCTAGATATCAATCTAACCCTAAAGAATCCCATTTGAGTGTTGTAAAAAGAATTATGAGATATCTGTTAGGAACTGTTAACTTAGGTTTATGGTATCCTAAACATATGCCTTTTAGTCTAGTAGGGTGTTCTGACTCGGATTTTGCGGGATGCAAAACTGATAGAAAAAGTACTAGTGGTACTTGTCATTTTATAGGATCTGCATTAGTATCATGGCATAGTAAAAGGCAAAACAATGTTGCATTATCCACTGCGGAAGCAGAGTATATTGCTGCTGGTAGTTGTTGTGCTCAAATTCTTTGGATGAAACAACAATTATCAGACTATGGGTTAACTATAGATCATATCCCAATTCGTTGTGATAATACAAGTGCTATCAATTTATCCAAGAACCCTGTACTACACTCTAGAACCAAGCATATTGAGATTAGAAATAATTTCCTTAGAGATCATGTTCAAAAAGGAGACTGTGTTCTAGAATTTATAGAGTCTAAACAACAACTTGCAGATATTTTTACCAAGCCTTTACTTAAGGATAATTTCTTTACAATTAGGAGAGAATTAGGTATTATAGATGTTTCCAACATAGATTTGTAGAGGTTTCTAGGAATAAACATGGTTAAAAACTCAAAATGTGAACTCTGGCTACTGTGTAATCGATTACCACTGAGCAGTAATCGATTACCAGAGAGATTTTATCAGTGTAATCGATTACCATATAATCGTAATCGATTACCAGCAAGGTTTTCACTTCGTAATCGATTACAATATACCCATAATCGATTACTTGGATGATTTTTTTCTCTATCTGGAGACGTGGTAATCGATTACCACTAACGGTAATCGATTACCAGACGGAGATTTCTATAAAAACTCACGTTTCTTTTTCTCTCTCTTCAGGGTTCTTTCTCTCTCACCTGAGCGACGAAACCTAAACCCTCTCTTCTTCAAATCCCCATATCTCTCTCATTGCTTAACGTAATACCATTCCATTTGTTGCAAATTACATCCCTCATCATTCTCTACACTTTGCACCGACCAATTTCGCGAAATGGCCGAATCCTCAAAACGCCCAAGACGCTCCGCCACTACCACGCCGCGCCGGAACACCACCAACGAAGCTCCGGCAGCCGTCAATC
Organism: Sesbania bispinosa; assembly: GCA_026901365.1. Lineage (NCBI taxonomy): Eukaryota > Viridiplantae > Streptophyta > Magnoliopsida > Fabales > Fabaceae > Sesbania > Sesbania bispinosa. The sequence continues at coordinate 47,006 of QLOH01000295.1, read as the reverse complement.
CCTCTCCTCAACTTGCTATGTTTACTACAAACAGGCAAAGGCTTAGGTATCTCCAATCCTTCTCATCTCGTAGAATCATAGACCCTAAGTATCTTCATAGGGAATTCTTTGATGATGAAAAATTTGACTGTTATGAGAGATTGAGGAATTGTGGTCTGTTGGATTTCATGTCCTTAAAAGCTCTTATTTACCCATATTTAGTTAAAATGTTCTATAGCAATCTGGAAATTAGGGATGGAGTCATTTACAGTGAAGTGAAACGAATTCCTATAGTCGTTGATCAATCTTTGTTTCGTTCCTTAACCCACCTTAGTAGTGATGGTGCTAATTTTGAAGGTTTTATGATAGAGGAATGAGAATTAGATTATAGTACTGAGATTGCCCGTAGGATGGTAAGTCATGAACAAGCTGATTTAGAACAACTTCGTTTTCTTGCTGGCTCATTCAAATTTGATAGTCGCATCATGCACTACATTATAGTTCGCATTTTGCTTCCTCGTGCTACCAACCTGGCTCAGGCCACAGAGGAAGACCTTATTCTTATGTGGGCACTGCTGACTGGACGACCAATTAACTGGACTAATCTGATTCGTCACCGAATGACCAAAGCCTTGATTGCTGATGCTCATCTTCCTTATGCTCACTTGGTCACTCTGATTTTGACTCATTTCTATGTTCCATTCACAAATGAGAACATGCTGCCCATCAAGAGGTCCAACGCTATTGGCGCTAATGTCATTCACTCTTTTGGCTATCAAAAGACTCTTGATGGTGAATGGGTCAGAAAACGGGATGCCATACATGCTGATGATCGTACTCCCTCTCCACCACCTCGGGATGCTTCTTCTACTATTCTCTTTGAGATTCTGGATGAGATTCGCAACTTCAGGCTGCATGTTGACGAGCGTTTTGACGCTTTGGAGTCTCACCTTACCATACTAGAGGGTGGTTCCGGTGGTGATGCTGCACCATAGATTTCGTTCTTAGTTTGTTTGACCTGCCGTGTATTTTGGCACTGACTTTTTACTTCTTATGTTTGGTTTTTCGCCACTTTGGTTTGGCTACTTTCGTTCACTTTAGTTGCATTGGATATTTTTAGTTTGCTACTATGTTATATACTCTGTTTAGTACATGTTGATAGTTCTTTAGCCTTTTATTCCTCACTATTCTTGGATGCCTAATATTATTTTTGATGATGCCAAAGGGGGAGAGATTTGGGAAAAATGTGACATTTTAGAAATTTTCAAAATTCTTTCTTTAACAAGTTTTCGATACATTTGCAAAATTCTTTCTTTGACAAGTTTTTTTTTTTAAATGCAATACAATTTTTCAATTTCTTCCCAAGAAATTCAAGAACTCTAAAAAGACAAACATAAAGGGGGAGAATAAGGGGGAGTGATCGCTACTATCTTGCAAAAATTCTTATTTTTCATTCTTCCCTTAAATGATGGTTGTCATCATCAAAAAGGGGGAGATTGTAGATGATGGTTTGTAGGTTTTGATGATGCCAAATGAGAATGAAAGAAAAGAGGAAGATTAACAAGTTCAAAGCATAGAACAAATTCAGGTCAAGTCAAGAAGAACAAATTCAAGTCAAGTTAAGCAATCAAGGTTATTAGTTTAAAGCTTAATTGATTAGACAAATGTCAAAAGAGTTCTTAACAATTGCACGTAACTTGGCACTGAAAAAGAAATTAAAGAAAATATTTTTATAAAGTAAAAATCAGTTCAAAGATAAAAAATTTTGAACTGGTAATCGATTACCAACATGTGTAATCGATTACCACATGTTCCAGATCTTAAATTTCAAAATTTTGATCTGTGTAATCGATTACCAATGTTCTATTTTTGAAATTCTTGAAGAGACATGACTTTTAATCAAGGATTACAATGTTTCATCTTCATCCTTATATATATTTGTCTCAATTTCGAAATTCAAGCAGATTTCCTCATGTGAATTAACTATATTTTGAAATCACTTTGGTTCGTCTTGTGCCAAACACTTGCAAATCATTAAGATCTCTTATAGGTTCTTCAAATTGTAATTTCTACTCTAAAAAGAGAGTTAACTTGTACCAATTCAATTCTGTTACTGTGTGATTGAAGAGAGGGTGCCTCTCTTGTATGTGGGTGGTTCTCAACACAAGGAAGGGTTCCAAGGTGTTGGAGGATTCATCACTTTGTAAAAGGATTTTACAAATAGTGAAAAACTCAAGTGTGTACTTGGGGACTGGACGTAGGCAAGTGGATTGGCCGAACCAGTATAAATCGTGTTTGCAATCTCTCTTCCCTTAACTCTACCTTACTTATTGCATTTACAATTTCATTATATTAAGCATTAACATTCATTCTTCATCTTTGAAAAGAACTTTTTAAGTATGATTAGAGAAAGATAATTCATTAATCGAAAAGATTAGATAGTCTCGAATAACTTAATTCACCCCCCTCTTAAGTTAGTGAGGCCACTTGTCCAACAATTTAGTACTTTAGAAAGAGTTTGTTTCAAAGTTATAGAAACATATTTCAGGGAAACTAAACGTGAGAATGTTTAATTTTTAAAAAGTTTTTTAATTTCCCACGTCGGATATGAGTTTTAAAAAACATATACCTGAGTATTATTGATTTTCGGAAAAAATGATTTACCTATGTTTTAGTTGCATTTTATTCTCATGGTGAGGAGTGAGAATCTTACATTACATTTCCATAAGAATGAAATGAAAGTTATTTTTAAAATAATTTTTCTTTTTTTCTTGATGAAATTTTTAAAATAACTTCTCACTCTCACTTCATTCTACAATATTTTTCTTATTTTTAAAATAAATAAATATTAAAATATTACAGAGAATATTAAATATCTATCAAACATATTTTAAATTTTTACCTAAAAATAATATCTCTCTAATAGGATTCCTTAAAACATTGATAACAAAATATTGAAAGGGTATTGACTTTATCATTTCAAATCAACGCTTCAGAAAAAGGTTGTTAGCTGAATCCTTTTCTTTTCTTGACCATTAGTCGAATCCTTCCTTTTTCGTCACATATATAATTAATTCAACAAGTTTTCAAGAACTTAGAAAGAGTCCTCCTCACACCAACCAGCACGCTGACAGTGTCATAAATTCATAATCTCACATATAAAAAACCATTACACCGCTTTCAATACCAAGACGAAGGAAAAAATAATAAAATGTTGAATTCGTCCAAATTTTATTGCATTTCAAAAACGAAATCTATTCAACAATTGTGAATGTAAACATTACGGGGCAAAAATAACCATACTTTTTATCGCAAGTAAATAATTTTAGCAGAACTAATCTAGGACAAGTTTTTTTTTTGTTCCCCTTTTCTTTTCTCCTTCAAAACTAAGAATTACAAAAATATTATCTTCGTCTAATGACCGCAGAATCACGATCCCATCATAATTAGACGAGATGAGAAGATTCCTTTAGGGCCCAAAAAGAAAACGGAAGTCCAATGAGAAGCCCATTTAAGGAAGTGTGGTAAGAAGCATAACGGGGCCCACAACAACACGAACTTGAAACATCGATTCGATCATCGCATGCCGAAGATCCCAAATCATCAAAACTGAGCCTTCAAAATAAACACAACTTTTTAAAGAACCAATCCAATGCACATCTTGAACAAAAACACGTTCAGTAATTCTTCTCTCTCTCCACAATTGAATTCCCTCACCCACTAAACAAACCAATTGACCAAAATTACATTGGAAAGAAAAAAACAACAAAGAAAAATCAAACCCGAGGCACATCGCAATAAAACGTTCATTCATCCAAATTAAAAACAACGTGGGGGAGAGAAATAGATGCACACACACACAGAGTCAGCCAGTCAGAGGAACATTTTAGATAATAAATGAAAAGGAAAGTTTAGAAACATAAACAAAAGAAAAAGGCATTCTTCTTTCTTTGGGTTTGGTTTTTGTTTTTTAGCTGGCCCTGTTTCACACGAGCATCATCAAATGATCACACCGTTCGTTCATAAAAACCATAAAAAAGAAGAAAAAACAGATTAAGATTATTATTACTACTATTATTATTTTTTAAAAGGGAATTATTATGAAAGGTGGTGGTGGAGTTATAGAAGTCAAGAGCAACTGTTGTTGTTGTTGTTGGTTTATTATTTTTGTTTATCGATTACTACTCTTATTATTATTAATTTCTTTTTTGTTGCTTTGGTTTTTGTTCTTTTATTCTTCTTCTTCGTTGTTCTTTCTTTTCAATCCCTTATTACACGCTGCTTTTCTTTTCTTTTTCTTTTCAATTTAATTTTCCACATTCATAATTTATTTATTTTTATCATCCACCAGAGGATAATAATCCTGTGCCTTTCCATTCCTTGACTATCACGGAATTTTTGGTTTGAAGAGATAGAAAGAGGATATAAAAAATAATAATAACAATTGATTCTTTTCGGTTGCCCTAATTTTTTCGTGCTGCTTTGTTTTTCTTCCTCTTGTCCTTCTTTTTTTGTGGGTTGTGGATTCCTAGGGTTTGAACTTTGAAGCGGAGAAAGATTCGATCTTGATCGATGGAGAACGAGGCTGCTTCAGAGGCAGAGAACAATTCCCAGAAGAGAGACGATGCGGGTGACAATAACAGCAATGGCGACAACAACAACAACAATGGAAGCAACAGCAAAATTGTGAATTCCAGTGAGGGTCAGAGCAAGCCCAAGCGCCAGATGAAGACTCCTTTTCAGCTTGAAACGCTTGAAAAAGCTTATGCTTGTTCGTGAACTCTTCTTACCCTCTATTCTTCAATTTTAAGTTTGTTTTTTCTGTGATTTTTGAATTTGAGGGGTTTTCTGCGTTGTTGAAATTTTTGTGCCTAATGATCACAGTGGAGACGTACCCGTCGGAGGCGATGAGGGCGCAACTGTCGGAGAAGTTGGGGTTGTCGGATCGGCAGTTGCAGATGTGGTTTTGTCACCGGCGGTTGAAGGACAAGAAGGACTTGCCGCCAAAGAAGCCAAAGAAGGCGCCTACTTTGCCGGATTCTCCTACTGATGACCCGAGGTTGGGCCCCGAACTTGGTAATGACTACGGATCCGGGTCGGGCTCTGGGTCAAGTCCTTTCACCCGTTCGGAGTTGCGGAATGTGGGGCCCCGGGGAGTGCCAGGGTACTATGAGTCACCACAGACTATAATGGAACTTAGAGCAATTGCTTGTGTGGAGGCACAGTTAGGGGAGCCTTTGAGGGAAGATGGACCCATTCTAGGAGTGGAGTTTGATTCATTGCCACCGGATGCATTCGGGGCACCCATTGGTATAGTCATTCAGCCTGTGTTGCTATTTATAACCTGCAGAATGAGTGAGAGTGACTATGCACTTGTGTTGAATTCAGCTTGTAACTAATTTATTTCCTTTTCTATTTTCTGTTTGTAAGTTTATTTGCTTAGGCTTTAGTTCTCTGCTTCTCATGTTTGGATATTTAATTGAGTGTGAAACGGAGTAAAATGAGATGAAACAAAATATAGTGAAAATGTGAAATGGAGTGGAATGAAATAAAGTTATCACTCCATTGTTTTTGGATATTTTTATGATGGAATGGAATAAAAGGTTGGTTGCTTTTCATACCCTCCAAATTGGAGGGAAAAAGTTGGTTTGGGGTATTGAGTGGAATGAAATTTGTTTCATCATGTTCTATTTATTCTATTCTATTTGTAAACAATCTAAACAATAGAAACTAGTATCATTCAATTTCATTCCACTCCACTTCTTTCCATCAATTCAAACATATTAGGCTTTTATGGTATACACAATTCAACTCGTATCTCAGCTTGTGATGCATGTTTTGTTTATTTTCTTTGCATTGCATGTTTCTACTTAGGTATCATCATTATAATGTTATTGATTCTAGTGTTTCCTATTTTGACATATGTGTGTGGTAATTGGTAAACTAGCTTCTTAGATGTTCTGCATTCTAGTTGGTGGGATGAAATGTTCAATTTTAGCTTTGCTTGCTATTTATCTGTCTGATTCTTTTTAAACTGAAAGAATTGTTGGCATAAGTTACCAATGAATAATTGTTTGTGATAGGTGCATGTGCCTTGTTTGGCTAGTCACACTCATGATATTTTCTTTTTGGTGCAGCTGTTACGGAACAGCAAAAGCGGCCTAGTCTTGCCTATGACAGTAAAATATATGAAAGACATGATGTTAGAACACATAAGGTTGGTTTTCAGTAACTTGTATCCTCTTAGTGTTTTGGTCTGTAAAATTAGCTTCGCAGCCTCGCCTTTGAGCTGCATGTTAAAAAACACCTTTTGTTAACCATGACATTCTTAGATAGTTATCAAGAATTGGGTACCTTTTTTAAATGCATGTCCTTCATGTCACGTATATAATTGGCACTCCTTCATTTTTTTACTGTTTAGATTTTAGGCTTTCACCCTTTTCTAAATGAATAACTGGTAGTACCAACTTGAATTGTGATTTGGGGCATTTGATTACTTTAACCTCTATTTGTTATTTGCATGCTATTTGCTTTAAAGGAAAAAGATTTAATGTGGACTTGTAAATGGGATGTTATTTTCTTAGTCACGGGTGTCTTATGACTAATCTTGTCACGCGGATAATATTTTTAGATGCTCTTTTAATACAAACATGGTAGTCAGAATCACGATCTTACGGTTTTTCCACTGCCTTTGCTATCTCAATCATATGTTGGAACTCATTTTAGTGGGACCAGGTTAGATCATCGATCTTCAATCTTACTCGTAAAAATGGTAAGATTATGTGATCTTTTGAGGTGGGTTTAAACCATTAAACCCTTTTCCTCCAGAAAGCCCAATAGCCCATCTGATACCTGAAGCCCTAATCTCCTCTTTTCTGTTCAAAACATTCTTTCCCATTGTGTGAGCCCTATTCTCTTCCAAACATGCTTGTGCTCTTTGAAGTGACTGGTCGCCGTTGCTTTTCCCAATTCTCTGCCTATCCTTCTTGTTTGAGCTTCACCTTCTCTCTCTGCTGTTTTTTCTGAGTACTTGTTCTTGTGCTGATTTAGGGTGCTTCTTCTGTTGCTGCTGCTTATCGTTCAAAACCCTTGGGTGCTGTTCTCCCACTTGTTTTTGCTTGGTTTTGGGGTGGTTCTTCCTCTTTTTCCTGTTGCACACTGTTTTTCAGTTGTATTTTGGTGCTGTTTTGGTCTTGGTTTTTGGTTCTGAAATGTCTTGTATTGGATTTTCAATCTAAGATTAATTAAGTGTTTGCAGTGATTTAAAAGGTTATCTTTTCTTATTTATGCTATTTTATATGCATTATATTATATGAATTTTGTAAGATCTTGCGATCTGTGTTATGATCCTGTGATTTAAGATTTTTGCTTAGGATCTTCCTTCTGCCTCCTTTAATAGTTTGAGGAGCTGCAAAACTTGCTTTTATCCTATGCATGTTTACATTATATTACGGTACTGCTGGGAATGAGGATTTTAACTGTTTGGTTGTTTCTTTTGGCATTTTGATTTCAAACGGGGTCTATTCCAGGCAATAGCAAGGACATTCCCTGAATATCCATTTCTTCCGAATCAGCCTGGCATTAAATCTGAAGCTTTTGGACAATTGAGTCAACCTCATTCATATGATCCAATGGAGGGTTCTGCCAGAACTCCTCCTTTTCCCCTTGGAAATGAACATTTACCCAGAGTTCATGCTACCCAAAGTCATTCTTCTCGTGTTCGCCTTTTGTCTCAACAGGAGAAGCAACCGATTCCCTATCCATCTCCTCCTCGAGACAATGATGTCATCCCGAAAAGGGAACCCCACACAAGCATATCCAATACTGGAACAAGCTCCCAATTCACAGATCACGCTACTGTCAAACAAGAAAATCCTCATGCAACTGTCAAACAAGAAAATCCTCATGCTTCACCTGCTGGACAAGTTTTCCATAATGATGCAATATTGCGGATGGAGAGGAAACGGAAGGTATTAATTTAATTTGTATTTTTTGTGAAGTGTCATTTTTCATGTTATTTTCCTCAACTGTGTAAGTTAATATGATATTCTTTGCAGAGGATGATTCATATTTTTTAACTTTATTTATGTAGAGTGATGAAGCCAGGGTTGCAAAGGATGTTGAAGCCTATGAAATGAGGATGCGGAAAGAGCTTGAGAAACAAGATAACCTTAGACGAAAGGTTTTATTGGAATGAATTTAGCCTGCCACTATCCATTTTATAGAGCCTAAACAACACCCCATTCCTTTTTAGCTAACATATTTATTTTCCTTCTCCCTATTAGAGTGAAGAGCGATTGAGGAAAGAAATGGAAAGACAAGATCGGGAAAGAAGGAAGGAAGAAGAGAGGCTGATGCGTGAGAGACAGCGAGAAGAGGAAAGATCAAAGCGTGAGCAAAGACGGGAGATGGAACGGAGGGAAAAGTTTTTACTGAAAGAACATTTAAGAGTAAGTTTTAACCCAATAGTTTTATCCTTTTGTCTATTTTTATTTAGACATCTGAGGATATTGAATGTATCCTACTATCTTTTTTCTTGTGGTATGTCTTTAAAAAGGCTGAGAAAAGGAGGCGAAAAGAAGAGCTTCGCAAAGAGAAAGAAGCAGAGAGAAGGAAGGCTGCCCTTGAAAAGGCAACTGCTCGTAGAATAGCTAAAGAGTCTATGGAGCTTATTGAGGATGAACAGCTTGAATTGATGGAGTTGGCTGCAGCAAGCAAGGGACTTACCTCTATTATCCACATTGATCTTGATACATTGCAAAACCTTGAATCATTTAGGGGTGAGCAATTTTTATTATGTTACTTTGCGTGTTGTTACATAATTCAGTTCTTTGGACCTTCAGTATATATCTGGAAATACTAAGAAAATGTAAGGTTCTACTACTGATGCTTATTTTGCTTTAGATTCATTGTGTGTTTTCCCACCCAAGAGTGTACAGCTAAAGAAGCCATTTTCTATCCAGCCCTGGCTCAACTCAGAACAAAATGTTGGGAACCTTCTCATGGTATGTTTATATTGCCACTCTTGCTTCCTTATAGCATATATATCATGCAACATATCACACATCGATCACAGTCATATTTTGCTCTGGTAATGTCAGCTGTGGGGGGCTTTTACCCTTTTGGCTTTTACAGCTTCTGACAGTAATCGATTTTCAGTTTTCATGATTTGAAATGGAAGTTTATTGTACCTTCTACCTCTGTAAGATAGTGAAGGTTATTTGAGTTAAACCTTGCACATATTTTAGAGTGAGATTATTCATGTAAATGTGATATGTGGATGTACTTCTTTGTTAACATTATTTATTCTTAATTTGTCATTTTAGTTTGAATTGAGGATTCTGAATTTAAATTTTGAAAGCTGTGGTGGTCTATTTCAGGTTTGGAGATTCTTGATTACTTTTGCTGATGTTCTTGAGCTGTGGCCTTTTACTCTTGATGAGTTTGTACAAGCATTTCATGATTATGTGAGTAAATCTGGTCTTTACTAGTGATTTTAGCTGCAAATGAACTATTTTTTATGCACTCTCTTTGCTCATTGTGGATGTTCAATTCAAACCATTTGATTACAGGATTCAAGATTGTTGGGTGAGATACATGTTGCTCTTCTTAAAGTGATAATAAAAGACATTGAAGATGTTGCAAGGACACCTTCTACAGGATTAGGAATGAACCAGAATGGAGCTGCTAATCCTGGAGGTGGCCATCCAGAGATTGTGGAAGGAGTAAGTTAAAATGTTTAATAAATTTTAACCTTCCTTTCAACACAAATAGTGGTTTTATCTGATGCAGGTAGTCCACAGCAGTAACGTTGTCTTTCTATGTTAGGCATATGCATGGGGCTTTGACATACGAAATTGGCAGAAAAACTTAAATCAATTGACATGGCCAGAAATTTTCCGACAGTTAGCACTATCTGCAGGATTTGGACCACAGCTGAAGAAAAGAAGTGTTACGTGGTCATATGCAAATGATAAAGATGAGGTTCATTTTCTTTATTTTACTTTTCAATTTTCAACTCGAAATTCTCGTGTTACCTGTAGGCACTACCATACTTAAGTGCCTATTGGTTGAAACATATTCAAGATATCATTTTAGTTTGCTGGTTCTGTATGAGCTTTTCATTAACATTAATATTTTCAGAGCATTTATGATTTTTCATGCATGCTAAATCAACAATGGAATTTTTTTGTCTTTTATTGCATCGATTAAACGGATCAAAATGTATTTGTTACTGCAGGGAAGAAGCTGTGAAGATATCATTTCTACACTTCGTAATGGTTCAGCAGCTGAAAGTGCAGTGGCGAAAATGCAAGAGAAAGGTCTATTAGCTCCTCGAAGATCAAGGCATCGGTTAACTCCTGGAACAGTTAAATTTGCAGCATTTCACGTTCTCTCACTGGAGGGTAGCAAGGGTTTGACAGTACTAGAGCTTGCAGAAAAAATTCAGGTGAATTGTTCATGTTCATAATTAGTGTCCCCCCCAAAGAAATTTTCAACTTTGTTCTTATGTCTCTTTTCCTGTCAGAAATCTGGTCTTCGGGACCTGACAACTAGCAAGACTCCTGAAGCATCAATTTCTGTTGCTTTGACAAGAGATGCTAAGCTTTTTGAAAGGATAGCTCCATCAACATATCGTGTACGGGCTGCATTTAGAAAGGATCCTGCTGATGCTGAATCCATTCTTTCAGAAGCAAGAAAGAAAATTCAGATATTTGAAAATGGGTTTCTAGCTGGTGAAGATGCTGATGAGGTTGAAAGAGAAGAAGAGTCAGAAAGTGATGATGAAGTTGATGAGGATCCTGAAGACGATGATTTGGTAAATCCTTCAAGGGAAAACCAAAATCCAGAACAGTATGATGACACAAACACTTGCTCATCAAATGGGAAAGAAAATTTGGGTCATGATGTAGACCTTATTCAAAATGAGTTTGATACGGATCTGCCTTGTTTTCCTGAGAATGGTTCCAAGGATGCTGAATGTCCTAGTTCTGTCACAGGACAACCTGTTGCATGTGAAGATTTAAATACTGGAAATCTTGATGAAGATAATATGGAAATCGATGAAAGTAAGTCTGGTGAATCCTGGGTTCAAGGGCTTACCGAAGGAGAATATTCTGATCTCAGTGTAGAGGAGCGTCTAAATGCTCTTGTTGCATTGGTTGGTATGGCAAATGAAGGAAATTCAATCCGTGTTGTTCTTGAGGTGAGCTCTATCCCATGTAATTTATATCTTCAAGTTTATTTTTGTATTTAGTTTTATGTTGATGAAAAGTGTTTTCCAGGATCGATTGGAAGCAGCAAATGCTCTGAAGAAGCAAATGTGGGCAGAAGCACAGATAGATAAAGTTCGTCTAAAAGATGATAATATTGGTAAATCAGATTTTCCATCTCTTAATGGAAATAAAGTTGAGACACAATACACATATCCCGTTGTAGAGGGAAACCAAAGCCCATTGCTTGACATTAATATTAGCAATGTTAATAATGAAGCATCACCCAGCACTGCAGAAAACCAAAAAGGAGCTCCCATTACACAACACCTGCCTATGGAAAAGTCCTCATCAATTCAAGATTTCTGCACTAGCACAGGTCTAGACAACCCTCAGACTCAGGCACCTCCACAATATTCAAAAAGGTCACGTTCACAGTTGAAATCTTATATTGCCCACATGGCAGAGGAGATGTATGTCTACAGGTCTTTACCCCTTGGCCAAGATCGCAGACGTAATCGATATTGGCAATTCGTTGCATCTGCATCTAGCAATGATCCTGGTTCTGGCAGGATCTTCGTTGAACATCATGATGGCAATTGGAGGCTCATTGATTCTGAAGAGGTAAATTGTTTTTTCAGTATTTCTTCAGCTGGTCCCTGTTTTCACTGACCTATAAAATTTTACATTGGTTTTGACATGTTCATTATATTTTAGTGCATGTTTACTTAAGTCACTTGGGATTAATGACTGACTGTAAAGCATAATTAGTCTAGTTCTTATCTTGGTAACAACTAACAAGAAGGAATTTTAGTATCTTTATTGTTAGGATTAGGACACGGAAAGTCTCATTCTTAAACTCTTCCTCTTTTAAATTTATGATTCTGTTTTTTTTATTGCTTTTTCTTCAATGTCTTCAAAAATAGAAAAAAAAGATAAATAATGCGAAAGAAAGCAAACGAAAGATAGAATGAATCTTTTCAAGGAATGATTAATTTGCTGAAAAAGCTGAGGGGTTAAAATTTCATTTCTTTCACTTTTATTAATTGTTAACAAGATTTGATAGATATATTTTTATCTCACACTAAGTCAGAAAATTAAAAGCGAGAATCAATCTAGAAATCGCATAAGAAAAATAGTGATCAGCAAGTTATTGAAAATTGCTTACCTATTGGCAAATGACAGTAATGAGGATAGCCTCTGAAATTTAAACACCTGCCCTATCTTTTGTATGCCCCTTTCTTTTTCTTGATTTATTGGGTGGCCTGGCAGGCCTGCCATGATAATGTTATTGAATCTGCAATTCTTATAAATTTTTAGGTATCAATGTTTGTTTGAGATTTAATATCTCTTTGTGCTTTGTCATAATTGCTTCTACCATTCCTATGCAGGCCTTTGATGCTCTTTTGAAATCACTGGATTCACGGGGGATCAGGGAATCTCATTTACGCATAATGTTGAAAAAGATTGAGAATTCCTTTAAAGGAAATGTTCGAAAGAATACACAATGTGCCAAAATTGGAAGCAGAGGTGAAGTTTCTATTAAAAATGAAGCTAATGAAACATATCCTATCCCTGATCACCATGCTGGATCTGCCAGTCCCAGCAGTACCCTTCTTGACTTGAACTCTGGTGCATCTGAAATTTCATCATCCTTCAAAATTGAGCTTGGGAAAAGTGAGAGCGAGAAAAAAGCTGCCTTCAGAAGGTATCAAGATTTTCAAAAGTGGATGTGGAAAGAATGCTATAATCCATCAATTTTATGTGCAATGAAATATGGCATAAAGAGATGCAAACCTCAGGTGGACATTTGTGATATCTGTCTCAATCCTTATTTTGTTGAAGACTTCCATTGCAATTCCTGCCACCGGACTTTTCCCTCAAATAATGGATTTAATTTTTCTAAACATGCATTTCAATGTGGGGAAAAATTTTCGAAAGATACTTGTGTTTTGGAATATTCTCTCCCCTTACGGACAAGATTGCTTAAGGTCCTGTTGGCTTGTATGGAGGTGAGTTTATGGAAGCTTTGCATTCTTAACCTTGAATCTTATTTTCTATTAAATTTTAATGTTATTTTGCACCCTCTTATTTTGTCCTGTTAGTTTTTACGTTTGAATAGTATATTGTACTCAAGTTTTGATTTTGCAGGTGTCTGTTCTCTCTGAAGCATTTGGAACAGTTTGGACCGATAATATTAGGAGGCATTGGGGTGTGAAGTTGAGTAAATCGTCTTCTGTTGAGGAACTTTTACAGGTTTCACGTCCTTTCAATTCTTCATCTTCCATAACTCTGCATTATTTTTTAAAATGGCAATCAATGTCTGTACAGATATACATAAATTAAACAATCTGTTTTGCAGATATTGACTCTATTTGAAAGAGCACTACGGCGAGATTTTCTGTCATCAAACTTCTCTACAACAGATGAATTGTTGGGATCAGGCAATGTGTCAGGAAATTCTGCACATGCTTCTACTGATCCTGAATCAGTTGCTGTACTTCCATGGGTTCCACAAACCACTGCAGCTTTGTCTCTCAGGCTTTTTGAGTTTGATTCATCCATCAGCTATGTAAAGCTCGAGAAAGTTGAGCCTTGTGAGGAGAAAGAAGCGAGACAACAAGTAGTGAGTCTTTCTCCTCTTTTCCTTTACGTAAGCTGCATTTAGTCTTAACTTGCTTGATGTTATCATGATAGGTTTACTATGAGTAAGCTGGGCTGCAATTTCTCATTTTTATCTAAAAACACTGAATCTGTGCTGTTGTGTCCAAAATTAGCAGATTCAATTTCAAGTTTCCCTCAGTAACATGTTACTTTCATTATATTTTGAGCATCTGGGTCATTGACTGGAAAATTTCATGAAATTCAATGAAACATTATTCATCTAACTTGCTTTTGTGCAGAAGCTTCCCTCAAGATATACTCCCTTTAAATCTAATAGGGAGGTTGATCCAGCAGAATTTGACCATGATGTATTCACCAGAGATAAATCTGCTCCTAATAAAATTGTAAGAAGTGGCAATAAACGTGGACGGGGGACTAATGATCAAGGACGGGGTAAAAAACTGTCAAAAAGAATGTACAATTCCAAACGAGATACTGGCCGCCGAAATGTTAAGGTCACTGAGAATCTAAGTCACAAATTAAAACAGCAGGGACGGGGAACACAAGGACAAGGTGGTGGACGAGGTCGTCGAACGGTCAGGAAACGGAGAGTAGAAAAGAGAGCTGTTGAAGATTTGTTGCTGGGCCATACAGCACCCAGTCATAGCTCCAAGTGTGGTAGAGAATCATTGAGAAGCTTGGATGAGGAATGGGATGGAGAAAAGGCCAGTCCCATGGCCAGTCCCATGACTCCTGTACACATTAGGGTTGCTGACAATAGTGCTGAAGAGGTGGAATCTGATGACAATGCTCAAGCAGTGGAATATGATCAAGGAAACTGGGAGGTAGGTTATAATGGTGTCCCTCCTAACCGATGGAGTAGAGATATGGTTGTAATGAGTGATGAAGATGCAGATGCTTTTGAAGATGACAATGACAATGGCAATGAAATTGAAGAGAACGAAGAGGAGGAGGATTCGGAGGCAGATGTTATGAGTGAGGGTTCAGATGGCATGGCAAATAGAGTAGTAAACGCAGGAGGCTCTGACTCGGCTCTGTCTGAAGATTCTTCTGATTAGAATATCCATTTTTAATTGATCAATGAGGGGATTTGCTTCTGAGGGCTGCATTTCATTTTTTATATTGCAGCTTCATAAACCTGAGCTCCAGGTCATGTCACGGCTGGAAGAGTTTATGGTTGAGTAGATTTAGTATATATTATTATCCATGCAAAATGGAGCCTTGTATTTTTAAGCTTCTTTAAGCAGAGGGCTTTGTAGCCAACTTCATTTTGTTTTTGTTTTCTTTTTTTCTTCTCCCCTCCATGTAATAGATACTCATTAATTAATAAAGGTTTATTGTACCTTGATTATCTTTTCCTTGTTTGGAATAAATGACTATCTGCTCGGAAATATTAAGGAATTAAAGATCAAGCCTAAAATATATCAACTATATCAGGAGGTGCTTAATAGAGGAGAAATTACCCGTCTACTTGTTCAAGCTACTTAGTTTTGGTATTTGCTACTGCCTGGATATTTTTGCACAACTATATTCTATATATTGTTTTCCTTGCTGTATCACCTGCGCCGAGTCGATTCAATACAGCACTACAAAGCTGATTGTTTTACTCCACACTATATATTGTTTTCATACATCACTATAAAGCTTAAAATTTTTACTCCACTATATACTATTTTCCTTGCTGTATCCCTTGCATGGAGTTTATTCAATACCACTCACTTTTTCTTCATACAGCGCACACCTAAATTTTTCTTTTCCAGACGGTATCTCTACAATATCATTCTACATTTTTACTTATTTTCACTCTTTTTAACAGCATTTAATTTCTCAATAGAGCAAATTCAAATCCAGAATCACATAGCTATTAGAATCAGGGTTAAGTAGTGCAAGCTACAGCAGCCACAAGTTTATGTACTCCGTCAATCGTAATTCAAAGTAGTATACCTTAACTCTTAACTCTTAATCTAATACTGATAGATTTTATTTGGTCATTAACACATTACACACAAGCTACGCAGATCACATCCATCTAATATGGAGGAAAAAGAAAGGTAAGATTGGGAACAAAATGGACGAATATTATACACAAGATACACTTGGCAATGATTGCCACTCTATTATGGTGCAAGAAATTTCGTAGTTCTAGCTTTCTACCCCGGCATCAACAATGCTTGGGAAATTGATGTTGAATTTGATCCTAAGGTTACCCCTCTGTGAAGGATCTTTAGAAATTGGCATACCTTCCCCAGTGATCACTTTTTCGTAGTTTGGATCAATCACATTGTTTATGGCAATGGTTAGACCCCTGCCATCTAGAGTTGTAAGTTGGAAGGTGTAGCCAGTAAGAACTTCACCTTCTGCAAGTGATATCTTTTGTGTCATGACCAAATCATTACCATCTCTTGTAAATATGCTGTGAGGTTTTTCATCAATAATGAACACTAGATCTGCAGCAATAACATTTGGTTGCTCATTTCCTTTTTCTGGGAAAGTGATTTTTGTTCCCTTTTTCCAGCCTGGTTGGATTTCAATGATTAGTATTTCCTCCACAAGCAGAGTTTTACTACAAACATAAATGCAGGGAGAGAGATTAGATCAATGTGACTAGCTGCACTTATATGCACACATGACAATTGAAAGAGCAAATTCTTCATTCTTTTCATGAAGAAAAATTCCAGAGTTCAATCAGCCTAGAAAACAAATCTATATAAACTCACTCACTAGAAGAAAGGTAGCTGAGTAAAGCTTATATACGTGTTGCATAGCTGAGTGATAAATCAGAAAAGTTGGAAAGGCTAACCACCTGCATTTCCATGCATATTTTCCTTCTCTAAGTGGGTTTAGGTAGTAAATATGTCATTGATAGTGGTAACTTAGCCCATTGCTCCAACCTGAAAAAGTGTCTCCTAGCTAATGAGGTATGGTCACCGGTCGCCTCAGTATTATACCAATCAAAAGCAACTCCAGCGCCAAAATTTATTAATGGCACAGAGGTACACTGACCATTTTAAGATTGGAGCAATGAGTATGCACACCAATCCTTATCCAACAATGAGATCTCATTGACCCAAAGAAACATCTGGGAAGGAGAAAAAAAGGGCAGATTGCAAAAATGTTTTTAGCATATAGAAGTCCATTGATTATCCATGAAACAATTATAAAAGGAGAGGAAATCCAACAAATCAAGACATCTAACTAACTAGTTACTACTATCTAAAGTAGCAATCAAATAGAATAAGACAAAAATGTATTAAAACTTACGATTTTGAACAAATCCAATAATGGAACTCATTATATTCATGAAATTTAGTTGTGGGAAGGTTTGAGTTTTTGCGAATTGAAATGCCAAGCAAAGAGCACTTACCCGCTTGCATGTGCAATTTGCCTTGAGATCTTCATCTTTTTGGTAGTACCCTTATAGAGTTCCTCAAGGCTGCAAGGTAATGTATTCTCGATAGGAGGTGCCTTGCGTCGTGGACCTTGACTCATGGGCCTACCTTCTCCAAACACGTCTTTGCCAAACATTCCTCCGAAGGACCTTGACACCCACGACCCACCCCCCATGCCTCTACCACAACCACCAACTCCCATTCCCGTTCTTCCAAATGGGCTTGAAAAGCCAAATACTTCTGCAAAAATGCCATTTGGATCCCTAGGATTGAACCTAAACGTTGTTGGGCCACCCCCAGTCTGGAAGAATGAATCCACACCCGCATGATCCGGTGGTGGCATTCCACCTTTAAGGCTGCTTTCTCCATACCGATCATAAATTGCTCTCTTCTGGGGATCACTTAGAACCTGCATGAAACCAAAACAATATACCAAAGTCAGATTCTATGTAAGTTTCACGGCTTACACATCCCCAAAAAGGATTATAACAGATTTTACTGAATGATAGAAAATGAGTACAATAAGCAATTCTGTGAATTATAACATTCCTCAATAAGTAAAGTAACTAAAGTAACTTAGAACTCATCTCAACTAAACTTCAACCGTACTCTAACTAGAGTAGTAGCCACCGACAAGCCAAAGGATTATGTATGGTATCATTCCTTGCTTAGGATGAATTATACAAATCAAATGATCAATCAACCTATCACAAATGCAAAATACAACATTGGCTAACGAAATTGGAAGAATTTTGGGAAGGACCTAAGTTCTAAGTAAGTTCCTAGAAGACTTTGACCTTTCTTTGTTCTCCTCAATCTTCATTCCACAACTCTCGTTCCAAAATTGAAAACGGGGCTCGAAATTGCACCTCAATATGACGTCAAACAATCCCAATCATCAAACAATGGATGAGAATTCACTTTTTTACCAACGCTAAAATCAAGGATTAACCATAAACCAAAAAGGAACAATCAGCAAGGAAGTAATCAGAAACAGACAAAAAAATGACCAAGAAGAAAAATACGGGGATCTGATCTAACGTCCTCAGCAGAACAAATCGAGGCATAAAAAAAAGTGTTCATGATTGGAAATGATAGGGACTAAACTATGTTACCTCATAGGCTTCAGATATGAGTTTGAATTTAGTTTCAGCCTCGTTCTTATTGTCTGGGTTCTTGTCAGGGTGCCATTTCATGGCAAGTTTTCTGTAAGCTTTCTTCAATTCTTCATCTGTTGCATTCCTATCAACCTCCAAAATCTCATAGTAGTCCACACCCATCTTCCTTCTGATTCAATACTCACTCACTACACTATGGAATTTTTGAGTGAGTATTTGCCTTTTCACTTTTCTCTTCCACTCCTTGGTCAAGGCTTTCTGTCTAGTTGCTGGATTGTAACACTATGGTAATCCATAATTGTTATTGTTATCCAGAACACTAATGCAGAGTAAGAAATTTGGTGTGAAACATTTTTTTTTATTTTGTAAATATTAACCAAATATCATATCAAGTCATATTAAAAAATTATTATTCTTTTATGAAAAGAATCTATTACTATTTTTTATAACACTTTAAGTGTTTTGATTGTATTTATATTTAATTTAATAATATGATATTTCCATGCGATGCACGAGGCGAAAAGAATTGATCAGCTCAGAAAGAAAGATACACTGAATAGAGAGGAAGGAATGGGGCGGGGATCTGATCTAACGTCCATTCCGTTGGGTATGGGGCGCAATAAAATAAAAAATAAAATAATACACCAACAAGCCCAGCTGGGTGATGACGGATGACCGTAAAAAGGAATTCAGGTAGAGACAAGTAAAGTTAGCATATACTGAAGAGTTGTAGTTCAGTTGACAACGTAAGTTGAGATTGTGGTAAGAGCTCATGAGTTTGATCCCCACTAAACACTCTTATGAGGGATGATAAACTTTAATTGTGACTAAATTTCGAACAGGATCATCTCTGCTAACAGGGATACCTACGGTTAACACAAAAAAAGTAAAATTAGCAACAAATAGCTAGGAATTAGCTACAATTAAGCTCGACAAGTGTACCAAATCGTAACAAGTAATATAATGAAAGTAGAGTATCGTCCCACAGAGATTGCTAGATCAAGTACCAAATTACAGGGAACTTATCTAGTTGAATAGGAGAAATTAAGTTGTATTTAGTAACCTAAGGACCAGTGCAGAAAATTAAACCAAAAAGTTAAACCAGAAAGTTGAATTAAGTGTTGAACAATTAACAAGAACACAATATTGATGAAGAACAATATCAACAAATGGTTAGGACTTGGTTCCTTTTAGTTTCTCACTCCATGTAAAAGATTAATCAACTCAATTGTTATGATTTAATTCATGATTCAATTCACTTAGATAGTTAAATCCCAATTCCTTGGTGAATTAACCCTATATCTACAATCAAGAACCATAATTCCTTAGGTGAATTCAATTGTGAAATGCATTAGCAGTAAGAATTGATACAGATCACACAAGAATTAATTCTTATTTCTAGGTAATTAACTACTCATGTTATTTACTTCAGATCCAAGTTTTCTCCAATTTTTCAATTGTGAGAATCACTCTCAAATCATGCATTGGTTGATCAAGTCAATGAAGCATTAAGATTGGAAGTAAACAATGCAATTGCATCATAACAATCTGAATTGAATTCAAAACGAAATTACATGGAGTTTGAACCAGAATTCCCCAATTCATAACCTAAGAAATTTAGAAATCCATTACAAAATAGAAGAGAAAAGAGAAGGAAGATGCAAACTCAAGGACGAATTCCATGGAGATGAACCCTAGGCTCCACCTTTGAGTTGAATCTTGAGAGAGAGGAGAGAAAAAGAGAGAAAATTCGAGTGAAAGAAGTGAGAAATCTGAAAAATGAAAGGATTCCTGCTAATAATCTAACAACATGGCAGAGAGCAATTTCTAAATTCTGCACCTTCTGTTAGTTTCATGTCCTCACACAGCTTCAGCTTGTTCCCGCACGAACATGACAAAATGTGAATTGCTCAATTTGCACATCCTTTGCCTCAAAATTTCACTGTTTTACTCTTTGTCACACTTCAAAAATGCTTCTCTTTACTTCTTTCTTTCTTATTTTCCAGAAAACTCCTAAAAACAACAAAACAATGAAAAATTAGAGAAAAATGACTATTATTTACTAAAACCATCTAAAATACAAACAAACTCAATTATGTAAAATTTTAACTATAATTTTACAAAATTATCAAACTAAACAACTAAAAACTATCTAAAATTACTCTATAAATATACTATTAAAGTGGATTTATCAGTGATGACTGATGACTGTAAAAAGGAATTCAGGTAGAGACAAGTAAAGTTAGCATATACCAAAGAGTTGTAGCTCAGTTGGCAACGCAAGTTGAGATTGTGGTAAGAGCTCTTGAGTTTGATCCCCACTAAACACTCTTATGAGGGATGAGAAACTTTAATTGTGACTAAATTTCGAATAGGATCATCTCTGCTAACAGGGATACCTACGGTTAACACAAAAAAAGTAAAGTTAGCAACAAATAGCTAGGAATTAGCTACAATTAAGCTATGGAATATATGCGTAGCTATTTCCCTGGTATTTCCTAGCTAACTTAGAGAAAAATGCCAAGCTCCAATTCGAGGTAAAGACGTGTTTCTACAGTGCCTATGTGCATTTGAAGGGAAAATACATCTTCTCGTATTAAATTTCGAGAGTGTTTTAATTAATATTTATAAAATAAGAAATATATATAAAATTTTTATATGAGCATATCATACAAAAATTTATAGGACTCATTCCCATTGTTCACTAAAGCCACTGTTTAATATTACTTAAACCACCATGCTGGGGTTGCCAACAACACTACCATAGTGCATAGTATACTAATATGGTTTTTTTACGTCAATATAATATTTTTATTACGTAATAATGAAATATTATATAATTTATATAATCATCTAAAATTTTCCAAACACCTTTTAATTAAAAAATGTAACAAACAAATGGACCCACTCTATATATTTTCTGATTCGAACCCCCATTGTTTGGTTTTATTGACAGCAAAATCTTCAATAGGCAATTCCCTACCTTCCTTTTGGTTTTATTGACAGCAAAATCTTCAACAGGCAATTCCCTACCTTCCTTCGCTTCTTGTCCATGACGCTCCAAGTCTACTTAAGGCATACCCCACGATAATCTTTTTCTCCATAAAAAATCCTTACATTGAAAATAAATCTTTTAAGACTTTTGTTGTTGTAATTTTTTTTTTAAATATTTAACGGAGGTATTTTCACGGGAGGAAAGTAAGATTTGGAATTGAGATTGATTGAATATAAGCATTTGAAATAACAGTTGTGGTACACAACTTACTTTCAGTTCCTACTTTATTTATGAGAGGTGTGTAAGCGTGTGCTTTTCCCCACGAGTTATCTATATCATGCTAAGTTATTTTTAGCTTTATTTGACAGCATTAATTGCTCAATGGAGCCAAATCATTACTCATTTCCAGAATCACAGCTATTATGCACACTGCAGATCAATATAATTCAGAATGTCATACCTCAATTCTGAATCTCAACTAACCTATTACACGCCAACTAAAGTCACAAAAATGAAGAGGAGAAAGAAGAGTAAAAATGGTAGCAAATTGGAAGACTATACACAAGATACACTTGACAGTGATTAGATTGGTAGCCTATTATGGTGCCAAAAGTTTCTTGATTCCGGCTTTCTGCTCTGATGTCAACCTTGCTGGGAATTTGATGTTGAATTTGATCCTGAGATTACCTTTCTTTGAAGGATCTTTTGGAATTGGCATACCTTCTCTGGGGACTAACTCTTCATAGTTTGGATAAATCACATTGTTTATGGGAATGGTCAAACTCCTTCCATCTAGAGTTGTAAGACGGACAGTGTAGCCTGTTAGAGCTTCAGCAAGTGATACCTTTTGTGTCACAACCAAATCATTACCATCTCTTGTAAATACACTGTGGGGTTTTTCATCAATGACAAACACAAGATCAGCGGCAATAACATTTGGCTGCTCATTTCCTTTCTCCGGGAATGTGATTTTTGTCCCCTTTTTCCAACCTGGTTTAATTACTATGGTTAAGATTTCCTCCACGGGCAAAGTTTTCCTGCAAACAGAAAAGTAGGCAGAGAAATTTAATCAAATGTATCAACACTTACAGGTAAAATAACAAGTGGAAGAACAAATGTTTGCTCCATTTCAAGGATATAAACTCCAGAGTTCATTTAGCCTAAAAAGATCACCTATAATATAAGACTAAACCCATTTTGTACAGCTTAGTGATAAACCATATATGTTAAGAACACTGACCACCCTCACTTCCGTTCCATGCACATCTCTTCCCTCTCTATAGGAGTTAAGGTAAATTACATATCTCATTCATAGAGGCAACCTCCGCCATTGCCCCAACCTGAAAAAGTGTCTCCTAAATAATATGGTATGGTCACTGATCACCTCATCAATGTTTCAATCAGTAGCAACTCCAGAGCCAACAATAAGTTATGGGCCTTATGGCACAGTTAGCATATTAAGATTAGCAGCAATTGGTATGCACATTAATTATAAGCAATCACCAGTCACCACTCTATGGCACAGTAACTATTGGATTGGAGCAATAAGTATGTAATGTAAGTAAGAGAAGCCTAAAACACCTAAAGACCTCCAACATTAAACTAGGGAGCAATGCACTAAACACCACATCCAATCCAAAACCTTAAGGTTCTTTTATGGATCTTCTCACTTATATATTGCTCTTCTTTTCCATTCATATATGAAACTAACACTTAAAATCCCAACTAATATGAGAACTCATGGACCGAAAGAAGAGGTGGAAGAGAAGAAGTATTGACATAATGACACATGCATGAAACAATTATAAAAGTAAAACCAACAAGTCTAGCTACTAGTTCTAACTAACTAGAAATTATGTATATTCGGGTTCAGAATTCAGATTAACAGGACATGAACAAATTAAAACTTTCAATTTAAACAAATCCTCCAACAGATTCTAGACAGTAGTAGATTGAGATGCCAAAGAAACATTGCTTACCCGCTTGCATCTGCAATTTCCCTTGAGATTTTCATCTTTTTGGTAGTTCCCTTATAGAGCTCCTCAAGACTACAAGGTAATGTATTTTCAATAGGAGGTGCCTTGCGAGGACCCTGACTCATGGGCCTGCCTTCTCCAAATGAACTAAATATATCATCACCAAAAATTCCACCAAAAGACCTCGAACCACCCCTCATTCCACTGCCACCACCACCACCTCCCATTCCTCCAAACGGGCTTGAAAACCCGAAAAACTCTGCAAAAATATCGTCTGCATTTCTGGGATTGAATCTGAATGTTGTTGGTCCATCCCCAGTGTGGAAGAATGAAGCACCACCAGCATCTGGAGGTGGCACTTGGCCTTTTAGGCCTTCTTCTCCGTATTGATCATAAATTGCTCTCTTCTGCGGATCACTTAGAACCTGCACCAACATCAATGATAACAATTTTCTAACAATTCAAATTAAGGTACTAGAAACAACAGTTTAAACAGAGAAACATTTTAGCTTGAAGGAAAGGAAATACTGTAGAAAAGGTTACTTACCTCGTAGGCTTCAGATATCTGTTTGAACTTAGTCTCAGCCTCTTTCTTATTGGTTGGGTTCTTATCAGGGTGCCATTTCATGGCAAGCTTTCTGTAAGCTTTCTTCAACTCATCATCTGTGGCATTCTTGTCAACCTGCAAAATCTTATAGTAGTCCACACCCATGTTCTTTCCTTCTTAGTTATTATTAATTTCTTCAAATGAGATTTTGTGTGAGTAATTGCTTTGCTCCTGAATGGGTTTTCTTTTAGTTTAATAATCGCACTGAATATTTATTTGTAGAGAATGAGAGGGATTTGTCTGGAAGGTGCGCAATAGTGCAACAAGACGAGAAGGGTGTAGAAGTTTCGAGGCTTACAAACAAGCTTCTCAATTTGGACGAGTTCCTTACTTTCCTGTACAGGCAATGTTTTAGGTGCCACCTGTATTTCAATGGACCCTGCACCCACAGGCAGGTATATATTAATTTAAATTACTTAAAAAAATAAAATAAAATTTTTAAATTAATTTAAGTCAGGTATATATTAAGGCTTCGTTTTTTTTTGTTAAAAATATTAAGGCTTCGTTTGGTCGGTTTTTTCTTATAAATTACTTAAAAAGTTAAAGTTAAAAAAAAACTTTTAATGTTGTTTGACCGTTTCAATTTTTTTAATTTAAAATTTACTCTTAAGCTAAAAGTTATTTAATAAGATATTTTATAACAAATATTTCATTGTCTTTAAAATTAATATAATAATTATTTAAATATAAATTTCTAAATATTTTAATTAATAAATTATTAAAAAATCTATCAATAAAAATTATTTTTAAATTTTTTATATATTCATAATAAATCATAAACAATAATATTATAACGGAGAAAGTAAAATTTTTATAAAAATCTTTTCAAACAATCATTTCTTTTTTGTATTAAAGGACTATACTCTTGAATAAAAAATTAAAAAGTCAAATCAAAATACAAATATTAAATACTGATTAAAAATAAAATTATGATACAACCCGTTATCCAAAAGTCTTTTTTTTCTCCAAAGTCTTTTTTAATTTCGATAAAAGAAATATGGGGATGTTATCCTTTAAATTAGTCTTGAGCATTCGAGGGTAGGGATGGCAAAACGGGTCTGGCCCAACGAGCTAACCCATCCCTACCCGTCAAATTTATAGGCTGGGTTGAGACTTTCAACCCACTGGCCCTTTTAACCCGGTTCGTTCTGACCCTTTAAAAAACGGGCTAAAGGAGTATTCGGGTCGGGCCAGCCCTTCAGGCTGATTTTTTTTTTAAAAGGGGGATAGTGATTTTTGTATTCAACTAAAGTCCTAGTGAGTGTGATCGTGCAGAAGTGTAGGGATACAGACAATACATATATGCACAGCGGAAGTTCATATATTCAACTAATAACAATTTATTCATTGAACTTTACATTCAACCTCTTGGTGTATTACCCAACACCGGTGGGGTCTTAACGCTTAATCTTCTGACGTGGATTGAGCTCAATACCATTCAAGGAACGTCTCCCATGTGCCCATTTAACCTTCTGTTTTAGTTAGTAGTCACATTCACATTTTCACATTCTTAATCCTCTTAGGTACAAGACCCCCTTTTTCCTCTTTGGACCGAAGTCCCATTTGGTTTCCATTTAACAGTCATACATTTATACATATACTCAGTGTATAACATAGGAGAATCCATAGTCAACATATTACCTTAGCATTTAACATATAAGGAGAAGAAATAGAAAGGGTTTACAACATTTGTTCATTCCCTCAACCCTAACTACATCAACTCCCTAGATGTTCCTTCAATCATATAATAGGAATAACTTCTACTACATACATATCCAAGTTCCCATCATCAATATACAGGCATTTCACCAAAAATCCTCAAATCTCCTAACCTAGGTCTTGAGTCACAAGGGCAAATCACCCATCAATCCAAGCATTCACACCATTCCATAAATATACAGTCCATTCCAAGCAAAAACAAGTATTAGAGAAAGAGAATAGAGGGAAGGGATCATACAAAAAGGAACACACAAGAGTGAGTGGGTGGGTGAACCACACTCACCTTGAAGCAACCAAGAATGGGGATGAAGAAGAGGTTGGAGATGAGGATTCCAAGCCTTTTAAGAAGTTTGAAGCTCCAAGAACAACTTTCTCTCTCTAGAAATATATATATCTCTCTCTCTAAAAGGTTGGTGAAGGAAAATAAATTAGGATCAAATGTTTGCCTTCCAACCAAGTTATACTAATTTATTTTAAATATTAAAAAAAGAGACACAATGAGCATAATCATTTCATGTTTCCACCCTCAAAGTAGGTTTAAGGATTTGTGTGAATTAGGTGGTGTACAAGAATTCAAAAGGGTTGCTGTAGTGATAAACGAACTATGCTTTTAGGGGAGGACATAAATATGAACTGTAAAGATGTCTTTCATGAAAAAAGGTTTACCTATATCACTTTACACCTAAAAGGATATTAAAAGTATAACTAGTAAGGTATATGAAATCTACTCAATTTTTTGCGGTTCTAGTACACAAGATAATTATCATGAGTAGATGGAATCCACTTTAATTGTTTGTTTGTTTTTGTTACATCACACATGCATAGATGATTAGGTAGGTGGGATCCACTTTACTTATTTCTATCATTACAATGGACAAATATAGTACAAAGGTTTGGTAGGATCACTTTGTATTTTTTATTTGATATAAACCTGAGCTATACAAACTTTTCTTGTTTCCAAGAAAAGAAGGAAAGATTCCTGAGTTACACACTGGGAGAAAACATTAAGCTGAGATGGATAAAGTGTGTGAATGCATATATAAAATGAGAGTGTCTATAAGATATACTTACAATGGGAATTGAGAAATAATCTGTCATAATTTTTTTTCTCTTTGAAGCGCAATTTTTAGAAACCAATACTTTTCCTTCAGAAAGAGTTTTCTCATTCAAAGAGTTTAACATGCGCGAGGATTGTCCAACTTCGGCTCCTCTATTATCTCATTATGATAATTCCATATTAGAAGGAAGTAGTAGAGGGAATGAACTGGCCATTGATAATGATTGTGAGAGCACTCCAATTTCAGAGGTTAGTTTAGGATTTAATTGTTGTTATTTTTCCTTTCTAATGTATTCATGTCAATAACATCTCATTATGAGTTTCTTTTACAGGTGATGAAGGAAGTGAAAAAGCTATATATCATAGCCCTCCCGATGATCATCACTGGTCTTCTTATCTATGGTAAGTCAGCAATATCAATACATTTCTTGGGCAAAATAGGCAAAGAGGCATTATCCGGAGGGTGTCTAGCCATAGGCTTGGCTAACATTACCGGTTATTCTCTCATTTCTGGCCTTGCAGCAGGCATGGAAGGTATCTCCTCTCAAGCTTATGGAGCACAAAAATGGGTGCTAATTGGTCAAATCCTCTAATGCACTATTGTAATCCTAATTCTAGTATGCATACCCATTTCAATCTTATGGCTGAACTCCAAGACCATCATTCTCTTATGTGGCCAAAACCCATCCATTTCATCCATTGCCACCACCTATCTTACATTCTCTTTACCTGATCTGCTTTTCCAGTCTATCATTAATCCTCTTAAGATTTATATGAGAACCCAAAACGTGACCATCCCCCTCATGTTTAGTGCAGCTTGGGCACTCATTTTTCATGCTTTCATTAATTATGTGATAGCTCATCATTTCGACCTTGGAATTCGAGGCATTGCCTTGGCTAGTGCCTTCACTGACCTAAACCTCCTTATTACCCTTCTGCTTTACCTATGGTTCTCTAAGGCTTGTTTTAGATCATGGCAAGGCTGGTCATTTCAATGCTTCAAACAATGGAAGCCCATTCTTCACCAAGCAATCCCAAGTTGTATCTGTGTTTGCTTAGAGTGGTGGTGGTATGAGTTATTGATAATGTTTTCAGGGTTACTAACCAATGCAGCTGACACAATAGCCACAATCGGAATAATAATTCAGGCCACTTCATTAATGTACAATTTTCCTTTTGCATTAAGCATGGCCGTCTCAACAAGGGTAGGTAATGAGCTTGGAGCTAATAAGCCTAGAAATGCAAAAACATCATCCATCACTGCCCTATTATGTGCCCTTTCACAGGTATAATAGCTATGATTTTCATGGTAGCTACTCGCAACTCTTGGGGATGTATCTTTACTAAAGATAAAGCTACATTGTCTTTGTTGTCAACATCATTACCTATAGTGGGACTTTGTGAGATGGGGAATTGTCCTCAAACAATAATTTGTGGCGTTCTAAGGGGGAGTGCTAGGCCTGCTTTAGCTGCCAACATAAATTTGGTATCATTCTATGTTGTGGGTTTGCCTATTGCTATTTTGATGGGTTTTTGGTTGCATTTGGGATTGTTGGGCCTTCTGTTGGGCTTATTGGCAGCTCAGGTAGTATGTGCTATTATGATGACGATTGTGTTGGCAAGAATAGATTGGAAGGTGCAAGCAAATAGGGCTAAAGACTTAACAGGTAGACTAAATGTGAGCAACGAGGAAAACAATGAATGCATTGAAGGATTAACAACCATTGTGTTCCCAGATTAACCCTTTGTAATGCTAAATTAGTAAGGATATTTTTCATATTTACTTTTAGTAGTGTATTTATGTCTTTGTTAATCCATTAAAAAATGTGTCTTTGTAAGTTTGGATTAGGTCTAAGGAAAGATTTTGACGAGCTTCATCTGGGTTTAGTCCTTTATTGTTATTTGTAAGTGTCAAAAGTATCTTCATCTATATTGAAATTGATTTAATAAAAAATTTAGTTCATATATAGTCTATGAAAGATTCCAGATGCATATGTCTGGTGCTAGTGTCATGATGAAACAAAAAGAAAAAGTTGAGTAAAATTAGAAATAACCCCTTTGAGAAAAACTCAATTTATAGAGTTATTTAATGAACAAATAATTTTTTATTTTTATATATTTTATTTAAAATTTATTTTATAATTTTAAAAATAAAATCAAATACATTAAAATTATCTTAGAAAATATTAAATTTCAATAAACACACATATGTAGCTTATGAATTAATAAAAGTCCAATTTCAAATCATTTGATAAATAGACAGATGCTAACGGATACTTTAAGATTATTGGTCGAAGATACAAATATTTATTCAAAAGTGTAACTTTTTAAGTTATTAATGGGTTAAATATTATATATTTTTAATAAATATATCCTATTTCTTAACTAGTTATTCAAGGAACCAAACAATGGTTGGTTGTGCTGTAACTCGACTGTTACCCTACGCAGATTTTACTTTTGGGAGGGATTTATCTAACCACCACCTAAGCTGAGGGTTAAACCCACAACAATGTCTGTGCGGCATTCTCGGTCAAAGACCAAGAAAACTAGTGTTTCAAGGAGCAAAAACCTTACCAAATCAAATATCTACTACTATATATTAAATTTGAGTCCTCATTCTTGAATACGGAGCCCTCTCAAGTCAACTCAACTCACATGTTAATTCTTAAACTAACATAGCTACCATGTTAGATCATGTGACATTTTCTATTTTATATTAAATTGTAAAATAAAGTAACCAATTAATTAATAAATTGGAATTTCTGTTATTATTCTTTGAATTTTGTTTAAATCTTAAAATATCTCATCTTTTGTATTCTTTGAATTTTTTAAATTTAAAAAAAAATCATTAAGTATTAAATTTATTATCTTTATATAGAACTAAACTCACAATTATGTTTGTTGGGAAATGCTATCAGGAGGGTCGAGGGTTAGCCATTGTACTAAAGACAACTAATTAGCCCAATGGAGGAACATAAATTTTATTTATTCTTTATCATATTACAATGATAAAATCCTTGTATAAACTTTCTATTTTTGAAGAATTAGAATATATAAAACACTTTTTTTTTGTATTTATCACCT
Source organism: Sesbania bispinosa (assembly GCA_026901365.1). Classification (NCBI taxonomy): domain Eukaryota; kingdom Viridiplantae; phylum Streptophyta; class Magnoliopsida; order Fabales; family Fabaceae; genus Sesbania; species Sesbania bispinosa. The sequence goes on along the minus strand of QLOH01000295.1, from coordinate 17,244 downwards.
CCCATTGTGTTACACTACTTCATATACAACAATCACGGGTGACTCTAATATCGACATTGTCACTATAACCAGTACTATTCACAAGTCAAATCAGAGTCCAATTCTGATGCCAATAATTAAGTTGTACTCAAGTCAACTTTAGTTAGTAAAAGAATGAAGATGTCATGGAGATGCTCAAATATGCCCCTTAAATAAGGTTTGAGTCATTATGGGGATTAATGTCCAGCTAGAGATAAGGGTGGGTTTCTCTCTATTTGCCCTGGTTCAATTCATAACAATCATTATCAATAATACTTTAGATGATCATTTTTCTAAATGGACCTCAAGGAGCCAAGCCTAATAATTTTTTTTTTTGTCAAAGGAGCTTGGATTAAAGCTTAAAGAATAACATAAGTACATAACAACACTTATACATGTAAAAGGGATCTCAAATTCTAAAAGAGCAATACAACTATGCACCAACAAATAAACTTTGGCTTTTAAGACTTGTTTTCTATAACCTATTCAAATCAATAATCATATATTTTCTCCATTCATTTATACATTACCCCAAAAATTTACTTAAACTTTTCATCCCCATAAGAATTCAGATTAAATCACCCTTAATTGAAGGGGAGCTTGGCTTCCATAAATGATGCTTCGAATAAGGAATAGAGTCACATAAATTTATGGAAAAACAAAGGATTGATGTGATGGTAGAGCTCTAGAGTATATGACAATTTGATGGATTACATGTAGAACACCTTCATTTGATTTCTAGTTTTTTGGTTCTCATCCTCCAGCTTCTCACCTTATTCTTCACCTTCCTTCTCAACTTCAAATTCGGCGTTGAGGATTGAAAGGGAGAGAGATGATGTGTGATCATAAGGCTATATGGATGATGGCCATAGGAAATGATAATAAACAAGGTTGAAAAATCCTAGAAAAATTCTACACCGAATAATGAACTCTCACCTAAAAGATAGAAAAACCCCTAATGGGGGGAAGTGAACCCCTGATGGGAAGACGACACACTTTTCATGCTTCAAGTTCAATAAGTTAACTTTATAGCTCTGGAGCAAATCGACCTAAAGGCCTAAAAGCTTTATAGCCCTCGAGCTTATAGGTGAGTAAGACTTCAAAGTGGACAATTCGACATTAGAGCCCTTCTCTTCTTGTCTTCCTACACATCCCTCGAGGATATGCGCTCCTTTTTTCAAAATTTACATGAATTGTCCTATTGCCTCCTCTGTTGCCCTCAACAACTTTAGTTATGAGATTTCTATTGACTTTGTATTTTTTAGTCTTAAACTTGACTTTATTCTAGGAATGGTGGGTTCACACATCACAAAAGGAAGTGGTAGGTAAGAATGAAGGAAAGTTTTTTTAATAATTTTTTTACCAAATCCATGTAATCATTTTTTACCATGTTTATTTTTAGCACTCAACTAAATCATAGATTTTTCATTGTATTCACTTTGTTTCAATTATATATATTCATTTTAATGTATTAATCTCTTCATAAATATATTAAATAACACCTTCCTTGAGGAATCAGAGGTGAACATAGGGTAGATGTGTGTTTCAATACACAACGTATTGAAACACAATTCAGACAAAAACACACATATTAAAAAAGTAATTAATGCATTTATTTTTAAGAAATTACACTATAAGATTACAAGTTTACCTCTATTTAAAATTAAACTCCACTACAATGACAATTGTGTCACTTTAAAACTTTCAATGTTCAACAGGGTAAATATGAGAAAAAACAATAATTGCTTCTAGATTTGTGTGTTTTGTCTTATAAATAAAACTATAAAAAGTTTCAAACGTTGTATTATAAATAGGATCCGGAGTATCATTTTAAAAGGAGTTCTATCAACACACTGACATATTCTTTTCAACACACTCCTTATGATTGATTAAAATTTACACGAATCCCATTAAAATATGGGGGTCCTACTCCCAATATGGTGAGACCAATGTGACTTTTAACTTATAAAAAGTGTGTTAAAAAATATGTTAAAGAGTGTGTTATTAACATTTTAATAGTTCGAAACCCTCTTTATAGTCTTACGTGAAATGTGCATTTAGTTTAGAAAAAATACAACCAAAAATCCAATAGATTTATGTTTTTGAAGTCAACATAATACCTAAACTACAATGCTTTTTTTCCCGTCATTACCGGTTAATTACAACGTAGAAATCAAACACTTAACCATGAAATATTGTTACTTTTATCACGACAATGATAATCTTTTAAAAAAAAATTTCCATCTATTCATAAAATAAAGTGCCTTGTAGCAAATTAATTCCATTCCTCTCGGATGAAAATATTCTATACACAAAAAAGCGGTTGAAGCCTTTACGAATCTTCCCTTTCCCGTGAGTGTAGTAACTAGTAACTAGTAAGATGGACATCGATGCATGAGCTCCTTGCCTCTTTGATTGGAAAGGTAAACTCCTTTTCAAAGTAGGAACTAGGAACTCAAAATAGAAACAAAAGGGTGTGGCAGTTGGAATAGCACGCTTCCCGCTACTATCTTTCTTCCTTCACTCCATGAAATGAAATTTTGAATTCCCTGGAAAATGCAATCCATTTCGTTTCCTCTCCTCACTAACTCATTTTCGAATCCATTCACTTCCTTTCGTCCATTTCTGTCTCCCACCGAATGCTCATCGCTTTCAATCCCGTGCGGCACCGCTCTCCGTAATAACCGTTTGCGAGCTTCTACCAGCGAATCCACCCCTTCCACGTCAACAATCTCCGTCGACAACTCAGATTCCGGCGACTCCACCACCTTCGTGATCCGAGCTCGCAACCGGATCGGCCTCCTCCAGGTCATCACCAGGGTTTTCAAGGTCCTCGGCCTCAGCATTGACAGGGCCACCGTCGAATTCGAGGGCGACTTCTTCATCAAGAAGTTCTCTGTCACCGATTCCCATGGGAACAAAATCGAGGACTCGGAGAGCTTGGAGAGGATCAAGCGAGCGTTGGCGGAGGCAATCGGCCGCGACGATGGGACGGTTTCGGTGGCGAGGTCAACGGCGAACCGAGGGATTGTGGTTCGGAGGCCTGGATTGGTGGAGGGGCTTGGGGAGCGGAAGGCAAGAGCAGAGAGAATGTTTAGCTTAATGGACGAGTTTCTGAAAAACGATCCTCTCAGTCTTCAGAAGGATATTCTTCATCATGTTGAGTACACGGTAGCGAGATCACGGTTTAGCTTTGACGATTATGAAGCGTATCAGGTAACGTGCCTTTAAACTTCAGCTCTTTTGGTTTGGTAGTGTAGTATATACGTATGTTTCTATTGCAGTAGTACGTTTTGGCATGTGTGTGGTGCTAGTGTGGATAGGGATGTTGGGAAAGGGAGAGGGGAAAAGTGTGTTATATTTTTAATGAATACAATATCGTTAGAACTTAGAAAGGTGCTACACTGTTTGGGAACACGTCTTTTTAGGAGAAATTTTTGCTTAAACCCTGTGCACCCAAGTTTTTTGGTTGGATGCACTAAGCCAATAAATTATTGAAACATCATTAATTATGATAACTAATCATTTATTAAATATGATAGTTAATCATTAATTATATTATGTCAATTATTTATTGATATGTGAAAAGTGAAGGCCAGCACATGCACATCCTCTGATTCTTTGATTGAGTTCTAGTTTATTGGTGGGAAATTCATGATGCTTGAAATTTCAGTAAAATCCTCTCCGGCAATCCCAATGGAAAACTTCAAGAAGTTGATGAACTAAATTCAAACCTTTCTTTAATCAAACAATGTAGAGTGGATGAGTAGGTTGCAAGGTAATTTTGATGGTAGATGTGTCATTATTGAAATTGTTATAGGTGTTTCCTTTGCATGGAGAACGAGCAGTTGAACTTTGTTATAGGTTGTGATTTATGCTTGCACATTTTACAGTGAACTTTGTTGTAGAGGGAACTCAGTCTTCAGATAATGAAAGTTAAAGCTTATTCTGTTAAATTTGATCTGTTTGATGTCCTGAGAATGCAGCCTTGTAGGTTATAGAGTATCAAATAATATATTAAAGTGTTTGGGCCTACTGTTGGTCATATTTTTAAATAGTTTTAATCAGAAAATTAATTTCATATAATGGTATTTGTAGGCTTTGTCACATAGTGTCCGAGATCGGTTGATTGAACGCTGGCATGATACTCACATTTACATGAAGAGGACAAAACCTAAGCGTCTCTACTTCCTCTCCCTTGAGTTTCTTATGGGTACTTAAAGTGATGCCCTTAATGTGATTGACATGTTATGATAAATCTCCTTAACTAACCTGTATTTTATATCTATTTCTTTCTCCAAGTTAGTTTATATTTTTTTCTAAGTGCTTGCAAGTTCCAAGTACAAATTTCATGACTTATCTATAATAAGAATATATTGAACTTCCTGTTGGAAAGTATCTCCTATTTAGGGAAAACTTTTCCTATCTAGGGGCCTCATATTTGCTGTCAATAATTAGGGGGATTTGATTTGTATATTTTCTGACTTATTTTCCTGAAATTAGGGATTATAAATCATGTCATATATAGTTATATACTCAATAATGCTGAGGATTTCCTCATACAATTTAGAAATATTTTCTCCCTTTTCAAATATTTCTTTTCTTGTTAATTAATTATGAAATTCTTTATAGCTAAATGAACTAATAGGATATAACAGATATTCATCAATAAGTGTTTGAGGGGGTATACCAAATTTAAAATCTTGTAGAAGGAAATTGTTGGGAGGGCTTCCTAATTGGGATAGTACCTGAGGGGTTAGTCTCACTTTAATGTTAATGGAGATACCCTAGTCAAAGACCAAAAAAAGAAGAAAGAATATAACAAATATTCAATTGTTATACTGTCCTCTTCTCTCTTTTGAATGCAATACAAATACATGAATCACTTAGTTTTAAACTTTTGATGTGCGTGAAAAGTGAAAACTCACATTAGATTCTACTTTTAGCGTTTCAATGACGGTGGTATTCTGATAGGAATAGACCTATAATTAGACAGGTCTATGAGAGGAGGAATAGGTGAGCCGTAGGGGATCAAAGCTCATGAATAGAGCTGTCATTGTCATAATAAGTAGCTAACAGATTGGTGATTGTAAGTTGGTTCTGTTGAGAGAATAAAAAGGGATTGAATCCCATAGAGAGGGACATCCGAATTGTAAAAGGGGTCTAGGAGAGGACTGAGTCTACTGAATACTCAGTAGTTGGTGTAATAACCATTCTTACCCTAACCTTGAAATTGGGCACCCTGCTGCAGCTGGTGTTGGATTTTTAGATTGGGTATTCTCAATGTGCTAAACATCTTAAACATGTTTTGGTCAAATGCTTCTCTATAGCATGAAAGTATGTTTAAACAAATAATGGAATCTTAAAATGAAATTTCAGCAAAGTAATCATCATCTGCTTAATTGACTTTCATTTGGTGGTGTATGTTAGAATTTTCTAATAGCGTATGATATGAAATTTGGACTTTTCCCCCAGTTATACTGTACTATGAATATTAGATCTTTTTTAGTTATATATTCCTGAATATTATGTTGTGGTTGGATAAGAGTATTTTAGGATCTGGGTGATTATAATGTGAAGGAAACTAAAGCAATCCAATATTTCTTTTAAGATTCATGTCATGGCAAAGTCAAACTATTAATGAAATTGACACTGAATTTCTTTGATGTGGTCAATAATGGTTAATCAACCATTGTGCTTGCGAAAGTATGCGGCTGATCCAATGCTTAAGAACACCTATTTTTGGATATTAGGTCGTTCCTTGTCAAATAGTGTCATCAATCTTGGCATCCAGGATCAATATGCAGAGGCCCTAAACCAACTTGGATTTGAGTTTGAAGTTGTGGCAGAACAGGTGTTATTAATGTCTAATCTAATCATTTTGTATTCTCCAGCCTACTGTTGTTGTACTGTTATCCCAGAGTGAGCATTCAAGGTGGTTATGTATATCCCTTAACATACATGTATGCTATATCCTTGACAAGGAAGGAGATGCGGCCCTAGGGAATGGTGGCCTTGCTCGTTTTTCAGCATGCCAAATGGATTCTTTAGCAACTTTGGACTATCCTGCATGGGGGTATGGTATTACTTTGTGTTTTTTAGTTCAATTTGTGTAACGTGTTTGAAACATTAATATTTTCACCATACAGTTTTCAGTTTTTTAAATTTGAAACATAGATATGGGCTGTGAACTGTGAAGTTGGCCTCATAAGCTTGAATATCTATTGCTCTTAGTTCTTTTGCCACTTAGTTGATATGATGCCCCGAAGCTTGTCCAAGTCTCAACAGTATTTATATAATGTTAACATACGGAGCTGTTTATCCCATAACAACGTGTCCAGATAGCTTAGTTTCTATATCATAGTTCACATTCTGAGAGTGTCTTTATCCTGAAACTGCATGAATTTGAGAGTTCTGCTATTTATTTTCAGTGATGCTTTTCACTAGCTTCTGTAATAATTGTGCATCTGAATCCTCGAGGACCATAGGGGATTACATCCTAATAAGAAGTTAATTTTTCTGTGTTTATTTTCATGCTTATTATATAAATATCACCAACTGGATGATTCTGGAACTCTGCAGGCAAACAGAAGTATGTTATTTTTGCTCTTTCTTGTATGGAAAACAAATATGCCTCCCATCTAAAGATTGGGTACTGTCAGCTAAGCTTTATGGAATTGATCTTCATTTTGCAGTTATGGACTGCGTTATGAATATGGATTGTTTCGTCAGATCATAGTGGATGGCTTTCAACATGAGCAACCTGATTATTGGCTAAACTTTGGAAACCCTTGGGAGATAGAGCGTGTTCATGTAACATATGAAGTGAAGGTTTGCCAGGCTTCCTTCTGTTCTGCCTTTTGTTTTATTTTGTAATTTTCTGTTGATATTGCCTTACTTTCACTTTATCACCTGAAAATTACAAACTGACTGCATCTCTGCTATACTGGATGGGTTAGTTCTATGGGACTGTTGAAGAGGTAGATATGAATGGAGAAAAACATAAAGTTTGGATCCCTGGTGAGACGGTAAGAGTAGTATTTCTTATCTGGTTTGAAATAATACTTTTTTCAACAGCATCTTCTCAAATAATTTTAGATTCATGCCTACTTCTACCTGTGTTGCATTTGTTTTAGACTTGTAGAATGTTCATAATTTGGATAAGGAACTTGTTTCCCTTGAAAAGGTGGACACTAAGTCAACTTGTATTTGGTAATATGTTCCTCTAATTGCAGGTAGAAGCTGTGGCTTATGACAACCCGATACCTGGTTATGGGACAAGAAATACCATCAACCTTCGGCTATGGGCTGCTAAACCTAGTAGTCAATTTGATTTGGTAATTCTTTATGTGAGAATAAATTTCTGCACCACATCTGAGACTAGGGGTCCATTTGTTTAAACTTAAAAAAACTGATTTTATGATGCAACGTTTTTTTAGAAGCTACTTATTTTAGCTTTTGGGAAAAGCACTAAATCAACTTTTTTTTTTGTTTTTTAATAATATAATATTTTACTCATTTTTTTAATTAAAAAGCAACAGACATAGTTTATTGGCATAATGACATCATAATATAGGTCTAAGTAAATAAAGATAACTAGTGGAATTTTGTAGCTTTTATTACTATAAATTATTCAATTTAGGTCAGTAACCCTGTATTGTCACACCTTTCCTCAGAGCGAATGTAGCTTAGAATCAGATGAAAGGTAGTTTGCTTCAGTCCATTATTTTCAGTTTAAATTAGTATAGCTTTTCCTTTATATGAGCTTAGGGTGAACTATTAAGCCCTTTTTCCTATTATTATTATTATTATTTGTAGGAGGCCTATAACACTGGAGACTACATTAATTCTGTTGTCAACAGACAAAGGGCTGAAACTATAAGTAATGTTTTGTACCCGGATGACCGTTCTCATCAGGTATGCCTTTTTTTTTCCTTAAAAAAGGATAGTGATATATTAGTTGCTATTATCTGTTCAGAAGTTGTACTGTTTGTCTTCTTAGTTTTGTCTTGAAATTCTATAATGAAAGCTAGTGTTGTCATATTTTTCATTATGGGATTTTTGGTTGCAAGAACCAGAGACTTCTATACTGCTTTTATTTAAGTTCACTTACTTTAGTTTCATTTCTTTATTCATTGTATTAGATAACTTTTGTACAAAGCTTTGCTAAGTAGTTTGTAATTGTATAATCTTTTATTTCTGACAAGTTTTTCGTTGACCTTCCTGTGTCTATTAAAGTTGTTTGTAAATGATCTTGTCTATTGAAACTTCTCAGTATTTTTTTATGCTGAATATAATTGTTTATAGAATTGATTATTTCCCTGTTTAATGTGTGCTATAGTGCATTAGTATGTCATGTTTCTCCAGCTTTCAATGTTAATATTTCATGCATTCTATTTTAGTTTGTTTTAGTTGTCTCCCACCCAATATTGACTGCCTCCATTGGCATTAGCAGTTGGAAGAAACATTATATTAGGAAATTTATATATAGTCACTTGTTTCTTTCACGGTTAGCTTTGTGCTGTATAATGATTTCCCCCCATTCTGAAGAGTTGGAACAGTATTTAATCCCTCTTCTCATATTATTACTTTGAGTGTGCTTTTCAGGGGAAGGAGCTGAGATTGAAACAACAATATTTCTTTGTCTCAGCATCTCTACAAGACATCGTCCGAAGGTTCAAAGAAGAACATAATAACTTTGATGAATTGCCAGAACAGGTTCATTGTCAAACATTTTGTACTTGAACTTTTGGTTGTAAGTTGGTATGGTGGTCATTGATCACTCTGTTCAAAATAGCATCAATGACATGCATTTTAATTATTTTTTTTATTGTTCCTCTGTTATATGGTGACAAGATTCTGGATTTCTATTAATCATTGAAAGTTTCAGGTTACACTGGCCATTTCTCCATGTCACTATTCCTTTTTTTATTATTTTAATAGTGATTCATATTCATTGATTCAGTATATTGGTGGAAGTGGATAAGTTAAAATTTATTGTATGTGTTAGCTGATTGCTAGTGTCATAATTTTATTCTCACTTCACTTCTGTCTTGCAACTTATGTTATGCCTATTCTCTAATTAGGTTGCTCTTCATCTAAATGATACCCATCCATCTCTTTCAATTGCTGAAATTATGAGAATATTAGTTGATGAAGAACATTTGGGCTGGAATAAAGCATGGAATATTGTGTGCAAAATTTTCTCTTTTACAACTCACACAGTGGTAGCTGAAGGACTAGAGAAAATCCCTGTTGATCTGCTTGGCAGCCTTCTGCCACGCCATTTACAGGTATGTTCAACAGGACATATGCTTTCTGTATTTTATGTAGTGTTTTACCTTATATATGTGTTTCACTACAATAAATTAAATGGAAGAAAACATATGTTTAATCCTTCTTTTACCTTGTATGTTTGGCTAAAGCATGCAAACATTTGACTGCATGGTGCACTTATTTTTCTTGGCAGTTTTCCATATGAAACCATAAACTTAAGTAATCCAGAGTAAAAATGTTAATGGATCTAAATTGTTTTTTGTTCTTTGTTCTCATATAAGTAATTTTTTCTTAAATTTTTTATTATAAGACAATTACTTACCAAGTATATTAAATTCCCTTTTCAGATTTTGTATGAAATAAATTTTAATTTTATGGAGGAGTTGAAGAAAAGGATTGGTTTAGATTACAACCGGCTGTCTCGGATGTCAATTGTTGAAGATGGTGCCATGAAGGTATTGTAGAATAATCTTCAATGCTTAATCTTCTAGCTTTTAGTAGGCTATTATGTCTTTTTGTATGCAATTGAAATTTTTTTTTACTATGAAATTTTGAGTTATGTAATTTGACCATCAGATAATATCTAGTATCATGTATAAGTCTTGAAACAAAAATTTATTGAATTGAGGTACTCTGTTCTTCCTCTCGTGTCTCTTTGAAAGTTGGGACATTGGCTTGTTAGACAGCCGTAATTCTTTATTCAAATCACCCCTGAAAAATTTCACATTTGTATGCTCCTGAATGCTGTTCATATTGATGTTGTGCATTATGCATAAATTTTAGATTCAATTAAAGAAAAATGCTAGCATACTATTTGACACAATCTTTTTAACACATTCTATGATTGAATAAAATTAACATGGTTCCCACCAAACAGTCCCACCATATTGGGAGTGGGACTTGTGTGATTTAGTGGGATCCATTTGAATTTTAACCAATCATAGAGGGTGTGTTGAAAAGAATATATCAGAGTGTGTGTTGTTAGCACGCCTCTTCAATTCAATAACCAGACCAGTTAGGCATTGTGTCATTGAGCTCAAACCACTGACAGTGCATAAGGCTCCCCAATGTGGATGGCTAAAATGAAGGGAATGTGAACGGAGTATGTGAATTAGGGGAGTTGTTTGTTGAAATTCATAATCATACAATTTAGAACAGTCTTTTTCCCTATAAGTTACTGGTTTTGCTAACTATTAAGCTGAATAAAAGCATGCTTCTGAATTCTTGTGCATAGTAGCATAGCAGTTTAAGTCTATTGAGAAAACTGTTTGAAAATTCAAAGATATCCTTCATTGTGGTGCTTGCGTAATTGAATATCTTACTTACAGAAGTGTTTGTTTAATGTTTTGTATGTTTACATCATAAACAGTTTCTGGTGATTATGTTTTGAATTTGCAGAGCATAAGAATGGCCAACTTGTCAATTGTTTGCTCCCATACTGTGAATGGTGTTTCAAAATTACATTTGGATACACTGAAAATGAGAACATTTAAGGTATGAATTATCATGCCAAAACACTTCATGGTCCTTATCACCTTGGTTGATTGTGAGATCATAAAATAAAAAATTCATGGTTCAACTGTGTAGGACTTCTATGAGCTATGGCCTGAAAAATTTCAATACACGACAAATGGTGTAACCCAGGTAGAAAATTTCAGTTACTATTGCAATATATATGTAACTGTTGTTTGACCTTCCGCTATGTATATATAGTTATATGAAGGGATTTAAGTGGCTCTTGAATTGGACCCTGTATGTTGGAAGACTCATCTTTCTGTGCATGGAATTGTGGTCTGTGACTAGTATAAAGGTTGTCAATAGAAATTTCTACATCTAGTTTTCCTATATGAAATTTGTTATCTCCTTGTAGTTACTGTTGTCGGAAGACTTGTGTCTATTAACATCTTAAAGAGTAGTCCATTAACCATGTAAATTCAAGATGCTTATTGTACAATTATTATTTGTACATATTTATCTTTAGAGTAAATTTTGTTTGTGGAACTTGACAATGGCATCTATTGTTTTATTGACCATTTTAAAAAAAGTGTGATTGCATGTCCAGCAACTAATAATCCAGTGAATTGATATTTGTCAGCGTCGTTGGATTGTGGTGAGCAATCCCAGTTTATGTGCTCTTATATCGAAATGGCTGGGGACTGAAGCTTGGATCTGCAATGCTGACCTTCTGACAGGATTGAGCGATCATGTTGATAATACTGATTTCCGTCAAGAATGGAAAATGGTAATTTTTCTAGCTTTATTTATTGTTTGTGGATTTTCATTAGATCAGGAGAAACTAGATATGATCTGCTCTATTATACCTTTCTGTCTTTTGATATTGTAGGTTAAAAAGGTTAATAAAATGAGGCTCGCTGAGTACATTGAAGCAATGAGTGGTGTCAAGGTTTGAGTGAAATAACTTTACCAAAACTTTTCTTCTATCCTTCAATACTATGATATGAGTTACTTTTTACTGTATCTTTCTTAGTGCAGGTCAGTTTGGATGCTATGTTTGATGTTCAGGTGAAGCGTATACATGAATACAAAAGACAGTTGCTTAATATATTTGGAATTATCCACCGATATGATTGCCTCAAGGTAAATGTGTGTTCCTTGGTGCTGCAAAAACTTATTCATATATAAATGCTAATTTCAAGTGGCAAAATAATTTTTCCCTCTAAAATAAAAATATATTACTGTTCCTTTAGAATATAAAATCTTCTTTCACTAATATTTTGCTTTCTTCTTTTTGGCTACTTGAGCATGAGCAAGCATTTTTACTTAGTCCCAAGAATGTGCTCAATTTGCTGTACTTTTGTCTTAATCTGATAACCCCCTCAGCGACTATGGTTTAAATACCAAATCATCTATATCCATACTGATCATCACTTCCGTTTGGAGTTATACTGGGGCATCAACTAAATCTTTTTGCATTTACTTCTTCCTGTCTTGCAGAATATGGACAAGAATGACAGGAGGAGAGTTGTTCCTCGTGTTTGCATAATTGGTGGGAAAGCGGCTCCTGGTTATGAAATTGCAAAAAAGATTATCAAACTTTGTCATGCTGTAGCAGAAAAAATCAATAATGATACTGAAATTGGAGATCTTCTGAAACTGGTAAGTTGCTAGTTTTGTTCTTTTGATGTGTGTGTTTCATTTTTATTCTTCATATTTGTTTGCGTTTCTCACCAGAAAGTACAACACAGGATGGACCTGTTCAGTATACCGTGTTTGTGTTGGCGTATCTCTTGTTTGATCCAGGCTATTTGCTATTGTGTAGGTTTTTATCCCTGACTACAATGTCTCTGTTGCTGAATTGGTCATACCGGGGGCTGACCTTTCTCAACATATAAGGTTTGTTAATTTAATGCTTATCTATTATAGTGTCCTTTTTAGTGCTCATTGTTGTTGTTGATTATTGTATCGGTCTTTCGCCCCATTTCATTATGCTTGATATTTATCATGCTCATAATGATCAACAAAGAGCAAAAAGTTTCAAATAAAAGAGATATGGAGAATGACAGAGGACCATGTAATGTATGGGGAAAATATACAGCTGGAATAACTTTTGTGAAAAATACATCTTTTGATAGAATTGAAGTTATAACTTATAATCAGTATCAGGTTATGTTTGAGCTAGAACCTACATACCCTCTGTTTCAAGACTGAGTGGTTTTGATGTTCTCTTTGATATTTAGTCTTAAGGTTTTTTGTAATATTATCACATTTATACCACATGACACACTGGGCTGTGTGCTTGACAACCTTATTCTTGCTCAATGTTTTGTATATTGCAGATTTATTTCTTTTTTTCTTTTCAAATTTAGTTTGGATAAGTGCTATGCAGGTTTATAAGTTTATTGCATATTGACGGCAATAATTATTCTATAGCACTGCAGGACATGAAGCATCAGGAACTGGGAGCATGAAATTTTTGATGAATGGATGTTTACTTTTAGCTACAGCAGATGGATCTACGGTAGAAATAATTGAAGAAATAGGGTTGGATAACTTGGTGAGTGATGACTTATTTGATGTTTGTGTTATTTTACACAATATGTGCTCTTATAAAAATTGAGAAATGTTCACAGATTTATTCTTAAGTTCTTTTTATCTAGAAAACTTGCTTTCTGTAAATCTGCTTGGAAGATATGCTCATCTGTCACTAAGATGGTGCTTTTAAAAACCTAGGTATCCCACTTTGTAGAAAGGATAGAATCATGTAGCTGGTTTGCTTGCACTCAGCCCTTCATGGTTTACAGTTGAGTAGAATTGATTCTAGAAATCAATGGTTGAAAATGAGTGTGCACACTTTACGAAGCACATTGGACGGAAGTGATTTAAAATCAATTCTGCAGAATTGATTCTGGATGGTTTAAAATTTAAACCAAACGGGCACTTAAGAGGGAAATTAATTTCAAGCTCCTGCTTAATATTTGTAATATCCTATGACGCTTGCTTTGATCTTTCTAGGAAAGTTATCTTGCATTCATGTTAACAATATTGGCTCAACATCTTCAGTTTAAAATATCTGCTCTTGTTTCAGTTTCTCTTTGGGGCAAAAGTGCAAGAAGTAGCAGCACTGCGTGAAAAAGGATCTACTGTGAAAGTACCTCTACAATTTGCACGTGTTTTGAGGTATGAAAATAAATTTTCCATCTTTAAAGAAAGAATAATAAGTGGATTATTAACAATAGCGGATAAAATTTCCAATCACATTTTAGTCATTCAATAACTAAAATTAAGTATACTAAAAATGGAAATGTTACTCTCAATCTTTCAAATTTTTTTCTACTGATGACTAGCTGCTCTTAATTTGATAATGCAATTAGGATGGTTCGTGATGGATATTTTGGCCATAAAGACTATTTTAAATCCTTGTGTGACACGGTGGAAGTTGGTAATGACTTCTATCTTCTTGGCTCTGATTTCGGGAGTTACCTTGAGGCACAGGTACTTCATTCGTATTCCTTTGAGGGGACTCTGAACCATTCATCTTACAGGTCATACTCAGTTTTGTTTCTTTTTAAAAAAAAAATATTGGAATTAACCTTGATTAAGTATGATAACAGGCTGCCGCTGATAAAGCATTTGTTGAACCAGAGAAGTGGATCAAGATGAGTATCCTTAGTGTTGCTGGCTCTGGGAAATTTAGTAGTGACAGGACTATTAAAGAGTATGCTGAGAGGACATGGAAAATTGATCCCTGCCGATGCCCTTTCTGATCTCTAACGTTCCACTAGACGAAGCCGTCAACGGTTAGTAATTGGTGAATGGTGATTAAGAAGAAAGTATTTATTAAAATTGGGAAAATGATAAATGTTACGGAAATAAAGTGAAGTACGAAATTAGTTGTCTATATAATTCGTTCATCAACAGCGCTATTTTCCACTAACGGTTTGACACGAGATACTGTACAAATATAACACTGACCAATAAAATTAGGCTGTTTGACGGAAATCAGACTGGGTAGGTGATGTAAAATTATAAACCAACGAACTGAACGAAGGATACCGAGCACGAAATCAAACTGACCAAGGCTAAATGGCTCGAAGGACATGGAGCACGAAATCAACGAAAATGATTTCTAACCAATAATTAATAACCATCCACATTCCACAGAGGAATTCTTTTTTTTTAAAATAATTTTTTAATTTATTGACCAATTAAAAAGCCACAGATAGATAGCACGATTTTTTTTTTCATGTTTATAATCATTTCTGGATATAAAAATTGGATAAACAAATTTTGTTATGCCATGTGTTTGGTAAATTGTTTGTTAGGAACTTAGGGTATCTCCATTTAGACACATGAGTTGTTAAATGTAATAATTTATAATTTTTTACACTTCCATATAATGTCATACTATATTTTATACTTTAAACAATTTAATTATTTTTTATCTCTAACCAACAATTTTATAAAATTTCTCAAATGGACAATCTATTTACATTTTTATATTTTATTATTTATCTCACTTTTCAAATTGATATATATATAAATATTGTAATTCTATAAAAGTACAATGGGATCCACTATTTCTTGAAGCAATAGTTATATAAAGCAACTAGTTGTTCTTGTGTCGTTTCCTCTGTAACCCTAGAGACGCAACACAGAGCACCGGTTCCTCTCCCCCTCGGGAGAGGGTCTCTCCTCTCTAATGGGGTTTTCTCCCCACTTTAGGTGGTTTTACCTCTCTCCATAGTGAGAGGTTCTTTTCTCTCCTTCTTCCGTCTTCCATCTCCGTTGTTCCTCCACCTCCCTCTTCTCTTCCACCATCTTTCAGTGGTCGCCTCCTCCTCTCCCTCCATTTCTATTTTTCTACATCTACCTTTCATCACCCCACAGTCATCTCCCCTTCATCTACTCCGGTCACCCTCTCCATTCTCTCGGGTTTTTTTTTCCTCTTTTCTCCAAGACTCCACTGGCCATGAGCTTAACCGCCTACACCTCCGGCGGCCTCTTCCAGCAGAGCTGGTCAAGCCAGAAAGAATAAGAAAAAGTAATATTAAAAAAAATAAGAAGGAAACTTTCTATTCACGGGTTGGCTAGGTGGTTATTTTTTAGGTTTAGATGGATTTGTTGGAGATTTAAGATTTTATTAGTTCTATTTTTTTGTTATGTTTATTGTTGTATTTAGCTCTTGATCTGATTCTATGTATTGGAGTGAGCATGCCTGTGTTTTGTAAGTTTTATTTGTTAGAGCATTGCAGTATCACTTTAGATTCAGATGTAAGTGTCGTTTGGCTTCTATTAATCTAACCACTTTCGACAAAAAAAAGCAACTAGTTCTTTAATTTTTTTTCTCATTTTGAGTTGCTCTCCAATGGTTATAGAGTTGCTATGGTGAGTTACTTACATCAATGGCAAATTACCACGAAAGATGACATTTAGCTTGCTTGGATTACCGTTTCATCGTCTCAAATCCACATTTATCTCATAATAATACATCGTTGCTTTTGAATAAACAAATCTTGGGAAGTCGCACATCCACGTTCCAGACGGGAACACAAACACACACATTGATGGTAGTGTGGTCCGTAGGGATGACTTCTTACTCATAAGGGATGGTATTACAAGCACAAGAGAGAAATTGTACATGTGAGTGGGAAAATTTTTCTCAAATTTACATTTTAATTATGATTGTTTGATTTGCCTTAAAAATTTGGGACATATAGGAGGATCATCTCCCACACAAGTTATTTTCTAACCTATAGTTTAAATTATGGACTGTTGATTTGCTTTAAAATTTTGGGTGGCTGAGATTCATTAATATGATATGATCATGTTTAGAGAGACACATGAGAGGATCTTCTACTGATTAAAATTTTATCTTTATCAAATATGAGACTAAATTTACTAAAGCAAATGTGTGATATAATAATCATAGGAGGGAATATATGTATTTTGATGGATATTCTATTTTACTACATAATACTACTTCCGATCTTACTAAATTATCAGGACCAATAAAATACCTTGAAACCAGTTAATTATAATTAATAATGTTATAATTTTAAATTTTATTTTAGAAATATTCTTAATATTAAATAATTAAAATATGATAAAATTACTCATAATTAAAACCATTATTAAAGTAGTAACTTATGCTTCAATAATTGTCCTAAAAAAAAAGAACTCGAAGCATATACATATACATACATAGACACATACACACACATATATAACTTTTTAAGCTGGATTTTTATGCATCAAAGAAAAATTTTTATAATAAAAAAATATTCATGCATAAAAAATTCTTAATGTTTTATATCCAAACTAAAAATAATTATATTTTTAATTATGTTTGTATAAATTTCATCTAATGAAGTAGATTTTTTTACATTCTTCTCTTAAAAAATGATAATATATTTTGCATATTATGATTTTATTTAAAATCCATGCAAAAGCTAAAACGTGTTAATTTTTTTTGTGTGAACCATATATATC